>OAMR01000269.1:779258-792243 GCA_900205405.1 Echinochloa crus-galli | reverse complement strand
GGACGGGCGCCGGGGTCGGGGTCGGGGAGACGGCGGGCAGGTGCCGGTGAGGGTTTAGGGTTTGGAGCGCCATGGGAGATTGGGAAGGAGGGAGGACGCCGCGGCCGAGGTGGGTGGGGTTGCCGTGGGGGGATGGATGGAACGGCGCGGCGCGTCCAGGTCCAGGCAGCGAGGGAGGGAACCGCAAAATTGGAAGAGGACGGGGTTGAGCTGAGCTTCGAGGAGAAGAGAGAGGATTAGAGGAATGATTGATGACGGAGAGTTGTGTAATTGTCGAATTGATTATTATTATGGAACGGAAATTGGATGGTTATTATGAATCGTGCTATATGGGGTGTTTAGTTTCCGAAAAGTGGTTGAAAAGGGGAGTGAGAAAGTCACATCGGATATTATAGCGCGTTGTAGCATTTTTTTTATTTGTTTGTGGTATACACATTGTCCTATCATGACCTAACTAGGCTCAAAAAATTCGTCTCGTCGTGTACATCAAAATTATGTGATTAGTTTTTTATTTACCTACATTTAGTACTACATGTACGAGGAGAAAGATTTGATGTAATAGGTGAATAGTAAAGTTTAGAGAGAGGATTTTTAAAAGTTTGGTGATGTGATTGGGAACTAAACAGAGGGTCACGTGATGTCCTGTTTGATATGAAAGGTGTATGTTTGTGCGGAGGAGCATATGATTTTTTTTTTGAGAGACAGTCGGCATACGATGTTTTTAGTAGTGTTTTTAACTTTTTTGGTATTTTTGTCACGAGTGAATATGTGTTGACGTGTACTAGTATTTGTTTGAGACCTAACCTAAATAAACATTCATACATATTCTTATGCACCGTAAATTGTAGGTGAAGAGAGAGATTAATGGCGAAGGAGAGTTGTGTAATTTGGCGTAATTATTGATCTAGATACGGGAACTAGATGGTCATGTCGATCATATGGCATATTTTTCAGTATTTTGTTAATATGAAAGTTAGATAGTTGTGGAGAGCAACATATAATATGTTTTGTTTGAGTGCTTCTAATTCATTCTTTATAGTACTTTCGTCGTTAGGGAATATGCTTTAATATGTATTATTAGTGCTTCTTTGAGAACAAAGCTTGCGTGCGCATTTTTCTTGCACCGTGAAGTAGTATTTTCTTTCAAATCAAATTATGGCCTTCCAAAAAGGAATGGTCAAGAAAACAAAAGGAATCTGATTCTATGATGATAGTCGATAGTAGCCAACTTGGAGATCAAAAGCATAAACGAAGGGTCAAGAAAATCCACGGGTATCTCGTATAGAAGAAATGAGACGGGCACAAACGCAGAGCCGTTTGACCACTGTGGCCCTGTTTGGATCCACGTGTTAGTGTTAGTTTGGGGCAAACTAACACCAAACTAACACTTTGGATCCAAACATGAGTATTACTTTGGTGTTAGTTGGAACTAACACCCTCCAAAAAACTAACCCCTCCAAAAGGTGGTAATTGGTGTTAGTTTGGTTAGGACCACAAGAATCACTCTACTTTTTCCTCTCTCTCCTCAAAGATCAAAAAAATGTAAACTAACACGTGAATTTAAATATAGATGGTGTTAGTTTGTTACGTGTTAGTTAAAGGTGTTAAAAAATTATCACTAGCACTAACACTGACACTAGGGATCCAAACATGGGTGTCAAGCACGGCAAAGCAAACCTTGCTTCATTCATGCTGCCTGTTCCGCCCATATGACGTCGGTGTTCGATGTCAGCAAACTACTGCTCCCACCTCGCGGTCACGGATCTTGGCGCAAAGAAAAGAGCGCCAGTACTATGCTACGGTTATTATCTTGTTTGCTTCGTCTATCCGCATCGTCTTATTATGGGTGTGTTTAGTTGTAAAAAGGGTGTGGGTAAAATTTGATCGAAAAATCAAATCAGGCACTGTAGCGCACTGTAACACTTTTCGTTTGTTTGTGGTAATCGTTGTCCTACCATGACTTAACTAGGTTTAAAAGATTTGTCTCGTTATGTACATCAAAACCATGTACTTAGTTTTTTTTATTTACCTACATTTAATGCTCCATGTATGAGGAGAGAGTTTTGATGTGACAGGTGAATAGTGAAGTTTGGAGAGAGTAGTTCCTAAATTTGGAAGTAGTATGTCACCTCGTAATTATTACGTCACTGTAACATTTTGTTTGTACGTGCGAAAAATTGTTCAAAAATTAATTAATTAGGTTCAAAATGTTCGTCTCGCGGAGTACAACAAAACTGTGCAATTAGTTTTTTTATTTCATCTATATTTAGTACTCCATGCATGTTATAATATTTTGATGTGATGAAGAATCTTTTTTTTGCATAGTAAATTTAGGAGTGAAATTTGGGATCTAAACAAGGTACAAGGCCTTAGAAGTGTGTGGGAACAGAGTTTTTATGCACACACGGCCACCCGCATCCTAGCAGTGGTCATTGATCAGCGACAGTGTACGGCACTGTTGTGCCCTGCCAACGAGCTTAACAAAGACGCGCATTGCTGGCCTGTATCGATGTTGTTACGTGCATATACGTCTAATTAAGCCGCCAATCTCACTGAAAGAACATATTATACAGAACATTTTTGTAAATATGCACTGACACGTATGGACCATAAAAGTACTCATAAACCATAATAATTATACTTGTAGTACACGTATACATATATCAAGATCCTTCTTCGACCCCATATACTTAAAAATGATACACTTTTTGAAAGTGGATTCGAGCTTCTGGAGACACTCTGTCATATCCGCATATCTCCTCTTGGATCTCCTGGATTCTTCCGTATATCCACCTCCACTGTTTCAAGTGCTCTTGCTTTGGATAAGACCAAACGAATGAAATCCAGCACGTTGCGAAGTGGAACGAATAAATTAACGTGAATGAAACATCAAAAAATTAAATGGTTAAATATGTCTTTAAAAACACTTCCATAATTTCTCAAACTTATCATATTTTATAAATATATTCCGATACAAAATGGTTGTCAATAGCAGCTCAAACAGTGCGAAAAATAAAAAAATAAACAAGTATTCTTGACCGGAGATAAGTATACCGAAGGGAGAATAAAATGGAATCAGGTAAAAACACAGTGCGCAGAGTACTTGCGCAGCATGACACTGATTTGACTAGTTTACAATTTGGTAAAGCATCAAAAGATGTTGATCTAATAATTGCCCATCAGCTGGTAGCAACACTTAAAAGATATATTAAAGAAAACAATGCCATCGTGTGGAGCTGGCTGTCGATCCATTCCTTCTATGCTGGAGTATGGAATTGACGCCCAAGAAGCCATCATCAGTCCAAAAAGTCTATGAAGGGGTCGTTTCTAGAGAAGGCGCCATCCATCCAAAACCTAAAGGGCAATTCTGTCTCGCGCACGAAAAGAAATTGAGCGCATCTTTGAGGCTCTCTCAAGAGTAAAATACACCAGCGGTTCTTAAACTTGTCCCGGGGTGTCATCTAGGTCCCCAAACTCTCAAAATACATATTTGGGTCCCTGAACTTGCTAAACTGTGTCATCTAGATCCAAAGTTCCAAAACTACCCCTATGCATTATGACATGGCTGCCAATTCAGCATGAAATTTTATAATATTTCTCTAACCAAATCATTTGTTTCCATCACAATAATTAGCGAACTTTATTTGATTGTACCATAGCGATAATTATAGATCAAGAGATGGACAAACATCAGCAACATAGGGGTATTTTTGGAACTTTGGACCTAAATGACACGGTTCAGCAAGTTCAGGGATCCAAATATGCATTTTGAGAGTTTGGGGACCTAGATGATACCCCGGGACAAGTTTGAGGACCGCTGGTGTATTTTACTCCTCTCTCAATATTGAGACACCTACATTGGTCTTCAAGCTAGCCATCTTGGTGTGCAACATGCGGCGACGCAGAACTTCATGACCTTCCTGGCTCTCTTAACAAAGAAGTTAGCAAAATCAACGTGTGGCTTCTGTCCTGAATATGATTGCAGCACGATGATCTTGAGGCTGTGGTCAAGGCACTCGACAGGAGCAGATGATGGTTCGCAGTGCATAACATCTTCAAGACTCTCCGTCCATTTGTTCCTAACGAACTATAAATAACGCCAATGTATATTATACAAAGGCCGGCAGTGGGCACTGAATTAAGAGTAAAACACATCGCCTGTCCTCAAACTTATTCGATATCGCTTAGGTGCATAAACTATTAATGCATATCCCTAAAGTTGGTAAATAGGTCACTTGAGGTCCAAATGCCCCTTGAAATGTAGGTGTGGATCGATGTTGCTTAAGAAGATTTGGACCTCTAGTGAACCACTTAGCAAGTTTAAGTGGAAAAATAGAAGTTCATGATCCTACATTTGAAAAAGTTCAAGGACTACCGGTTCGTTTTACTCATGAACTAAATCTGATAGTTAAAAAGTGCTTGCAAGAGGAAGGCACCTTGATCTTGAGCTTCTCCAACTCCAAGCAAGGAAAGCATCTGAAATAGGCCATGACGACCTTCAAATTTGGCAACTCATCAGGCATCTGTAATGCCAAGATCTTGACAGTAGACAACTGCTCCACCAAGCTGACAGGAGCCATGCTCTGTATCCAAAGCATTCGTGAAACAAAGGGCAGATGGGTCAGGTGTGAAATTCAGCTATCCCCACAAGGTGGGCCAGTATAACTGTCAATTGCTACTCCTGCAAGAATGTAGTAGTAGCACTATCTAATACCAGGCCAATTCTCTAGGGACTATATGTACTAGTATACTTTCTCAGTGTTCTGAATCTATCCTTTCGCCTAATAAAGATTCTTGCAGGAGATTCATATGATCTTTAGGGTTTAGATTCCTTGGGTTTGACGAAGCTGATTAGATCAGACCATTCATGTATGAAAAGTAAAAGAAAACAAATCTTGTAAAGGTAGGTTAGACCACTTAAAATAGCTCGGATTTTGTCTATAATTGAGAATACTAATTTAGACTTTTTTCTTAATTAATTACCAACAAACAAATTGAAGTAGAAGAAAATCAATAGACTCTGCCACTTTTTAGAACGTTGGTCGTGTCATTAATTAAGGAAAATGTTTAAATCAAGGAAACAACGTCACTACCGCTTTATCTATTGCCGTCACCTTTTTTTTCTCTACCGCGTCCTCTTATGTGAAGGCTGGAGCACCTCTTTTCCTCACGGTGACTCACTGAATAGGGTATGACCGAACCGTCTAATAACAGCTACAAATAAACATTCCGATCCCATACGCATAGCGAACCCAATAAAATCAAGAAGGCAATTAATAAATCACTTAATTAAGTACTGAACCATTTCCACGGGGCAAACACGTACAGGTTGATGATCGACTCGTATAGTGATGCTTCAAGATCGGGCCGGGGAAGTTATGGTCTACTAGGCGCGTTTGGTTTGTTCATATGCTTCAAGCTTCAGAGAGTATTTGAATTGAAATATAATGGACCGCGCTGATCAACAGTTTGAAAACCATGTAGCTAGGCTTAGGGTTGACCTGAGAACAAAATATAAGTATGCATGTTTAAAAAAATAGTAAGATTTGAAGAACCGACCCGGTCATTCGTTGTACTTCTCCGTCGGTTGATCGACAAGGCCAACCAACTATAAAAGGAAAGCCAGCATGCATGTTTCCCTCCAACAAACCAACGAGAGCCAGAGCCACTTCAACGTTAACGCACCCCCTGCACGTAGTACTCTCCTCTCCCACAAAGCTAGCAAACGCACCTAGCTGTTTTTGCTTGTAATCACAGGTAACGTACGTACACGTGATTGCACAAGCTTGTCGCCTTGTCTGACATGGCATCGACGTAGGCGATGATGGCGAAGGCGGTGGTGGTGGCTGTGCTGCTGATGCAGTGCTGCAACGTGATCCTCGCGGCGAGGCCGTTGCTGCATGCGGCTGCAGGGGACGACGGCCGCCGGTGGCAGCTCGGCCATGGCGGCGGTGAGACACTGGCCATGCAGGTGCTAGACGGCCCGGGCCAAGGAAACTGCGGCGACTGGAGGGGTCCCAACCACCCTCCATGCCCTCCATCATCCCAGTAATGCCGCCATAGCTGCTGCATGCATACTTGATCCCTGGCTGATTGCTGCTTCTTATATACTGGTGTATGTAGGTTTCTATAGCGCTTCAATTCCATTCAGAAATGGATTCTCTGAAGCTGTTTATAGCAGATGTCGATACGATAATTTGATTTAGTGCAGACAGTGCGACAATAAAAATAGTCTCTGAAGACATATCTAGACTAGCTTGCTACCAAGTTGTACCAGTGATTAGCTAGGTGACAAGAGGCCAATATTAGATTATTGATTTAAGGCTCCGAATAATAAAGGTGCACGAGCACTTATGGTTGTATTCATTCTTTATTCCTTTTGTAGGCAAACATTCTTTCTCCAAATATGCAATGGCTTTGTTTACAAAAGGCGAGTTTGCATGACATTTTGTGTGTCCCTATGTTTTTATTGCAATATATATTCTCAATGCGTAACAAGAGTCAATCTTTTTTTTTTTCGTTGAGCATGCGTGGCTCGATCATTTTTTTTTACACTTACACAGATGCTGTCGATAGAATACCCTGGCTCATGAATCATGCATGTCTTGTGTTTAAACCCAGCATGGGCCGTAATAATTTTTCCAAGAAGAAGCATATATAAAAGAACAATCCTGTTAGAGTTAACGGATGCCAAAACGAATTTTGAATAAAAATTGAGTTTGTACGTTACTCAAAGGGAATAAAAAAGTGGACCCTTGATGAGCCAGTGGCCTCCCCTGCTAAACTAAAACAGTAGTGGCTGTAACATAAATGTAAGTCCTTAACACACAAAAAAAGAAAGAGACAGGAGTACGCCGGTGCTAAAAGAGAATCAGTGTTTTTTAAAAAAAAATAGAAACACAAGCTTCATTAGCCAAGGTGCAGAGTTGAGGCCACCAGACGATCCTTTGTAGTAGGATTGAACGGTTCTCTGCAGTGATGCAAACAAATTTATTACTTCTTTAATGTATATAACCTTAATATAATGTACGTACCATGTGTAGAAAAAAGTTTTGCATAATATATAGAGTAAAGTTCATCTGTGGTGCTCTAATTTATCACATTGTATCATTGCAGTCCTCAAACTCATAAATTGCAGATTCAACCATTTAAAGTTACCTTCGGATGTCATGTCGGTCTCTGAACTCGCATATCCCAGATTCAACTCCTAAACTTATCTTCAGATATCATCTTGGCTCTCGAACTCACAAATATAAATTTTCAGAGTATATTGATACATATTTAACCTGTATATAAGCCCTAAATTTATATATTTTGTATAAATTTAGCCAGCAAAATACTCACGGCTTCATGCATGGAAGTTTGGTCTCACTAACCTGTCATGTTCTGTTCAAAAAAAAAAGAATTGTCATGCTCAGAAAACCTTTGTAGCTCATAAAAAGTTCGGCCCTATTACACCTTCAAAAATCTTTTCTCAAACTCTCGTTATTCTTTTAAGATAAGTTTTCAGCTAAATAATGGATATTGATAGCAGTGGAGGGATTGAATTTGGATTGTTTCTTAATCGAATTATGTTAGCTAATATAATTTTTTAATAGATATATATCCATTTTTCCTAACAATGAATAATACTTCGTTATTACTAATTTAACTACAAGTATATCAAAACTACATATAGTTAAGTATAGAAGCTTCACAACTTGTTATATACTCCCTCCGGTTTGGTAAAAGAAGTCGTTTTGGACAAGGTTTTGAGTCAAACATTGGGAATATAAATCATGAATAATATTTAAGTGTTGAGTTTGGAAATGTAAAAATTATATAAATAGATTGGTCTTGAAAATTACTTTCATAAAAGTATACATATATAAATTTTCAATAAATATTTTTAGAGAAAAATGAAGTCAAAGTTGTGCTTTGGTGACCGTGTCGTTGTCCTAAACGACTTCTTTTACCAAACCGGAGGGAGTATGTACGTTTGGCCTCATCCAAGTAAACAATATAATAGACATGATTACACAAAGCATTTTTAAACATATATACATGCTATATGTTTCAATATACACTTGAAACTTTGGTCAAATATGCAATTTGCATATTTAAGGACCAAACTGACACCTGAAGCTAAGTTGAAGAAGTCAAATGTCCAACATGCGAGTCCGAGATAATATATCATGACAAGTAGGGCCTTTGATGGAGTTTACTCGGCGTAACATATGTACTCTAATGTACATAACCTGCATGTATGTAGTTGCTTTGAAAGATCAGCAGAATCCGGACTACACTGACAGAACCTGCTCGAGAGGATACCGATGTTTTAATGGTCAGAAAATTAAGTTACGTTGTCTAGGCACTTGGTTGATAACATTCCTTGCGACATTTGATGTCCGTATCGTCTTTAATTCAAGCTTCGGAATTGAATTCACCACGATTCACGCATGAATTGGTCCAACAATAAGCAGAGAGATGGACTGAGAATTCACGAGCCCAAGCAGAGACTAGCTTGATGAAAACACGACGGAAGATCATCATGGACCATTTCCGCGGGGCACGTACTTTAGCTAGCTGTCGATCGACTCGTGGCGAATAAAGGAGAGACGAACGATTAACAGGTGCACGGGAGTAGTTATATGTTCATATATGTACATGGTCCAGGCGGGCGCTTAGTACTTTTTTTACGATCACTGACGTCGTAGATTCTTGCATATTAGCATAGATTTCAAGCTTCGAATGAAACCTGAATTGAAATGGGCCGTGCTAATCGACAGTTCAACGCCGCGTCGCTAGGATTAGGCTTGACCTGAGAACAAAAGTAAGAGGTAATAGGTCTCAAAATTAGTAAGACCATAAGAGGTGAAGAAAGGGGTGAAGGGACTGGACCCAGTCATTTCCCGGCGCGGCTGTTGATCGATCTGACGACATGCATGGATAACGAACTATAAAAGGAAAGCCATGCTTCGTGCATGTCTCCTCCAACAACCAAAACACCCACTTCAGCGCATTCCACGTACGCAGCTAGCGATCTCCTCGAGCTAGCCTCGCACACCTAGGTTTTGTTTGTTTGCAATCAAAGACGTTTGTGCCGCATATACTTGTGGTTGATTGCACAAAGAATTAATCGAGTTTGCTAGTTGCATTGTCTGATCCATGGCGCCGACAACGGCGACGACGGTGAGGGCGGTGGCGGTGGCCGTGCTGCTGCTGCTGCAATGCTGCAACGTGATCGTGACGGCGAGGCCGTTGCTGCTGCCTGCTGCGGCAGCAGGGGTCGACGGCGGGTGGCGGGTGGGGCGGCAGGGCGCCGCCGAAGCGTCGATCCTGCAGGTGTTGGACAAGAGCGACGGGTCGAGCGGCCCGGGCCAACCAAACGGGTGCCGCAACCAAGCTCCCGGTCACCTGAGCGGAACCTGCCCCCCGCCATCAGCAAAATAGCTGGCTCTACGACTACGTACATGTTGCATGCAGAGACAGAGATTCTTTGGAAGATCGATGTTAATAGTAGTAGATTGATTGATATGTTAATTAGTGCGACAATAAAGCAGTCCCGTCTCTGACGACGACAATAGATAGGTGATGTAAAGATGATTTAGATTGAACTCAGGGTCAGAATTAATAAAGGTGCAACTCGCCCTGACTGTATATCATTATTCGTTCACTCGCCTCCAGATGTACATACAAATGCAGGCGTGCTTTCTCAGTGTAGAGATCGATATACGTTGTTCATTTATTAATTTGTTATCGTATAATTTATTTGAAGAATCGCTTCCATGGCGCCGTACCCCAAGTAGTAAAAGGAGAACTGGTGAACCAGGCCTGCTTCTTCCCAACAGCAGAATTTGTTACAACCACAAGGACACCCAACACTCTCTCACCGCGACGGTCCATCACTTTGCAAATGTCCCCCACTACTCCTAGAAGCTAAAGCATCCCCGTTCTCTTACTAAAAGAAATTATAGGGGATGCTTTGGATTTCAACCACGGGTGTGCTTAGGCACACTTCACCTGCACCTGGATCAATATCTGAATGTATAGCTAAGTTTAGATTTTTTTTTAAAGTCGTACCTTTTCAATTTTACTATAAATAAAAAATAACCATAGAGACTAATAACATAAAAATTATGTTATATTAGTAAATTTATCGTGAAACCAACTATTATAAGATATAATCTTTTTATTCGAAATAGTTTATTTTTAGAAATATTTTTTGTCAATGTTTAAAAATTGACTTTGGAAAAAAAACTAAATGTAGCTGTATGTTGAAACGGAAACAATATATATGAAGCTAAAAAATGACTTTGCATATGTTCTAATGATCTCTATAACATGACAAATGAGGTCGGGAACTTAAGGGTTGTCATGTCCGCATCAAGATGGTCGACGGTCCTCTTGAATTGCCATGGACTACTTCAATTAAAAACATATATCCTTGACCATCGGTTATTCCTGCATGCATGGATGATGTCCAGGTCCAACCATAGCACAGAATTCACCCAAATCCAAGCAACAAGCTAGGTACGCGTAATTAAATACGAATTCTACGAGTCGATATATACAATATACGTACATATAGCTAGACAGCGGTCGCTGTTGACCTTGTCCGTGCGGACCTACAATCTCGAACCATTTCAGCGGGCACCGTACCGATCGATCAATGTGGCGGGCCGACACTCCTGCCATACATCGAGGGATCGGATGCAGGATCGGAGCTTGGTTCATAGGAGTAGTACTTTTTTTACGACACTTTACACGTTCGTAGCGTCGTCTTGGGTTAGTATATGGACTTCAAACTTAGGAATTTGAATTCAAATGGACCGCGCGTGGATGAAAAACCGCGTAGCTTAATTGCTTGCTGGCTTGATGACCCGGCTACAGTAGCATGGCTTAATTAAATGTAGGAATGAAGAGAACTAACTGACCTAGTCCTTCGTTTTACTTTTACCATTTCGGTGGCTGATCATAACGATATATACTATATAAATGGAAACCACACCATCACAATATGCATGCCTAGCTTCCTTCCAACAAGCCAGCAGCCAGAGTACGTTTTAACGAGCATTCCACGCATACGCACACATTCTCCAGCAAGCTAGGCAACATACTATTCCCTAACTTATTAGCTATCCTGTATTCCTGTTGGCAACAATAACTAAGCTAATATACTTACAACAAGAGAGGATATCTGATCCTGCTGTCACGTACAATGGCGCCGACGTCGGCGATGACGGTGAGGGTGGCGGTGGTGCTGGCCGTGCTGCTGATGCAAATGCTGCAACGTGATCCTTGCGCTCAGGCCGTTGCTGGATGCGGCCGCTGCAGGAGATGACGGGGCGCTGATGACACTGACACAGATTCTAGACAAGGCGGGCGGATGCCCGAGCCAGCCAGGCGGGGGCAACAACCGCCGCTGGCAAGGTCCCAAACACCCCGGCCAAGGCTGCTAGATCGATGGCTCACCGCAACCGCGCTCGGCGGGGTTGTGGCAGCAGCTTCTCGGTGGTTGACTGGCCGGCGACGCTTTCTTCCTTTGCGGTTTGGTTTAAATTGTTCATGTAGATAGAGGGATGATATATTCAGGTATTTAGTCCAGGATCGGAGATAATATGATATGATGACCAATAAAGCAGTCTCAGCCGCATCATATCTCTGATATAGCTAGGTCGATCGTCAGCTTGTACGTACTAATTAGGTATGTTGTACATATATATGATCAACTAGGTTATGTGTGGCGATTCAGATTTATAATCACTAGGCTGAAATATAATAAACACTACCGGTCAATTGGGCTCCTCGCCAACAAACGCGGCGGCCTGCACAGCCTTCCTCCCGGCCCAGCGTGTGTCATTGAATGCGAAAATGGGCCAGCACCCTGCGCCGAGGCCGTGATGGCCCGTTATTCCGCACGCACGGGCTCCTCCCCATCCTCCCGCATGCCACCTGTTAAGAATCGGTCCCTGATCCGGTTTTCCCAATCCCAAGAAGAAGGCGTGAGAAGATGTAGATTAGACCCTGTTTCCCTTCCCATCACAAACGCAAGAGACACATGAATACAGATATAGGTGGAGCTTCGGGTCTCTTTCTCATTCGTTATAGATGAATATAAGGTTGTTGATTATATAGATGTGGGGAACTCTTCAGGGGCATATTTGGTATGAGCCCACAATTATCCCTTAATTAGGGATTTCTTAGCACTCCCCCTTGGGCGAATACCACGACGAACTCATGCCTCATCAAAACTCCCTAAAAACCCGGTGGGAAAAATATGGAGAAAGAGTGCATAGTGTCGCAAGTTACATTTACACGTTATTGTCTCGTTAAAAACCTTATGTGAGAAACTTCAGGAAAACTCACTAAGGGAAAAAGAGTACAACATACGTCTCTAAGACAAATCACAATCTTCTGGATCGTAACATTGTGAATGAATTATATAAAGCCCTCAACAAAGGGTAACTATTAGGAGATATGCTCCCCCTGAACCAAGCAAGATCATTCACTACGGCAAGAACATTTTCTTCTGGAAGTATGCGCGTATAAAGATTTAGTAACCAAATTGCATATCACTGCAAGGATCAATTCACTAATGTCACCTCAAATCACTTCTGGAACGCAAGAGGTAACTATAGGTAAGTCACTTTGATTTGTAGTATCATTCTACTAGATCTTAAGTAATCTATCGATAGAGCCTTTAGATCAAATTGATGCCTTCAAGGCACACTTTAGGACACTCAATGTCTCATAAATTAAGATCAATACTAAGCATTGGCTCCCCTGGCGACAACATCTGTTGAAGCCTTTATTCTAACATATTCTTCAAGATATGCATTATTCTTCTAGAATAACGAGAAGGAAAATTGGGGTGTCATATTTCCATCTCTATCATAAGCCACAATGTATAAGACAATAAATTTATCCAAGATTTAATCAATTGTAGCTATAGACAACATAACAAAAGGGTAAAGGTCCATCAGAGACCATCCATAGTCCTTCA
>OAMR01000269.1:714025-765272 GCA_900205405.1 Echinochloa crus-galli | reverse complement strand
ATTAAATGGACTGCCACCTAGGATGAAAGATGATGTGGCAAGTGATTAAATGAAGAAAGAGAAGGAAACCGGGTCTTGCATGAGACATGGTGTCTACACACCATCCAAGACAAGATGTGAGAGAACTAGCATTAAATTGAAAAGTGGAAGAGTGGTGTTTGTATTGGGAGTGTAATGTCTACTACTAGTTTCTTGATGATGTGGAGGCTATAGAAATCATGTCTAATATTTTAGGTTGGGACTGGCCTTATACTGCTTGCAACGCCCGGCCTGCCGGCACATGTAATTTGGTCAAGCATGCATGCAGCCAGCAGCCGCTCGATCGTGAATTTGACCAGCCGCATGCAGTCCGCCGCGGCGACCCGGCCGTTGATTATTGGATCCGACGACCAGACTGTACTGTAGTAATACACGTCCAAAAGTCCCAGCAGCAGTCAGCAGACAGAATTCACAAACGAGCTATAGTTAGTACGTACCCCGAAAGTTACATAAGAGAATTACAGCGACCGTTGCATACGTGTATATCTCAATATCTTTACCGCGCGGGCGTACGTAGCGTGTCTTACATTGGCATCACGTCCACCACTTAAGACTTATAAATCTTGTGTTGAAATGGACCGAGCGCGGGCGCTGAAAACTGCCCAAGTAAGATAGCTGATGTGCTACGCACGACAAGTACTTGCATTGTGCTAGGGCTTTGCTTGGCTTGACAACGAAATGAGAATCATTCAAAAGCTTAAAAGTACGAGGTGATCGATCGAAGCACGAACCAACCCGGGCCTTCGCGTTTTACCTTTTCGGCGCCGTTGACATATTATCATCAGCATGCGTACGTCGTCGTTAAAGTATAGCATGCATTACTTAAGGAGATCATCGATCATGTCTCATTGTCTCCCTCGCTCTCAACAAACTATTTTTTAGTTTAAAGGCACAAATTCGAGCGGGGCGTGCATGTAAAAAGTAGCTATGCTACTTATCTACACCCACCACCTTAATTGTCTACAGTAACAAACACGCCCGAGCGGCATTTTAATTTTATATATTGCACATTATTTGCACTGATGACAACAACAACGATGACGCAATGCTAGGCTGCAACATCACCCTCTCGGCTCTCAGCTATTTCTATGGTTTACTGGAGGAGAGTCATTCAAGGTTTGAGAGAGGGATAGAGGGAGGACTGCCCTAGTGGTGCCGTTATGGCTACACTGACGGTCAACGGCGACGCCGCAGCTTGCAAGATCTATGGTCAGTGCAAGGGGGTATTGGTTGGGACAAGAAAAATAGAATTATTAGGGCAGTCCCAGCCCATAATTTTCATAGTTAATGTCTATACCAACAAGTGTTAAAAGTAACGAAATTATTCAGGCATCATATATAGTCGTTTAACTCTTTGTAGCTGGACTTGTTCAAGAATAGAAAATCAAGCATATCCATCAACGAGTGCAGCTGGACAAGGATCACAATACTACAATAATATAAGTACTCTCTCTATTTCAATTTTTTTCTTTATTATTATTTTTCTGTCATAATGTTTGATCATTTATCTTATTTAAAATTTTTAATCTAACTATAAAAAGAAATCACGTTTAAGATATATTTAATAATAAAAATAATAAATAAAATGAATAATACTCACATAGTTTTAAGAAAAAATATTATATAAATAAAAGTCAATGGCGAATAATAATTTGTAAAAGAAAATGGATGGCGACATAGAATGTCTACGGGCGCCAAGACCACTAAATATCTGTAATAATATTATTGATTTTATTAGCAACTTTGTACGGAAAGTGTCTTAGCTTTGCCATATAGCGCGATTAATTGGAAAAGTAAGCGTTGAAGACACGGATCGGAGAGTCATGCCAGTCGTTGTCGAAAGCGACAAAGCGAATAAAAGAGGATCAAAATATGTCTTGCTGGAGACTTACTCCGCCGTAACTAAAAAAATGCGGCGAGTAAAATTGGCACAACAAACGTGACAAAGTCAAATACAGTAAAAAACGAGCTATGACATACATGGCACACAGCTGAGGCATCGACCGTCAGAATAATGATGCAAGTGTTTCATGTTCTTGTTTTATTTGGATTCAAAGAGTTTGGGCCCTGCCGTACTAGACGACAGCTCGACGGGTGAGCTTGGCCTGACGGTTTCATGAGCTTGGAAGGCGCAGCAGATATAGCCGCCACTTTCTCGGAAGCAAGAGGTTTTATTTACTACCTACGTACGTTGCTAGTGAAACCGCGCGCACGGAAGAACCAAGTCAGAAAAGCAATGCAGCGCGAGGCAGCCGATCGATGAGGAACTGATCAATGAGTCCGCGGCGTCGCGGCGGCTAACTAACTGAATTCGACCAATTTGAATCCAGCAAATGAAAAACCGGCCGAGTCGTTAACATCAAACACAGCACGAGAGAATTCAAAGTTTAAACAATGTCAGTATGTGTTCATTCATGGACCTGTCGTGGTCGGTCCAACAAATATAGAGCGGCGCGCGCAGACCAGTAATTCTTTATTTTTCAGTTCACCGACTTCAATTCCCGCAAAAAAATAAAGAAGATTATGTTTAATCTGCAAATAAAACGGACTGTACGAAAATACGTATATGGCTAGCACAAAACATATTTCACTGTACACAGGTGCCACCAATCTGCAAAAACTCACTGTACGAAAAACGTGTCCTAGCACAAAAGAGTCTCCGTACATGGCACCCTGGCTTTGATCGATGGATTTTCAAACTTGTGGATCGATTGAGCTTGAACTGGACCGGGCTCTGAAAAACGCGTAGGTCCGAGCCATATCGGGTCAGCGCGTACGTGCTTGCGCTCGATCGCCCAGGAAATCAATCAAAAACTTATAAAAGTACAAGGCCAAGAATAGACCCGGTCCGTCGTCATACTCGTTGGCGATTGAACCTGCTGCTGCGCCGCCAAACTATAAAAGGCCATCACCTTGCTGTCTCTCCTCCAACAACCATTCCAAACATTCCAAAGCATCCCATTCCCTCATCATCGACGTACACCAACTCAAGCGCCGCACCAGCTCTCTGTCTTTCATCTCTGCAATCACAGTGCTCTGCTACTCTGCTAGCTCGACCTGTTGTTCTTGTTCAAGGCTGAAGTAAATCGATCTGTTATATATGGCGTCGTCGTCGACGTCGGCCATGGCGAAGGCGGTGCTGGTCGCCGTCGTGCTGATGCAATGCTGCAACGTGATCCTCGCGGCGAGGCCGCTGCTGGGAGCAACGGCGGCGGCGGCGGCGGCAGGAGAAGACGGTGGTGAGTGGCTGGGGATGATCATGCAGGTGCTAACCGGGCCGCCGGCCACAAACCCCTGCTGCAACAATTCTCCCGGGGCACATCGCCGCTAGGCAAACAAATTAGCTCTAGCAGCCGGACGGCAGGCGAGAGCGAGCTCCATGGATCAACACACTGCATGTGGGCGATGCCTGTGTCCGCGAGGTTTTTGTTCATTCAATTAGAAGACGAGGTTTTAACATGGGTACATGCGTAGACGATATTCAGATTCTTCATCCCGTTCCATCTGTAAAGTGTAGGTAGCTAGTCGTTGATTAGATCGATTAATTCCGTGCAAAAGTGCATGGATTCTCTCTCTGCTTCTCTGACAGAAGTTCATTCGTGTAATTATTATTATTGGTTTATTCATTCTTTCTGCAAATGGAACAAATTTAGAATATTCGTATGAGAAAATTTAAAAATGTTGACTCAAATTGCGTCATCTCAAAAAAAATCGTGCGTGGGTGGTAGCGGCCAAATTGAAATTGCTATATGAGCTAAGAGGATATAAGAAGTCATCATCTGACGTTGGTACACATACGTAAAGCAGGGTAAACGATGTGCAAACTAGTACATAAAAGTAGACTTCAAAAATGAGGTCTAGAGAATGAAAAAAAAAATCAAAAGGGATGGAGACATCATAGACTATGCTAACATATGGCATGTAAAACTCAAATGTTATTAGGGAAGTGAGTCTAGCCACACCATTAGCACAGACCAACTTGCTGGTTGTATTCTACCAAAGATCATTTGACTTGCAACTTCAATTCTAAAATTTTAAGCCAATTTTGAACTCTTAAATAACGTATGAGGTACAACAAAACAACAAAGGCGGGTAATAGAAGAATGAAGTATATATTTTGCATAATTTTTTGACAGTGTGATGAATTATTGTTCTTCAACTAGAATATATAGTGGAATTTAATACTATTTTCTGGCAATTTTCGTCTTATGAGAGTTATTTTGGAGTATTTTTGGTTGACAAATTTGTTTTGACCCAGCTGTTGACCACTTACTGACATAACGGAATACTTGCATGTACTACATACTATGGTACCTGGCTTTGATCGATGGGTTTTCAAACTCGTGAATTGAAATTGAAGTGGACCGCGCTGAGGGGGCTGAAAACCGCGTAGCTAGGCGGGGCGTGTAGTGCTTGCATGCGTTTTCTTGATCGATCAGCCAGGACCAAGCTGAAGAACAGACCCGGTCCGTTTAAACTTGCGTACGTTAACAAAACTACAAAAGGAACTCATCCTGTCTTTTCAATTCCGACAACCAATTCGTTCGTTGGCGGAATCCATTTGACAGACGCACGACAAGAGTTTTTTTTCATGTAATAATTGGTTTATTATGCATTGTTGCTACAAATATAAATGACATAAACGACCTCTCCTAGTGGACAGGGAAAAGGTCACTCTGTATATATGAATAATTTGGAAATAGAAAAAGAAATTTGGAAATCAAAAAAAATATATACCGTCATCCAGTTGTTAAAATATTTTTTTATGAAACACATCGTAGACGCAAACACTCACATATATGTACATACACTCATTATTGTGAATACATGCACGCAATCTTATCTTTATGAGCAACTTTGAGAGATTGAGCCAGTTGATCTTGAAGGTAGTAGTTGAATAAATTCAACTGCTTTTCATTTGAATACAAAGCAGCGTTTTTTTTTTATTTAACACATGTTGGTCTAGAATAGTGCACTGTTTGACACGCTTTGACCTTGTTTACATGCGCTTGGACTCGATCAACAAAAGAAAGGCCAAACACTGTATTAGACAAATGTTGCATATAAGTATGTACTACAGTACCATATAATGAATTATTTCGATATTGCGGAGATAGCAGCAGAGTAATAATGCTCTGAAATATATAGTACTTCCTCCCCGTTGCTTAAACACATTTGTTTGACTGAATTGCGTAGACATAACATCAATACTGTTGCCGAGTCAAATTGTTCAGACTTGATTGAGCTACCGCCCTCACGCGATCAATAAGATATTTTCCTCTCCTTTTTTTTATATCAAGACCATCCTCCGATGCTAAATTCGTGAATAACCTGCCCGAATAATAACTTGCAGCACACTCATACAACCGTTAAGGAGAACATATGTTTTTGTCTGCACAATTAATCAGTTCATTACTAATTTCTTAGGAACATCATTATGGCTTCATGTTTAATGCTTAAAATAAATTAAGGCTTTAGGTGTCCATAGTAAATTAGTAACTTAGCAAGTAGTACTACTGTATAGTACTATACGTTTACTATTAGGAGCAGGAGGTGAACCTGCGACTGACTACATCCTTTGAACAAAGAAGCCTACTAAATTTTCAGTTGATAAATTCATGGCATTCCTGCTTTGGACTAGACTGTAATATTCTTTGTGGGAATAATCTAATTCAAAAATGTGGAATGACTATTTTATTCAGTTGTCTTCTACTACTAATCTACTAGTTCTAACTAGCTAGCTTGCTTCCACTAAGATGTCATGATCGTGATCAATGCATGCAGAAATAGAAAAATAATATATATTTTTATAAAACACATCATAGTCGCAGACACTCACGTATATGTACATACACTTATTATTGTGAATACATGCCCACAATCTTATCTTTATGAGTAACTTTGAGAGATTGAACCGGTTGATCTTGAAGGTAGTAGTTGAATAAATTCAACTGCTTTTCATTTGAATACAAAGCAGCGTTTTTTTTTTATTTAACACATGTTGGTCTAGAATAGTGCACTGTTTGACACGCTTTGACCTTGTTTACATGCGCTTGGACTCGATCAACAAAGGAAAGGCCAACCACTACTGCGACTGTGCGAGCACCGAGCAGCCTATCTGCGCCTACCTACACGCGGCCACTGGTCACTGTATTAGACAAATGTTGCATATCAGTATGTACTAGTACCTTATAATGAATTATTTCGATATTGCGGAGATAGCAGCAGAGTAATAATGCTCTGAAATATATAGTACTTCCTGACTTCCTCCCCGTTGCTTAAACACATTTGTTTGACTGAATTGCGTAGACATAACATCAATACTGTTGCCGAGTCAAATTGTTCAGACTTGATTGAGCTACCGCCCTCACGCGATCAATAAGATATTTTCCTCTCCTTTTTTTTTATATCAAGACCATCCTCTGATGCTAAATTCGTGAATAACCTGCCCGAATAATAACTTGCAGCACACTCATACAACCGTTAAGGAGAACATATGTTTTTGTCTGCACAATTAATCAGTTCATTACTAATTTCTTAGGAACATCATTATGGCTTCATGTTTAATGCTTAAAATAAATTAAGGCTTTAGGTGTCCATAGTAAATTAGTAACTTAGCAAGTAGTACTACTGTATAGTACTATACGTTTACTATTAGGAGCAGGAGGTGAACCTGCGACTGACTACATCCTTTTGAACAGAGAAGCCTACTAAATTTTCAGTTGATAAATTCATGGCATTCCTGCTTTGGACTAGACTGTAATATTCTTTGTGGGAATAATCTAATTCAAAAATGTGGAATGACTATTTTATTCAGTTGTCTTCTACTACTAATCTACTAGTTCTAACTAGCTAGCTTGCTTCCACTAAGATGTCATGATCGTGATCAATGCATGCAAGGGACGTGCCGTGAGGCCGGAGTACTAAATAATCAATAGAGATCTAATCCCAGTCATGATCGATAAAGACCCACAAGTAAATATACCTCCCTTTCTTGTAATATCTATTATATTATTACAAGATGGAACTGATTCCTGTGCATATATGCTGTGGTCTTTGAATTAACGTAGCCATCACACCGTTGTCTTGGAATGTCTACGTCAACTTTTCAAAGACACCGGTCACTAAATAATATATGTTCTGAATAAGTAAGACATCCAAAGGACATATGGCTAAGACATCATAGTCAGAACACATCCAAGTGGTGATTAGATAGTCAGGAGTCAGGACACGACTATGGTTCGAACAAAATGTTTTTCTCATTTCTGGCTGATGGGTGAGGAACGTTTCTCAGAACGAATAAAATTATAAAAATAAACGTACGTCCTTGCAGTTGGCCGGCCAGCACTTGCAGGCCGGTTTTGCCTGCTGTACTCGACGGCTCGACTGATGAACTTGGCTGGCTGTGTATAGTAGAGTAGACGCCAGCTTCGCGGAAGTGAAGTTGCAGTACGTTGCCGCTAGGTGACGGCAGACGCTAGTCAGAAGAAGAACATGCAGCGTGAGAGCGCGAGCGCGGCTGATCAGGAATGGACCATACGAGTCCAAGCTGACTTACCCATTGAACTCGCGATCAAACTGAAATCGGCCGAACACGAGAATTCAAACAATGTCTAAAATCACTATTTCATGGAAAAATAAAACAATCACTAGCTTAATCATAAACCAGAAGAAGCTAGCATGTGTAGAGGTCCAACAATTCACTGCACGCTGTGCAACCTTAACGTATTATATTTTTACTACCAACATAGGAGTAACAGAACGTATAGTACTACCAAAAGCTAGCGTCTATGTAGGGTAAAAAGAGGTTTGATCGATCCATGCATTTTGAACTTTTTTGTGAACTGAAACTGTTGAACTGGACGACCGCGTGTGCCGAAAAAACGCGTACATTAGCGTTTAATCAGACTACTGTTGGGAATGACAAGTCAGAAAAATAGACCCGGTCTTGTCATACATTTTGGGTTCAACCTGGGAAACCAAACTACGTAGTACAAAAGGAACCCATCCTGCCTCTATATATTTCCGACAACCATTTGGACAGAGGCATCCATCCCATCCATAAACAAATCTATAACGAGGGCTCGATCATTACCTCTGAATTGAAGCTAGTACGTAGTTGCGAGTTTAAGACACAACATCACGCATTGCCATTTCAACTAGCAAGCTAGTGTGATTACGTACGTAAGAATTTGATCACCGTCTGACATGGCATCGTCGGCGGCGATGATGATGACGAAGGCGGTGCTGTTGGCCGTCGTGCTGATGCAATGCTGCAACGCGATCCTCGCGGCGAGGCCGTTGCTGGAAGCGGCGGCGGTAGCCGGAGCCGGAGGCGACGACGGGAGGCCGCTGGGGATGTTCATGCAGGTTCTAAAGGGCGCCTTGCCGCCGCCCTCCAACCCCTGCTGTAAGCCATCTCCCGGGCCACCTGCCCATTAAACGACGGCCGTCGGCGGCTCATCCAGTGGCCGGATGCCCGTCGGCGCGAGCATGGGGAGATAACGCGCGCATCTATCTACGCTACGCCCCGATCAAGTAGTAATAACATGTAAATAGCAGCTGCATAGGATATTGTTCAATTCATTCGTATTATAGCTAGTTGTTCAGACTTCAAAATAAGGGATTAATTAGTTTCGTGCAAAAAGTGCACTTAGCTTTCAGTGTAATTTTTATTTCAGAATGCAACTAGTGCAAATCGAACTTGAAGTTGTATTCATACATTAATATAATAAATGAATTCCAATTCGACAGAAATATCACTCTGCATATATCATTTAAGCATTATTTTGATCTTTATATTGCACCGTGTGTGTGTTTAAATGATCTTTTGATCTGAATATAATAGTTAAAATAAAAAAGAATCACAGTGAAAATGCTACTGACGCTGGTGCTTGTGATGTGCCTCTCTATAGCTATGAGTGATAAATGTTCCATGAGAAAAAAGATCAGCTTTAGGAGAAAATTGTTATGGCTTCATGATAAAATTGCTCAAGCTTCATGAGAAAAAAATTCCATCTATGAAAATATTTTATATTTACGAGAAAAAAATCTTTTTACATGAGAAAAAAATCTTTTACATGAAAATGTTCTAAGATTTAGGAAATAAGAAAATATTCATATTGGATTTTTATTTTACTGCATTAATTTTAAATAACACAGATGTTCAAATAGATATATATGATTCAAGAGGAAAATGAATTTGAAGTTTTTAAAGTAAATAAAAACATGATAATGGGTCCCACACTCTTCTATGATATTATTTTGAATGTTCTTTTACGCAACTGAATTTTTCTATAGAATATTTTAATTTAATGGCTTGTCGTCGCTGGAGCAGTTCTACTATATTTTCAAAGCATTTTTATTGTTGATTTGGAAATTTTTATTTATTCAGAAGGAATATTTTTATTTTTTTAAAAAATAATTCTTCTAGTGGCTTGGCTAGTAGAATTTTTTTGTTATATTCTTAGAATACCTTTTGTATTGGATAAGAAATGTTTAGATCTATAGCCTGGACAATTTTTTGTGATGGCTTGCCATACACCCATTGCTGTGATCAGATGAGGTTCACGAGCCCATAGAAGATGCCTAAAACAATTAAAGATGTATTAAGGATTATTGTTTAAACCAAAATGAGTACTGAGCTTTTAGACCTGATGGGATGTGCGGAGACTTATAGCCCACCAGGTGAAACATAAACATTTCCGTCCATCTTGGGATGTCTACGCTAACTAACTTTTCTAGTATATCGACCGACGAATATTTACAAAAATCATATCGGCACTATTAGCACCTTTATTATTTATGCCAATTGCCAAAGTGCAACAGTACAACTTCTAGCTTTGCCACAGAGGCATTTTGATGGGGAAAGGTCAATGGCTGTGTTTAGTTCCAAAATTCCACACACCAAACTTCACTATTCACCCATCACATCAAATCTCTCTCCTCATGCATGGAGCATTAAATGTAGGTAAATAAAAAAACTAATTATATAGTTTTGATGTACACGACAAGACGAATCTTTTGAGCCTAGTTAGGTCATGGTAGGACAATGTTTACCACAAACAAACGAAAAGTGCTACAGTGATTTTTCTACCTCTTTTCACTCTTTTACAAGGAACTAAACACAGCCAATGTAAGCCTTAAATATATGAATTGGAGGGCCACAACAATCACAATCACAATCACAATCTTTGTTGATAGCGACAAGCAAAAAGATGGAAACATATTCCGAGACAGTACAACTGGTGCGTCAAGTACTCAAGCGCGCCATGTTTTCCTTTTTTTCTTTTTATTGTCGATCGTCCAATATAATTTTTTACTAGATAGTCATGTTTGAAGAAAATATTTTGGCATTTCTGGCTGACGAACAAAATTATACATAATAAAAGAATAATGAACGCCCTTGCAGTAGTCGCGGTTGGCCGGCCGGTCCGACTGATGAACTTTGGCCCTTGGCCGGCCATGTAGATGAATTGGAAAGGTAGATCGAGCCGCCACCTTCGCGGAAGCAAAGTTGCAGACTTGCAGTTGCAGCTAGGTAACGGCAGAACAACAAACTACGTAGTCAGAAACTCAGAACAACAGGCTCGAGCGCGGCTGATCAGAGGAACGGGTCGATGACTCCGCATCATATCGACTGCTCGAACTCGACCAAATCGACCGAACATGAAAACACAAGAATTCAAAATTTATTATTGGTCGGTCCGTAACAAACAGAAGACTGATGACCATCAGTTAATTCTTTTCAATGCGTAGCTAGTTAGCTAATTTCGTCGCAAAACGTACGCAATCAGTACTTATTCACAAACCAGCAAGAAAGACGTATGCATGTGCTCACCGCGCCAAACACGTACGGCGTCTTTAGTAGGGTACCTGGGTCCTGTGGGTTTGATCGATCGTATCTCCATGCGTTTTTGAACCTTTTGAATTGAAATTGTTGAACTGGACCGAGTGCTGAAAACCGCGTATTGCGTGCTCGCGCTCGCGTTTAATCAGCCCGGCCGGGAGCTGAGGGAATATGAGAAGGCTTACTGAAAGTACAAGGCGAAGAATGAATATATGACCCAGTCATCATCCCTTTTCTTACTTTTTGCCGCTTAGACCAAACTAAAAAAGCAACCCATCCTGCTGTCTCTCTAGCTCCCAACAACCATTTCGTTTCGACAGGAGATCGATCGAGCTCCATCGTCCGGACAAGTCTGCTCGATCTCCTCTGCTAGCAGCTGCTTGTCCAAGCAAGACACATATATACAAATTAAAGCAACGTACTACTGCAGCCAAGTGTGACAACACGACAGCTAGCTGACCTACGTACGTGGGTGCTGTAAGGACATGGCATCGACGCCGGCCATGGCGAAGGCGGTGCTGGTTGCCGTCGTGCTGATGCAGTGCTGCAACGTGATCCTCGCGGCGCGGCCGCTGTTGGGAGAAGATGGTGAGTGGCTGGGGATGATCATGCAGGTGCTAAAAGGAACCGGGCCGCCACCCACAAACCCCTGCTGCAACAACTCTCCCGGGCCACATCGCTAACAAACTAGCCGGAAGCCCAGCCGGATATGGCTCAATGGATGGCCGGCGCCGGCGTGGATAGCAGCATCAGCTGAGTTAATTAACATAGTGGCTGCGGTTTAATTTGTTCGATCGCAGACGCTGATGATCGAGATAGATTAAGGTGTACATATGAGGGTGCGTATAATTGTTAGCTTGATGTTTAGAATTCGAATTATGGGATTAGTTTCAGTGCAAAAATGCACTTTTAGAGTTCAAAATTTAGTAAGTGTGAATAATCGCACTTAATTATAGTTGTATTCATTCTTTCTGCAAATATAATAAAGAATTCATATTGAATAAAAAATTACTCCTACGCATGTTGACCTTTGTTGCACCTTTTATGGGTTTGAAAGTTCAAGGTTATAACTTAAATGATCTTTTTATCTAAAATATAATAGTCACAATAAAAATAGAATCATAGTTTAGTATGGTTTTTTAACCTTTAACTTGGACAATATGGGGATTAAACAAGTAAGAACATATAAAAAGGTCATACGAATGGGCAGCAGCGAAGGTACAGGGAATAGGGCCCCCCTACCGTTGTGGAACCCCTGAAGGCCCCCCTATAGATGCAAAGGCGTTCTGGAGGTAGAAGATGACTGTTACGCGAGATGGGCCAGCAAGCGTGGCCTATATCTTTATCTATATAACCTGTATAATTTGTACCCAATAACAAACTATGGTTAGATTTCTCTCAACATGCAACCATTCCACGTCATCATTCACTATGCGACATATCACTATCCACTGTAAGCCATGTCATCATCCACTAGACCATCTATTTATTCTTCAACCGATTTTCTGTGACCATATTTTTGTGAGTAGCAATTATAAATTACAGGAAATAGAAATTACATATATGATCGGTCATACTTCTCCATGTATAATATTTGCTAAAGAATGTTGTAATGCATCATTTTAGTGTTTATATTTTTACATTTCACTTTAAAACTTTGTTTAATAAATTTCTGCAGCAACGCGCGGAGTATCACCTAGTTGTTTATTGTTTGCTTAGCCCCCATACGTCAGGAGTTGAACTCCTGACGCGACGAGCTAATTAATGTAAGAAAATGGACACTCTATCATAGCGCGGCGTATCCGTTCAATGAAATAGAAATAAAAACTAAAGCGGTAATTATAGGTAGGACAAGGTTTTGATCAATTTGAAGTTTGAGAGCAGTAGAAAATGCAATGTCATATAATAAATTAAATCAGTCTCGTCCTGTCAATCCGAATGAATCCCTTTATTATATGTAAAAATAATAAAATTAATTAGCAATTGGTGCATCAGGGCACCGGCAATGTGTTACAATTTTTTTTAAACTAAACGGCAAAAGCTTTGCTGTAATTTTTGTTAGATGAGAAAAAACACAAAAAGAAAAGGAATACAACATCATCACCCTGGCTCTAAACACAACTAGAGGAGAACAAAACTGACAAAAGACTGCCTATAAACTAACTAATGTGTTACAAATTAAAAGTAGTCTTTATATATGCAATGAATTTACCTATAAAGACTGCCCATATATACACTGCCAAACCGGTTTTCACATTTCTGTCTAGCTTGGGTATGGTGAGGCAGGGAGCTTTTCGAACGACCAAGATTTCAGAATGAAAACATCCTTGCGGTTGGCCGGCGGGTCCTTCACAGTTTCGGCTGTCGTACTCTGCGGCTCGAGACGAGAGTCGAGACTGGTCAACTTATTGGCCGGCTGTGTAGACGAATTGAAAGGCAAAGGAGTCGCCACCTTTCTGCTGTACTACTCAGCGAAGTTGCAGCACCGAACAGAACAAGCAGCGCGAGCGAGCTCGGCTGATCAGGAACGGACCAACGGATCCGCGGCGACTACAGACTACTCTCATTGAACTCGATCTCGATCGAGTCTCGGCCAAATTAAATTGAAATCGGCCCAACTCGAGAATTCAAACAAATGCATATATGCAATGCCTGGACTAGACCTATTTGGTCTGTCCCGTCCAACAAATAGAGCAACAAAGACCATTCCTTCCTTTTAAGTAAACACATAATAATTCACCAATTTCATCGTAAACACTAAAAGAAACATGTACAATCACTTACAAATAAACCTGACGTGTCGTAGAATGTGATACTAGTAAGAAATAAGCGTCCTAGTAGGGTAACCGGCTTACTTTGATCGATGCATGCACTAATTTTCAACCTTGTGAATTGAAACTGAACTATAGACCGGGCGAGCGCTGAAACTGGAAGCCGCGTCTATAAAAGTACCAAGGCTGAGAATAGACCCGGTCCATTCTTCAGACATTTTGGCAGTTAAACCAGAGCCTAACCAAACTACCCCTATAAAAGGAGCCCATGCAACCTGTCTCTCTTAATTCCAGCAACCAATTCTGATCGAGCAAGCGAGCTGCTTGTCAAGCAATACACGTACAAAGAAGCACGCCTGCTGACCTACGTGGTTTACCTAGCTAAAGGATTTGATCATCTGAAACAACTCTGATCGATATGGCATCGTCGTCGACGACGTCGGCCATGGCGAAGGCGGCGCTGGTTGCCGTCGTGCTGATGCAATGCTGCAACGTGATCCTCGCGGCGAGGCCGCTGCCGGGAGCGGCGGCGGCGGCGGTAGGAGGCGGCGGCGGGTGGCTTGGGATGATCATGCAGGTACTAGACGGGCCGCCACCCACAAACCGCTGCTGCAACAATTCTCCCGGTGGAAACTAGCCAGCCAGCAGGCTAGCCGATCGATGTGACTCGATGGATGCCCGTCGGCGCGGGCATGGATGACAGCATGCATCATCTGCTAGAGTTAGCAGGCTGGCTGCGTTTTGATAGATGATGTGTTCATTGCTGATGATCGATTAATTAACGTGTACATATGGGTTATTCGTATTACTAGCTAGCTTGTTGTTCGGAATTCGGATTAGGGATTAGTTCATCAGCGCGAAAATGCACTGTCAGTGTAGTTTTGAGTTCAAAATTCAATAAGTGCGAATGACACTTGAAGTTGTATTCATCATTTCTACAAATATGATAAAGAATTCCTATTGGACAGAAAATCACTCTGCATGCATACGTGCATGGTTTAAGCATTATGTTGATCTATCTGAAAAGTAATAAAGCATCCCATTTCCAAAAAAAATTATGTTGATCTTTATTGCAACCCTATATATGGTTTTGAAAATTCAAAGTTATAACTTAATTGATCTTTTGATCTAGAATATAATAGTTAAAGGAAAAAAATAGAATCATAGTTCAATAATATGAGGGCTTAAAAAATAAGTGTATAAAAAGAGTCATAGGAAAGAGCCAATATAAGAAAATGGACGTACACGTACTACTTCATAACATAATTTGTTGATAGCGAGAGGCAAAAGAGTATACGTAAATATGTTCCGAGATAGTACAAGCGCACAGCTGCTCTGCTGCATCAAGGGCTCTTCTTTTTTTTTTGACCGAAGTCGGGAGGGGAAGCCCCTACCTATATTTTTTATGTTTGTTTTATTCCAAACCCAATTATTCGCTTACACAGGGAGTCGAACTTGGGTCTGCTGGGTGCTACTCAGGTTCTCCCACTTGACGGGCTCTTCTTGTGCGTGGCGTTCGTCTAATTAATATAATTGGTGTCCTCGCAAATAAAAAGTTAATATAATTGGTGTTTCAAATTATATTTTATTTGACTTTTTTTATCACGAGTATAACCGTTCATTTTATTCAAAAGATTTATATAAATATAGTTAAATTTAAATTATTTTTGAAGAATTTTTGTTAATAAAACAAGCCACTATAAACAAGCCACCATAAAAAAACTACGATAATTTCTATAAAATTTTGAATTAGACAAGCGGTTAAATTTAGAGTAAAAAAATATCAAGCGAACTATATAATTTGAACGGAGGGAGTAGTAAGGATCCAGGACGAGGTTTGAGGATTGAACAAAATGTTTTCGCATTTCTGGCTGGGCGAGGGGAACATTTTGAACGAACAAAATTTAAAATTAATGAAAAACGTCCTTGCAGTTGGCCGGCCGTTCCTTCACAGTTTTGGCTGACGTACTCGAGGGCACGAGCTAGACTGATCAACTTATTGGCCGGTTGTGTAGACGAATGTCGCCACGCGCCACCTTGTGTACTCGAGCAAAGTGTTGCAACATCAAGTCAGAACAAAGCAGCGCGAGCTAGTGCGGCTGATCAGGGACGGACCAACGAGTCCGCCACGACTACTACCAATTAAAGTATTGAACTCACGACCAAATTGAAATCGTCCAAACATGAAAACACAAGAATTCAAACAGTGTATATGCACGCCTGCTGGACCTATATATTGATCAGTCCAACATAGCATAGACCATTTCTTCCTTTTAAAAACATGTTACCTCTGTTTTCAAATATATATCGTTTAGGATATGGCTATTTAGCTGAAAACAAACTAATTTGCTTGTTATAAATAGGGAAAAATCCATTTTACAACCTTCAACTATCATAACAGTCCAATTTTCAACCTTGAACTACAAAACCGGATAACAAACGACATCCAACTGTCAAAACCGTGCAAATTTAGCTCTTAGGGTGGTTTCGAAGGTGGTTTTATATTTTATAAAAAATTTAAAAAATCCAATTAGATCTAAAAAATTAAAACTAATCTATCTTAAATCAGAAAAATATGAAACCAGTATCAAAAAATTTCTAAAATGTAACCTATCAATTATTGCTCTATCTGAATCTTAATTATTCAAAAATAATAGGCATAACTATAAGCAACCAAATACTATGGACATAGAAAAATGGATCCGATTAACTGACAAATATAGTAACAATAAATAGGTTACATTTTTAGAAAACTTTTGATACTAATTTTGTATTTTTTTGACTTAAAATGAATTACTTATGAATTTTTTAGTTTAAATTTGAATATTTTTAATTTTAACAAAATGGAAAAAACACCTTCGAAACCATCCTAAAGGTTAAATATGCACGGTTTTGACAGTTGGATGGCCTTTGTTATCCGGTTTTGTAGTTTAAGGTTGAAAATCGGATTGTTGTGATAGTTGGAGGTTGTAAAATGGATCTACAAATTTTTTCCTTATAAATATCATATATTTTAAAATAGAGATAATATATAATTACATTCACCAATTTCATTGTAAACTAAAAGAAAGACAATCACTTACAAACCAGCAAAAAACACGTACACATTGGTGTGGGAACTCTCTCACTATATATGAAACGTATAAATGCAATTAAAACTAGTATAACTAACAAAAAAGCGTCCTAGTAGGGTAACTGGCTTTGATCGATGCATGCATGTTCAACCTTGTGAAATTGAAATTCAACTGGACCGAGCGCTGAAACTGAAAGCCGCGTCTGTATAAGTACAAGGCGAAGAATAGACCCGGTCCATTTGTCAGACTTTTTTGGCGGTTAAATCAGAGCCTAACCAAACTATAAAAGGAACCCATGCATCATGTCTCTCTTCATCCAATTCCTCGACCAAGGCATAAACGTACACACAGACCTCCATCATCTGAAGTATTATTTCTTCGATCCAACTGCTCGACCTACGTGGTTACCTAAAGGATTTGATCATCTGAAACAACTCTGATCGATATGGCATCGTCGACGTCGGCCATGGCGAAGGCGGTGCTGGTTGCCGTCGTGCTGATGCAATGCTGCAACGTGATCCTCGCGGCGAGGCCGCTGCTGGGAGCAACGCCGGCGGCAGCGGCAGGAGAAGACGGTGAGTGGCTGGGGATGATCATGCAGGTGCTAAAAGGAACCGGGCCGCCGGTCACAAACCCCTGCTGCAACAACTCTCCCGGCCATCGCTAACAAACTAGCAGCCGTGCCGCTGGCTGAGGTTTTGTTCATTCTTAGACGCAGATCGATCAAAGTGTACATGCTTAGGATATTAATCATTGTTTAGTTCATTCGATTTGACTATACAAGCTAGTTTCTCAGATTTTTGTATTAAGGGATTGATTCCGTGCAAAAGTGCACATTCAGTGTAGTTTTGGGTTCAAAATTCAGTAAGTGCCAATCGCACTTGAAGCTGTGTATTCATTCTTTTTACAAATATGTATAATAAACGAATCCAATTCGACAGAAAAAAAAAATACTACTCAGTATACATCGTTTAACCATTATATTGATTGGGGAACCACAGTAGCATGATACATAGTTTTCGCGATAAAAAAATATAGTGTTGCCATTACTTGTGTGGTAATAAAAGGTGAAAAGGAAAACCTTTTTGTAGGATCGAGACAAAATTCAACTGTATTTTTATTTATTCGAGCACAGGATAGAGCGTATTGTTCTACCATGGTGTGCCCTAACTGTTTGACGCTTTGACCTATGCTTGCGGTTGGACTCGATCCACAAAGGAAAGGTCAACCTGTGCGAGCGATGACCTAGCTACCTTACCGGGGCCACAGGCCATTGGCCGACCACAGTATTAGACGCATAACGGCTACAGCCTTCAGACTGTTACCGTGCCGTCACTAAGACTGTAATTAGTATCAGGGTAATAAGATTATATTTTTACTTTGAATCCTTCGTCATGCAATGCGTATATACCGTGTACGATTTACGGAATTGATCTGTTTCACAGCGGAGGCGAGTATGCTAAATGTGTTTGTTTAAACAAGTCTATATATTTGACTGAATTGCGTATTATATATAGACACAAGGTTGACAGTCATGCCGAGCCAAATTGTTCAGACTTGGACACTTGGTTGAGCTAGCAGAGCAGTCTTGACCAGTATAAGTGTACAATATTGTCCTCTGTTTAACATTTCTCAAGACCTATCAGTTTTCTCCATTCAACCTTTTAGGGATATATAGTTCTCTACAGAACTAGTTCAGTTAGTTTTTTTTTTCTCACCGTCAGTATGGTATGGCCTCTTTTTTTTAATAAAAATCAGTAAGCGCTTGATCAGGTCTCTCCATACCCGTTAAGCAGCACGCGTTTACTATTTGGATCATTTTGGAGTAAGCTGGCCCTAGCCAGCTGGCCGCAAGTTTCTGTGTGACTACATGCTTTGAATAAAAATGTCTAGATTTTGAATTGATAAATTAGTGGCGTTCCTTTGAACTAGACTATATGATCATTTTTCTTTTTTTTTGGAAACAAAGATGCTGTGATTAAAAATTCGACGTTTAAGTATGTACCTTAATTAGTACCCTTAAATCTCTCATAAAATAATTTTGTAAGGGATCATTATAGAGGATTGCCAGCTTAGCTAATGAACATGTTCACTAGGTGACCTCTCAGCCTGCTTTCACTTTTTTCTAAAAAAATGGTACTAGCCTTAAAAAAATACTGAACTAAGCTTCAGATTTCTTTTTTCAGCGGAACTACGGCAAGCAAATTGCCTACAACATTGTATTAATATGCAAAGTTTGGGGCATACAAAGATTTGTGAAGTGAGGGGTAGAAGAGATAGACAGACAGCTCACTATCCTATTACATGTAGCAGATGCGTTAAGACAACATCTTCGGGATGGGCTCGTCATCACCATGGGATGTATAAAGCTCAAAAAGGACATTTCCAAAATGGTGACCACACTTGACACTCAAGCCGAATATAGAACTCTAACCGGAGGGGAGAGAGAAAGCTTAAAAGTGCTCGTGATGATCTCACAAAGCTCCTGAGAGAGGAGGAACTGAGATATTACCAAAAAGCCAAAGTAAATGACGTCCTTCTGGGAGATAATAATACCAAGTATTTTTAGATGGTGGCAAATGGCAAACATCGGAAAAAAACGAATATTTTCCCTGGATCATGAAGGAGGCAAAATAGAAGGTCAGCAACATCTCAAAGAATACATTACTCAATTCTACAAATACCTGTTCGGTCCCCCAGACGAGAGCCACTTTAGTATGGAAGAGAGAACAGATGATGTATCGCAAGTGAGTCAGCTAGAAAATGAGTTTCTCACGGCCCCTTTCACTGAAAAGGAGGTTCGAGAAGCGATCTTTAGCATGGAGCATAATAAGGCACCAGGACCGGATGGTTTTTCGGCTGAATTCTATTAGCATTTTTGGGAAACAATCAAAGGGGACTTCATGAATATGTTCCATGAATTACACATTGGAGGACTCCCACTATTTAGTCTCAATTTTGGAGTTATAACTTTGATACCCAAAATCAAAGAGGCTAATAAAATTCAGCAATATAGGCCCATCTGCTTACTGAATGTCAGCTTCAAAATTTTTACAAAAGCGGCAACGATCAGAATTAATTCAGTGGTAGAAAATATTATCAGTCCTACTCAGACAGCCTTCATGCGAGGAAGGAACATTTTGGAGGGAGTTGTAACCATACATGAGACGGTACACGAATTACACAGAAAAAATCAAAATGGGATCATATTTAAAATTAACTTTGAAAAGGCTTATGATAAAGTCAAATGGGACTTTCTAATACAGACACTCCAGTTAAAGAAACCGGTTTCTCCTCAAAATGGATTGAGTGGATTAAATCTTTTATTTCGGGTGGAAGTGTCGCGGTTAATGTTAATGATGAAATAGGTCCGTTCTTCCAGACTAAAAAGGGACTCAGACAAGCTGACCCTTTATCACCCATCCTTTTCAACATAGTCGCTGATATGCTCAAACTCCTAATTAATAGGGCTAAAATAGATAATCAGATACAAGGTGTGGTGCCCCACTTGATTGATGGTGGCCTTTCCATACTACAGTATGCTGACGATACAATTTTGTTCTTAGACCACAATCTGGAACAAGCTCAGAACATGAAAAGTATTCTTTGTGCGTTTGAGCAGTTATCGGGGCTCAAAATTAATTTTCACAAGAGTGAAATTTTCTGTTTTGGTGAGGCCAATAACTTTGAAGACCAATATAAAGAACTGTTTGGTTGCAATCCTGGAGCTTTCCCAATCAGATATTTAGGAATTCCGATTCACTTCAGGAAATTGTCTAATAATGACTGGTTGAGGATCCAGGAACGTTTTGAGAACCACCTCAGTAGTTGGAAAGGGAAAAACCTTTCATATGGAGGACGCTTGACTTTAATCAATTCAGTTCTTAGCAGTCTACCGATGTATATGATGTCCTTCTTCCAAATCCCAAAAAGGGTTCATAAGAAGTTGGACTACTACCGGTTTAGATTCTTTTGGCAAAGCGATGAAAAAAAAATACAGATTAGCTCGATGGAGCATTCTGTGTACTCCGAAAGACCAGGGAGGGTTAGGGATACATAATCTAGAACTCAAGAACATCGCCTTACTCAGCAAGTGTTTGTATCGTCTGCTGACAACGGATGGTACCTGGCAACAAATCCTACGCAACAAGTATCTAGGGACCAAGCCTCTGGTTCAGGTCCAATGAAAAAGCGGGGATTCTCACTTCTGGGCTAGTCTTATGAAGGTCAAAATGATTTTCTAAAATTTAGAACCTTCACTATAAAGGATGGGACTCAGATAAGATTTTGGGAGGATCAATGGTTAGACAACATGTCTCTTCGTGATCAATACCCACAACTATATAATATAGCTCGTCAAAAGCAGGATACGGTGGCCGAAGTACTTAGTACAGGGATTCCCAATATATCCCGGCGAAGAGATTTGATCGGACCTAAATTGATAATATGGAATAACCTAATGGCAAGACTCGGAAATATAGACCTCACCGACGAAAGGGATGATTTTAAGTGGAGTTTGGACTCGTCTGGTGTTTTCTCAGTGAAAACACGTTATATGGCTCTAATCCACTAAAATATCCCAAACACAAATAAAAGGCTATGGAAACTGAAAATCCTACTAAAGATCAAAAAATTTTCTATGGTTTCTCAAACGAGGGGTTATCCTTACTAAAGATAATCTTGCCAGACGGAATTGGAATGGTAGTAAAAAATGTAGTTTCTGTCATGAAAATGAGCCAATTGAACATCTGTTTTTCGATTGTAGATTCACACGTATGGTATGGGCTTCGGTTTATGCGGCATGGGGTTTACCTAAACCATCTAGTGTGTCTAATATGTTCAACGGTTGTCTGAATTTAATTCCATAAAATTTTAAACCTCTGGTGTTTGTAGGCGCGACAGCCTTATGTCGGGCGGTCTGGCGATGCAAAAATGCAGAGGTTTTCGATAACAAATCTTCAATTTTTTTTGCAGGTCATCTTCACAACGTCGCACTGGCTCCGTACGTGGGCTATCCTACAACCGCCTTCGTCGCAGGACACTCTTGTAGCGGCGTCGCGTTGCTTGGTCCAAGTGGCCAAGGCTATTTTTGCCCGGACGTTTGGGTGGCAGTCTAGTCTTAGGATTGGCAGCTCTTAGAGTCCAGGTTTCTTGATGAACTTGTTTTGGCTGTGTGTAGTTTCGAGGCCGGGATTTATTTTCAGATGGATGTATCACCTCGATGTATCTAACTGAAAAATTAATAAAGAATCGCTTTTCCAAAAAAATGGGGATCTTCATGCTAGAGGAACACTAATGCTCAATGATAAGTTTTCTGTATTTAATGGTGCTGAGCTTTGCCGTAGCGGTTCATAATGATAGAGGTCCGAGTGAGCATCCAGTAAAGCTAGATTATATCAATTATATTTATTTAACCAAGCTTTATCAGAATGGAACCAGAATTGTGAAATGTTCACCAGATACACATAAAAGTGCAAGTTAAAGTCAACCCCACAAGTGGGTATCTGTCTTGTCTAACTGACCAAGACCAACACGATGCAGTCAGCACGATGTCTCGATGCCTTTGCCGTGAAATGAAAGCCTTTAAATCGGGGGTGCCATTTGGTCAGCTTGAGAGCGCAGAATCAAACATCTTGCAAAAAGGTAAAAAGCTACGCATGCAACTCCATATCAAAAAAATGCACTAAATTATTTTGGGGAAAAGAGCAGAAAAGGTCAACAGCAAACTGAAATTCTTCCCAAATCAATGTAACCCTTTCGGTCATTCATCACAATTACATTGATCCAAAAATTCAGAAGCCCATAATACCATCATGTGATGGACAGTGTCTGCGCTCTTACGGGCCATGGTTGCTCATTGGTCAAAGTCGCGATCAGAGCACATCGATCACCTCGGCCATTGTCAAAGCAGCCTGAAAAAAAAGCACAAAACAAGAAGTACCGTACATCATTAGTTACACGTGAGCAGCATGAAAGGTTGTTGGAAATAGAGTTGTTCATAGGCATAAGAGGCAAGGCTACTTGTCATACAAAAGTTATGTGCGTGAGTTACTAACTGTGTACCCAATGACATACCTGTTGTGGAACACCAGCAAACCGCTTCAAAAGCACAAAGATTGTTCTACGATGGACACCATAATTGCGGCCATATTCTCTTCCGGCCGTCATTCCCACGATGCCCGTTCTGGACATTATGGGTCCACCAGACATTCCACGCATTGCCACAGAGTTCACAAGAAGATGATAAAGCCTGATTCGCTTGAAATAGGCCTGTTACTCAGTCCCAGTGCAAACAAAAAAATAATTACGTCAAGACCTGGCTAAAAATTAGAAATTGAAACCTGTCAGCTAATGGATATAGTCACAACAACTATGTCTGCAGTTAATAAACAAACCTGATGCGCCCTGGGTAGATGCCAGGAATGGCAGAAAAACCACCAAAGAGGCCCTTGGCGTCACAGTAGCCAACAGCTGTGATACCGTCTGCAACTGCGGGATCATCTTCTGAGAATCTCAACGGTGGTGCAGCCGTCAATCCCGGCACCCGGAGCACGGCGACATCCATCATCCGGTTGATGTGAAGGATGTGGGCTAGAAACTGGTCAGCTCCGTTCCTCACGCAAAGTGTATCATGGATGTAGGTCGGGGGAATCACATGGGCACAGGTGAGAAGAAGGCTTTCCCGAGTCTGATGATTGACCTTGATTACAAACGAAGATCCATCCGTGACAGCAATCCTCTCGGCCCCTGTAGCTGGGTTCACCTCGATGAACGGCACGATAACATGGAGGATGCTTCTGCTTCTCCTCGCAGTCATGGCTTTGTTATAAGCCATCCAGTCAGGAATAGTCCTCGCCGCCCTCCTGTTAAATATTTGATTTGGATTAATAATGCAACAAAATAAATTGAAAATGGAACACAGTGTCCGCAGGATTCGCAGCAGCAGCTCGTCGGTCGGTGAGGCGTGCGCCGTGCGCGTGCAGCGGGCCAGCGGTGGGAATTTCGGAATCCGCGGTCGCCAGTCGGAGCTCCGGCAAGGGCTTCGGCGAACTACTAGGGTACGGGTACAATCCAAACTACCACGGCCGGTGCCCGAGGTCGAGGCGAAACTCACGGCCCCTCCTCGCATCACGAGGTGGCCGGAGATGGCCGAAAATGCGGCGCGACGACGGTGGCATGGGGATGCGGCGGTCCGGCGAGGCGGACATTGCAAGTGCTCCCGGGGTCTTTCCCCGCTTCTTTCTAGTGCACGGGATGTTGTACGGCGAGGCGGAAATCATGGTAGAGGTGGAGGCCCCCTTCTTCTACGGTGCCTGCGTGGCCGGAATGGAGCCTCCCCATGGCGGAAACTGGCCATGGCGAGGTCGGCGGCGTGGTGTAGAGGCGCCGGCGTTCCCGAGCGTGGAGTGCTCGGTACCTCTGCTGGGCTGAAAAAAGCGCATTTTTCGTCCAGGTTCCAGCGCCGCGGAGTTGCTTGCCAGCTCGTGCTCGCGCGGCTGGCCACTCCAGCGCTCCCCGGCGCCGGGGCTAGGGAAGAAGTGTGAGCTCGCCGGGGCTAGGGAAGAAGTGCGAGCTCGCCGGTAGCTCGGGTTTAGACAAACGGGGGCTTTGGAATGTAGAGACATCTTACCTTCTCGCCATGGGATCGGACTCGGCTGCGAGCTCCTCACGTCCTCCGTCTTCGTGCTTGGCTGGTGGCGGCGGCGGCGGCCGTGCTGGGCGGGCGGGCGGCGGCGGCAGATGTTGGAGACGAGGAAGGGGGACTGATGTTGAGGTGAGGGCGAGGGGGGAGAAACTGCCCTCTCTCTCTCTCTGCTACAGGGACACCCACGCACCCCGACTGTCCGTACGAGCGCCTAATCATGATTAGGGACCAACTTGATGGTTAAGGAATTTTAATGCAACAGAAGCCACTGGGTGATTAAGTCTTTGTTAATTCTCTTAGTGGGGCCCATGGTCTTTGTTAATTAGTAAGTGGATCGGCTGGATGAAGGGGATCCAGGTCCAGCCCAACATCTACTCTCCAACAGGCCCAGCCCATCACAATTAGGGTTAGTCCCCAACCATCCCGAGCGTGTCGCCGCCTCCACTTCTCGATCGGTTCCTCCCAGCCGCCACTTCTGTTCCCGGAGGCGCACCTCCTGAAGCTTGCCTTCCAACTAATATATATTGCAACCCATCCAGCTTTATATGATTTAAATTGCGATCTTCTGTAGGAGAAACAGTCTTATTTTCATGTTCGGGGATAGCTATGGTATGCCAGGGGAGCCAAATTACAAGTTTTGTGACTTCTGCAAGTTTGGCTAGAGCTTTCTATCTTGCAAACGAAGACCATGATGACTTAAAGGTTGGTGCTGACAATCATTCTTTACTAATTTATTTACGTAGATAATTGTATGCTCATTTCTTGCCTTATCATTTTGTAGATCGAAGTCCATCATGAAGGCAATGAAGTGTTTATGGGGTTTGTGGCTAAATTTGATTATGATCGTAACTTTGCTGTTGTCAATGTCCATACTTTTATTGATGTTCCGGTTGGACTTTTCAACCATGCACGGGAAGTTCAACACCATAGTGAGGTATTAGTTGTAGGGCGTGACATCTCTGGAGAAATGATGGTCAGGTGTGTGGCATTGAACTGTGATTCAAGGGTATGGTAGATGCCAGGAATGGCAGAAAAACCACCAAAGAGGCCCTTGGCGTCACAGTAGCCAACAGCTGTGATACCGTCTGCAACTGCGGGATCATCTTCTGAGAATCTCAACGGTGGTGCAGCCGTCAATCCCGGCACCCGGAGCACGGCGACATCCATCATCCGGTTGATGTGAAGGATGTGGGCTAGAAACTGGTCAGCTCCGTTCCTCACGCAAAGTGTATCATGGATGTAGGTCGGGGGAATCACATGGGCACAGGTGAGAAGAAGGCTTTCCCGAGTCTGATGATTGACCTTGATTACAAACGAAGATCCATCCGTGACAGCAATCCTCTCGGCCCCTGTAGCTGGGTTCACCTCGATGAACGGCACGATAACATGGAGGATGCTTCTGCTTCTCCTCGCAGTCATGGCTTTGTTATAAGCCATCCAGTCAGGAATAGTCCTCGCCGCCCTCCTGTTAAATATTTGATTTGGATTAATAATGCAACAAAATAAATTGAAAATGGAACACAGTGTCCGCAGGATTCGCAGCAGCAGCTCGTCGGTCGGTGAGGCGTGCGCCGTGCGCGTGCAGCGGGCCAGCGGTGGGAATTTCGGAATCCGCGGTCGCCAGTCGGAGCTCCGGCAAGGGCTTCGGCGAACTACTAGGGTACGGGTACAATCCAAACTACCACGGCCGGTGCCCGAGGTCGAGGCGAAACTCACGGCCCCTCCTCGCATCACGAGGTGGCCGGAGATGGCCGAAAATGCGGCGCGACGACGGTGGCATGGGGATGCGGCGGTCCGGCGAGGCGGACATTGCAAGTGCTCCCGGGGTCTTTCCCCGCTTCTTTCTAGTGCACGGGATGTTGTACGGCGAGGCGGAAATCATGGTAGAGGTGGAGGCCCCCTTCTTCTACGGTGCCTGCGTGGCCGGAATGGAGCCTCCCCATGGCGGAAACTGGCCATGGCGAGGTCGGCGGCGTGGTGTAGAGGCGCCGGCGTTCCCGAGCGTGGAGTGCTCGGTACCTCTGCTGGGCTGAAAAAAGCGCATTTTTCGTCCAGGTTCCAGCGCCGCGGAGTTGCTTGCCAGCTCGTGCTCGCGCGGCTGGCCACTCCAGCGCTCCCCGGCGCCGGGGCTAGGGAAGAAGTGTGAGCTCGCCGGGGCTAGGGAAGAAGTGCGAGCTCGCCGGTAGCTCGGGTTTAGACAAACGGGGGCTTTGGAATGTAGAGACATCTTACCTTCTCGCCATGGGATCGGACTCGGCTGCGAGCTCCTCACGTCCTCCGTCTTCGTGCTTGGCTGGTGGCGGCGGCGGCGGCCGTGCTGGGCGGGCGGGCGGCGGCGGCAGATGTTGGAGACGAGGAAGGGGGACTGATGTTGAGGTGAGGGCGAGGGGGGAGAAACTGCCCTCTCTCTCTCTCTGCTACAGGGACACCCACGCACCCCGACTGTCCGTACGAGCGCCTAATCATGATTAGGGACCAACTTGATGGTTAAGGAATTTTAATGCAACAGAAGCCACTGGGTGATTAAGTCTTTGTTAATTCTCTTAGTGGGGCCCATGGTCTTTGTTAATTAGTAAGTGGATCGGCTGGATGAAGGGGATCCAGGTCCAGCCCAACATCTACTCTCCAACAGGCCCAGCCCATCACAATTAGGGTTAGTCCCCAACCATCCCGAGCGTGTCGCCGCCTCCACTTCTCGATCGGTTCCTCCCAGCCGCCACTTCTGTTCCCGGAGGCGCACCTCCTGAAGCTTGCCTTCCAACTAATATATATTGCAACCCATCCAGCTTTATATGATTTAAATTGCGATCTTCTGTAGGAGAAACAGTCTTATTTTCATGTTCGGGGATAGCTATGGTATGCCAGGGGAGCCAAATTACAAGTTTTGTGACTTCTGCAAGTTTGGCTAGAGCTTTCTATCTTGCAAACGAAGACCATGATGACTTAAAGGTTGGTGCTGACAATCATTCTTTACTAATTTATTTACGTAGATAATTGTATGCTCATTTCTTGCCTTATCATTTTGTAGATCGAAGTCCATCATGAAGGCAATGAAGTGTTTATGGGGTTTGTGGCTAAATTTGATTATGATCGTAACTTTGCTGTTGTCAATGTCCATACTTTTATTGATGTTCCGGTTGGACTTTTCAACCATGCACGGGAAGTTCAACACCATAGTGAGGTATTAGTTGTAGGGCGTGACATCTCTGGAGAAATGATGGTCAGGTGTGTGGCATTGAACTGTGATTCAAGGGTATGGTAGATGCCAGGAATGGCAGAAAAACCACCAAAGAGGCCCTTGGCGTCACAGTAGCCAACATCTGAATGAGTTGGCTAGCAATATAAATCACAGCTTGTTCATGTTAACTTGTTAGGCTGGGATTGGAGGCCCTCTTGTTAATTTCGATGGGGATGTCATTGGCATGAATTTCTATGACGAGAATTGGAACTCCTACCCTAGACTGGGATGAAATTTGCATGATTCTAGCGCGGTTTGAGACAAAAGGTATTGCATATAACACATGTTTTTTTGGGTAACATTTTAAGAAGCTTTGCTTTGGGTGACGCATAATATTTTTATTGATATGTTTTGACAGTAAACTTGGTGAAGTTGGCAATGACGGTGCACCTTTTTCATGGAAAATAGATGGTGATGACAAGACTAAGTTAAACAGGTTGGTAGTCGCTATACATTAATCTAGGGTTAAGTTTTGGACGTATGAATTATTTCATTGAACTGGACAGGTGGCCTGTGCCAATGCCTTGCTGGTGCCGTCCTGAGGATAAGTCTGATGATGATGATGAGGTGGGCGTTATAAGAAATGGTAGCATCTCGAGGTACACTTACTGTCGTGGAAAGAAAGGCGTCCTCGTCCTCTTTTAGATTCAATCACGCTTTTGATTGGTGTCACCATCTCCATGATCTGTGGCCTGCTGAAGTCTTCTGATGTAACATTTGTATCTTTGGATTCTTTGGTGCTATGTTTTGTAATAGCATGCATTGACAGAGCTCCTCACGTCCTCCGTCTTCGTGCTTGGCTGGTGGCGGCGGCGGCGGCCGTGCTGGGCGGGCGGGCGGCGGCGGCAGATGTTGGAGACGAGGAAGGGGGACTGATGTTGAGGTGAGGGCGAGGGGGGAGAAACTGCCCTCTCTCTCTCTCTGCTACAGGGACACCCACGCACCCCGACTGTCCGTACGAGCGCCTAATCATGATTAGGGACCAACTTGATGGTTAAGGAATTTTAATGCAACAGAAGCCACTGGGTGATTAAGTCTTTGTTAATTCTCTTAGTGGGGCCCATGGTCTTTGTTAATTAGTAAGTGGATCGGCTGGATGAAGGGGATCCAGGTCCAGCCCAACATCTACTCTCCAACAGGCCCAGCCCATCACAATTAGGGTTAGTCCCCAACCATCCCGAGCGTGTCGCCGCCTCCACTTCTCGATCGGTTCCTCCCAGCCGCCACTTCTGTTCCCGGAGGCGCACCTCCTGAAGCTTGCCTTCCAACTAATATATATTGCAACCCATCCAGCTTTATATGATTTAAATTGCGATCTTCTGTAGGAGAAACAGTCTTATTTTCATGTTCGGGGATAGCTATGGTATGCCAGGGGAGCCAAATTACAAGTTTTGTGACTTCTGCAAGTTTGGCTAGAGCTTTCTATCTTGCAAACGAAGACCATGATGACTTAAAGGTTGGTGCTGACAATCATTCTTTACTAATTTATTTACGTAGATAATTGTATGCTCATTTCTTGCCTTATCATTTTGTAGATCGAAGTCCATCATGAAGGCAATGAAGTGTTTATGGGGTTTGTGGCTAAATTTGATTATGATCGTAACTTTGCTGTTGTCAATGTCCATACTTTTATTGATGTTCCGGTTGGACTTTTCAACCATGCACGGGAAGTTCAACACCATAGTGAGGTATTAGTTGTAGGGCGTGACATCTCTGGAGAAATGATGGTCAGGTGTGTGGCATTGAACTGTGATTCAAGGGTATGTGAGGATGATGAAGATCTTGATTATAAATTGTCTAAGGTACACTTGCATGAAGATACAAGCGTTCTATTCTATTTCTGTTATGTGCATGCTCCTGCTTCCGTTATTGCTGCTGTAGGCGATAAAAAAGATTTTTAATTTATATTTAACTCGTCATATACAACTTCATTTTGTTCAAATGTAACCCCTGTTGTTTCTGCCAATTTTGTATTGTGTTCTAGGCTTGGGAAGGTGGGCTACTTATTTCTTCTGTTGATGGGAACTTTGTTGGCATGAACCTATTTTTGACTATGAGAAGAGCTGTTTTCCTACCATGTAGCACAATTATCAAGCATGTGAAGCGTTACTTGACATTCCTGCAAAAGAAGACTGGTCGTGAAGAGTCAACAGTTTTGAAGGTTTGCAGGTATGTCTAATTGATGCATGCCCTTGATTAGTTCACCTACGTCATCTCTTCTCCTAAAAGATGTTAGGTAACCCTTTCTCCACCTCAATTAAAAAATTTGCCAACCTTTCGCTGTGTCACAGATTCAGTTGCCATATACTACAATTATCGTATTTCTTGTGCCTATGATTCTATCGATGTAGGTTTTGGCACCATTTCGCGTATTAGTGCACTGGTTTGATCCATTGGCCTTTTAGGTTAGAGGATCTCCAAAAGTTCCCCATATTTTGCTCTCGAAAACATGCTGTTTGTCAACTCCCAAATAAAGTAGAGGGAGGAAAAAAGAGGCCACCTCCAAGAGTACCCATAATTGACTTCCAAAATAAGAAAATTGTGGACTCACACACTAATTCTGCGCGGTTTCTTTTTCCCCATCGCGAGGTCGCGCCCCCTGTTGCTTCTATGTCACCACCTCTCGCCTTGACCCTTCTGCCAATCAGCAATCTGCAGCAGCTGGCGGCAGCCATCCAAGGCCCTGCACCCTGCTGGCTGCTGGCTCCTCCCAGCCACCCTGTAGCTGGACCTCCCAGCCGGCCACCAGGCACAGCAGGGAGGCTGCCCATGACAACGAGTTCAGTAACAGCTGGGTAGGCAATTGGAGCAGCATCTAGGCATCGGCAAGTAGCAGCAGCAGCAGCAGGAGGCAGCTGCGGCAGGCTATGGCTGCCGCTGCCATGGCCAGCGACGGCCATGGCCTCCAAGCTGCGGCAACAAAAACCAACAAATCCTAGTGACCGGGCAACCACCATAGAGGAGCAGCTGGACGAGTCGATCCATGGCATACCTGAACCCTAGGCCGGCCTGTGGTACTGCATGAAGGAGAGGAACTGTAGGAAATAATCACGGGAAGGAAGAGACGCCACCTGAAGGAGGCGGCGGTGTGGGGAATTGCGAGGATGCGCGGCTCTCTGGTGCACGCATCTTTACGCAGGATGAAGGCTGGTTTCCAAGTGCCCACAGATGGGGAAGAGATATGGGATATTCTTGGAGATGAGTTTTTCTCTCTTTTTTTTTCCCAAAAAACATGATTGGGAAGGGATATGGGGTACTCTTGATGATGCTCTTAGTAGTCAACTAATCATTTTTATGTTCTGCAGGTCTGGATCAAGACCCTGTGGTGAGAAATCTAACAGCCATCCAAAAGGTGAGCTGACAGGCACTGCTTAACTTTATTGTGCTATTATGCAAATTGTTGCAGTTTCTAGTGGTATGTATTTAGAAGTGCAAGTTTAGCATTTTCATATATCATCTAGTCTGGCCCTTTCACTTAGTGTTAGGTCTTATCATTTAGCATCATTCTTGGGTATGTTCATGCTTCTAATGTTAATTCTTATTCAGGCTGTTGTCGTTATATAACTATTGCAACGTCCTGACCATCACTGCAGAATTTAAGTGAATTTGCTTTCTGTGTATAGTATTTTAGTGTATGTCAGTGCTGATCACTTGACCTTGTTGCACCAGTACATGGAGATTTTCTCAACCAGGAACAGTTAGATCTAGAGTCATTGGGTTACCCTAAGTTACCATCAAACGTTTCAGGAGGTGAGCCAGTGCTTCTAAATTTGCTGACCTTCTACAGCTGTCCTGTACCACTAACAACTCTTCTACAATGTATATTTCTCCAGATGGTATGATCTTGGTTAATACTTTTGAAGAGACTTTCGGTGACATGCACGGTGAAGGTGTCTGGACAAAATTTGGGGACAAAGCTTCTAACTTAAATGACAATGTTGTCGCACTGGCTTCATTCAATGGTGATATTACAATGATGTGCCATTTACTATTTCATCCCTATTTTGATTACAACTAGCTGATAACCAGAATCATGGCATGCAGGAGGAAAAAGGTTTTTTGCATGCACAGGGTTTTTTATTGAATGGAATGGATCTACGATAATTTTGACATCAGCGAGCTTGGTTAGAAACTCTAGTGATGAGAACAAGATTGTTGAAAAGTTGAGGGTTCGCTCGTAGCCCCTGTTTGATACTAGCAACTAAAATTGGCCGGACTAAAATTAGTCCCTTGAACTAAAACAGCTGTTTATATTTTAATAGCTTACGTAAAGACGTTTTTGCCCTTCCTCACATACTAAAGAGAGAGGACGGTGGGGGCTGATGAGGAGGTAGGTGGTGGAAAAACATCCCTTTAGTCCCTATTAGCACATCTTTTGGTGCTAAAAGATTTTAGTTCCTAGAGTGAATTTTAGTCTCTAAAGTTTGGTTTTTTAGTCCCTATTGGGACTAAGTTTAGTCCCTTTTAGTTTTAGCACAAGGAACCAAACAGGGTCTTAGACAAGCCAGGAACTACAGGTGGCCTGTGCCAATGCCTTGCTGGTGCCGTCCTGAGGATAAGTCTGATGATGATGATGAGGTGGGCGTTATAAGAAATGGTAGCATCTCGAGGTACACTTACTGTCGTGGAAAGAAAGGCGTCCTCGTCCTCTTTTAGATTCAATCACGCTTTTGATTGGTGTCACCATCTCCATGATCTGTGGCCTGCTGAAGTCTTCTGATGTAACATTTGTATCTTTGGATTCTTTGGTGCTATGTTTTGTAATAGCATGCATTGACAGTTAAGTTGCACTATCGTACCTGTGGGCTGTTATCTGTCTTGGAATTATTTAGTGCTATGCTGTTGTGTCGAGTACTGTTTTGGGCACGAAAGAAAATTTGAAAATCAGTTCTAGGTTGCGAGCTGAACTATGCTCAAGAGTAGAACCAAACCTAGCAGCCCCTGATTTTCCATCCTGATGAAACATTTTTTAAAAAAACAAGCCATTCGTTTGCTATTCAAACAGAAAGGATTCAACATGTATTGCACTTACTCTATTACAGTAGTAAGAAGACTTGTCAGCTTCAATATCTCTGCATTTACTTCTTGAAAAAGTAAAGGAAAGCTCGGAACTTACCAGTTTTGGTTACTCTAAACCTCATCAGATTGCTGTGCTCGACTTTGGACAAGGCCTTGTTTAGGTCTAAAAAGAAACTCCTAAATTCACTGTGCAAAAAGAAGATTATCAAATATCATAACATACATAGAGTACTAAATGTAGATAAAATCAAAAACCAATTGTATAGTTTTGTTGTATTCTGCGAACATTTTGAGCCTAATTAATCAATTTTTGGATAATTTTTTAATGCAAACAAAATGCTACAGTAGCGCAATGATTATGAAATGACATCTTACATCCAAATTCAACATCTAAACAAGGCCCAAGTTTCTGAGTCCTGCTGTATAGTTGTCATTCTCAATAGTTCCTTATGTGGCTACGATGAGAGTGGGCAAGAGCATTTGGAAAAGTCTAAAAAGGTCATTCTCCATAAAGAACTCTGTTAAAAGGAGTAGTGAATAGCAACTAGCAGCTTTTGAGTAAAAAGCCAATGGATTTTCAAATGAATTCTGTAGAGCAACTAAGCAAGTTGACAGATTTTCCATCTCACCGAAATTAGAGAAGGAAACCAGTTTACTGTGAAATTTGAGAATTGAAGATATGACACGACGAGCGTAACAAACAATTTAAACTGAGCTAAGATTCCAACATGTGACTTTGATACTCTGACATGTGCTGTCTTTTTCATCCGAGTTGCACCATGGATCTCACACGCTTGCGGCTTGCGCGTGCTGCCGGATGGGAAACCGTTAATCGTATGGGCAAGGGTAACAATACCCGGCAAACACGGCAGCGGAATAATCGGCAAAACTCCCAGTAAGATCAATCGTGTGTCTCCCTTGATCTTTTCCTTCGGTTGTACTAACCTGTAACACATTACTATGTGTTTCGCCGGCTTTGGCCGATGGAAAGTCATCGCGTGACCTGCTGATTCCGCTTTCACTGGCTGCAGCTGAGAGTGTTCGATGGTCTCTAGGGCTCTCGAGCATCTCTCTGTTCTCAGACCTCATGTCCAATGGACAGCATGGCCTACTTCTCGGCTTCTTGCGTGTGCCCATCATGGCATCATGGAGCTACCAACATTCCGGCGCAGTATGGGCCGAGTTTGTTTTCCGGCCCACGAGCCAGCCCACAAGCTATGCTCTGCCGCCGCACGCCCGCACGTCATTACTTTTGCTTCGGAAACCTGACACCAGAAATTCGATAATTTTCGTAGCCCCTGTTTGATACTAGCAACTAAAATTGGCCGGACTAAAATTAGTCCCTTGAACTAAAACAGCTGTTTATATTTTAATAGCTTACGTAAAGACGTTTTTGCCCTTCCTCACATACTAAAGAGAGAGGACGGTGGGGGCTGATGAGGAGGTAGGTGGTGGAAAAACATCCCTTTAGTCCCTATTAGCACATCTTTTGGTGCTAAAAGATTTTAGTTCCTAGAGTGAATTTTAGTCTCTAAAGTTTGGTTTTTTAGTCCCTATTGGGACTAAGTTTAGTCCCTTTTAGTTTTAGCACAAGGAACCAAACAGGGTCTTAGACAAGCCAGGAACTGTAATAGTTGATTTTCTAGGGAAGAGTACAACAGGAAATGGTCTTCATATTTCATTATTGGCCCTGTTTAGTTCCTGGTCACGCCATCGAACTTCTAAAAATTCTCTCTCCAAACTTCACTATTCACCTATCGCATCAAATCTCTCTCCTCATGCATGGAATACTAAACGTGGGTAAATAAAAAAACTGATTTAATTTAGGCCGGAGGCAGACCTAAGTCAAGGTAATCCTCCTTTGAAACAGTTACATGGTTTTGATGTACACAACGAGACGAATCTTTTAAGCCTAGTTAGGTCATGGTAGAACAATGTTTACTACAAACAAACGAAAAGTGCTACAGTGTCCGATGTGACTTTTTCACTTCACTTTTCACCTTTTCCGGGAACTAAACACCCCCATTGAATCAGGAGTTTCCAAGCTTGCTCAAAGCCTGCGTCGTGCAACCACCTCCTCCCTGCATCGATTTACTTGCAGTGGAAAAATACCAAGTTACAATCTTATGTGGTTTTCCAGTCCTGTGCAGTTACTCTTTCTGTGATATAAGCATGTGGTATGACCGTACGAGGGTCTGGTTAAGCAAAACCTTTAATTCTTCTTGACTTGCGGCAGTGCCTGAAAAGTTGTTGCTGTTGACAGGCGAAGAAAAAGCCCCTGCGTCGGCCACGCGTCAGGGCGACTCGGGCGGCGCGTGGCCCGGCCGCCACCGCCACCCCTCCCTCCGTTCCCCTCGCCGCGCAGCCGCCGGATGCCCGGGCGGCCTGCCGGGATGGTGGCGGCGTGGCCATCTGTCACGTCCCAGAATATGTGACAGCGCCATATGTGTAGAACAAAATAATAATTTGGTACACATATAAGACATGAGAGAACAACAATAGCAACAAGCCAAACTTTATTAACTTCAGTGTTACAGACACAAGATTTATTTTCTCCTATCTTATACACAAAGCACTTCTTTTCCTTGACTATCACAGCAAGCTCCCCTCTCATGCTCATTTGCTTTTATTCATGTAGGTGTAACAGTGATTGATGTCTGGTTATTGCCTCGAGTAGTACAGCTACTATGCATGCATGTCATCATCACCTTCCCCAGCCAAAACAGGACTATTATCCTCTCCCTCTCTCACTGCGTATATCAAAGGAAGAGATAATATGAGCATGTTTACACATACTCAGCAAGAATAATAGAGAATTACTGAATAATTAAGGGTTAGTTAGTTATAACCATATATTTAATACTCTGCAGAGATTTTTACCAAGTGTATCGTCACAAATCTTCCACCATTATATATATATACATTATTTATAAGGTATTGCTCTTGTGTGAATTGTTTCCTACTCACACTGATCATGTCTGTGCATCGTCATTTCAGGTTTTGAACGTCTCAGGCTGAGCATACCAATACTTACCCAATTCGTGACGGTGTTATTTCATGTGAGCTAGTATAGTTGGACTAACTCACTGGTTCTAGTCATATAGTAGCCCATGGCATATTTTGCCCAAATTAGTATGTCACATTATTACGATTCACAATTATAGAACAGATTAATAACAGATATACGCAGTCTTGCCTTGACTAATGAGTATTTCTTCGGCTATTAATTCGTCTTTGGTGATAGATCCTGGTAAAACTAGTAGCTGTTATTTGCAGATTGAAGTATTGCTTAAGCTTAATGACCAAGACCAGTACAGAGAAGGGACACTAGAACATTACAGTCTACATTACAATGTAGCTCTAGTCAATATCAAGGATTACTCTGCTCCTCATCCATTAAAGGCGCTGCTTGACTGCAAGGAGCCTGACCAAGTAGTCGCTGTAGGGCGTTGCTTCAAATCAGGCGCACTAATGGCTAAGTGTGGGGAACTGGTTCCCTGGTCAGGAACACTTGATTGCGATTTCCTTTTCCGTTCCACGTGTAAAATCAGTAAGGTAACCCCCCAATTTTTCTCGGTCATAGTAAATAACTCCCTTCCTTTTTCCATAAGGTGTAATCTGACTGTCCAAAAGTCCTCTTTGACTGTAAATTCCCGTGACATTATTTTACTACACGGTCATGAGAAAGTATTTTGGAATATGAATCTAACTGTATCGTTCTACAGCCTGTTCGTTTGTGCTTTTGCTGTGTTTGCTTAGCAGCAGCTGCACAGCACAGCCTCTCAGCAGCAGGCGTACCAGCTGAAAGTTGGCTGCTCTACCTAGATGCAGTTACTGTGGCTGCTGCTAATTTACTGGTTGGCTGCTGCAGCCACTGATTGCTTTTCCTAACGGAGCCATTATTTTTTTTGACAATACCTATATGCTTGGATTAATCATTGGTCAAAGCTTGAATTGGGTAGAAAATATGCCTTGTATCCCGAACAAAGAATATGTAGCTGCATCTGAATGAGTTGGCTAGCAATATAAATCACAGCTTGTTCATGTTAACTTGTTAGGCTGGGATTGGAGGCCCTCTTGTTAATTTCGATGGGGATGTCATTGGCCCTCTCTCACTGCGTATATCAAAGGAAGAGATAATATGAGCATGTTTACACATACTCAGCAAGAATAATAGAGAATTACTGAATAATTAAGGGTTAGTTAGTTATAACCATATATTTAATACTCTGCAGAGATTTTTACCAAGTGTATCGTCACAAATCTTCCACCATTATATATATATACATTATTTATAAGGTATTGCTCTTGTGTGAATTGTTTCCTACTCACACTGATCATGTCTGTGCATCGTCATTTCAGGTTTTGAACGTCTCAGGCTGAGCATACCAATACTTACCCAATTCGTGACGGTGTTATTTCATGTGAGCTAGTATAGTTGGACTAACTCACTGGTTCTAGTCATATAGTAGCCCATGGCATATTTTGCCCAAATTAGTATGTCACATTATTACGATTCACAATTATAGAACAGATTAATAACAGATATACGCAGTCTTGCCTTGACTAATGAGTATTTCTTCGGCTATTAATTCGTCTTTGGTGATAGATCCTGGTAAAACTAGTAGCTGTAAGTTACTTGTCGCATCAACTTTCTAGGGTAGATACTGAGTGAACCTAATTCTAATTCAAGCTAGTAGTAGGCTATGAACAGCAACATTTGTAGGTATGCATGCAGCAGTGGTAGCAAGAACAAGGCCTTGTTTAGATCCCAAATTTGGGCTTTAGAGGTCACGTCACAATCATTGCGTCACTGTAGCATTTCGTTTTAGAGGTCACGTCACAATCATTGCGTCACTGTAGCATTTCGTTTGTATGTGGGAAAAATTGTTCAAAAATTGATTAATTAGGCTTAAAATGTTCATCTCGCAGAGTACAACAAAACTGTGCAATTAGTTTTTGATTTCATCTACGGTGGTGTTTAGATGTTAGAATTGAGAGGTTGAATTTGGGAGTAAGATGTCACTTCGTAATCATTGCGCTACTTAGCATTTCTTTTGTATGTGCAAAAAATTGTTTAAAAATTGATTAATTAGGCTTAAAATGTTGGTCTCGCAGAGTACAACAAAACTGTGCAACTAGTTTTTGATTTCATCTACATTTAATACTCCATGCATGTTATGACATTTTGATGTGATGGAGAATCTTGTTTTTGCATAGTGTATTTGGGAGTAACTTTTTGGAAACTTTTGGGATCTAAACAGGCCCTACATTTAGTACTCCATGCATGTTATGACATTTTGATGTGATGGAGAATCTTCTTTTTCATAGTAAATTTGGGAGTTGAATTTGGGGACAACGCCATGCCTCCGTGCATGCATGAGCTAGTTGAAAAGTGACTAGACTAGATGGGTAGGCTACTATTACAGCTGCATGCTCATCTACTACGGTAAAGAAGAAGCTGAAAGGGACAGGGCGTCAGTACCTTGCTTCCTCTTCTTCCTTGCAGCGATTCTTTAGAACTACTAGTGTGTATCTAGTGTGCTTCGTATGCAGTGGAAAAACTGTGAAGGAAAGAGACTATGTTATAGAACGGTCCTGCTAGCGCCCGGACGTTCGATTCGGGCGTTAGCGTCGGACGCTCCAGCCATTCAAAAGTTCCCACCGCAACATATACTACATGTTGTAAGTAACGTCCAAATCCATCATATGATTGAGCAATAAAAAGTTCCCACTGCAACATACGATGCATGTTGCATGCAACATCCCAGGAAAAAAGTTCCCACTGAAACATACGATGTGTGTTGCATGCAACATCCCAGGAACATGTTTCTAAATACATGCTTTGAACATAAAAAAAAGACAGCTACAACTTGTGCGAATGTTTCATGCAACATTTGAGGGCATCAAGTCATCGGTGCTTTACAATTTTTCTATAAATATACCCTTACCACATCATATATAACTCATTGAAACATCTGAATAAACGTACCACAACATTGGAAAAAACCTAAAGTTAATTTCAATAATATATTGCAACATTCCATATCAACTGTTGTAACATTCTAAAATAATCATTGTAACAAGGGAAGATGATATATCCCAACCAAAACTCTTAATACAATGTCCAAATTTCAACACACATACTGCAACATTAGAAATCACTAGTCCCAACATTGTAAATAACTTATTGCATCATCCTAAATCTCTCTCTGACAAAAATCCCAGGCTGCAGCTACCTGGTGAGGGGAAATTGATGGAAGACAATATCTACTTGTCTAGTTGGTGCTCGAGTGCCTGTCAGGCCACCGCCGACCCCTCTACTCTTACCAACACGTGATGCCACAATGGCTCCTCGCCTATGTGCAATGCTGCTGAGGTAGCTTCTCCCTTTCATGAACCACCAGGGTCTCAAAATCAACGCGTCGCCGGATGAGCCTCTTGCCTTTACCTTTCCTGTCGAGAGACAACTTCTCATCTGCGCGAGTCTTTGGCATGGATCATCGCCTTCGCGTGCAGCTAGGGTCAAGGATCTAGATACACCGCCCATGGGGATGTGACAATCCTCGCAAAGGGACAAAAAGAAAATAGAGAAGCGGTGGATGAGAAGTTGTCTCTCGACAGGAAAGGTAAAGGCAAGAGGCTCATCCGGCGACGCGTTGATTTGAGACCCTGGTGGTTCATGAAAGGGAGAAGCTACCTCAGCAGCATTGCACATAGGCGAGGAGCCATTGTGGCATCACGTGTTGGTAAGAGTAGAGGGGTCGGCGGTGGCCTGACAGGCACTCGAGCACCAACTAGACAAGTAGATATTGTCTTCCATCAATTTCCCCTCACCAGGTAGCTGCAGCCAGGGATTTTTGTCAGAGAGAGATTTGGGATGTTGCACTAAGTTATTTACAATGTTGGGACTAGTGATTTCTAATGTTGCAGTATGTGTGTTGAAATTTGGACATTGTATTAAGAGTTTTGGTTGGGATATATCATCTTCCCTTGTTACAATGATTATTTTAGAATGTTACAACAGTTGATATGGAATGTTGCGATATATTATTAAAATTAGCTTTAGTTTTTTTAATGTTGTGGTACGTTTATTCAGATGTTTCAATGTGTTATATATGATGTGGCAAGGGTATATTTATAGAAAAATTGTAAAGCACCGATGACTTGATGCCCTCAAATGTTGCATGAAACATTCGCACAAGTTGCAGCTGTCTTTTTTTTTATGTTCAAAGCATGTATTTAGAAACAATATGTTGAATACATTATATGCACTATCAATTATAGTTGCCTCTAGTATTTTTTCCATTGTGAGTGCTAGGTGGCATTGCCATCCTTTAGTGTTACTGTGCCTGTCTCTTATACACATCTCATCAGGACCTCACCTGGACATCGCCATCCCTTTTGTGGCTTTCCCTCTCAAACCCATCAACAGGATAGCAGATATCGCAGAGTAATCACGATTCACCAGTATTTCATATTTTAATATTTACAGGTCAAGCAAACATTGAAAAATACAACAGAAAAGAACACCCTATGCAACACATAATGCATGGATTCAGGTACTGTTAGTAAACACCTCAATATTAAGATTGTGACATATGATTGGGATGGTCAAATGAAACCACTAATCCCTGAATATTCATGAAAATCACACAAGCACTGCAGCTGAAAACACCCATCAAAAAACATGGCACTAAAGCATCTACAGGATGGCAATGCCACCTAGCACTCACAATGGAAAAAATACTAGAGGCAACTATAATTGATAGTGCATATAATGTATTCAACATATTAATCTAACAAAAAAAAGTGGAGCCGAAAACTAAATTAGTTCAGGGGACAATCATTCACTAGTGTGAGTTGCATTGTGTTATCAAAATATCGCTACATGCCTGGATATCCCTGAAAATCACACAAAGCACTACACAACTGAATGGCATTGAAACATTTTCAGCATGGCAGTGACGCCTAGAGTCACGATAGCACTTGAAAAACATCTCAGGGCTTAAAACTCATGGCGAAATCTCAAGCAAAAGGAGGCCTAAGCATGGCAAAATCACAAGCATGGGTGGCAGCGCAGTCTAGCAGCTATGGCGTTCAAAAATCATCTCACAGGATGGACCTAAAATTAAGGCGAAATCCCTAACAAAACAGGACCATAAGCACAATGAAATTACTGGACAGGAACCATAGTATTTCATCTAGACAAATCAGAGCCTGAATCGCTAGGAAAATGGAACCCTAACTCACTGAAATCTAACAAATCGAAGAAACGAATAGGCACAGTGGTGCTCGTGCGGGGTACTCACTTGGGGGCCTCGCACTCTTCTTCTGCTTTGACTCATTCCGCCGTTGACGCTGAACTTGCGCATCGCCTGAGCCGCTGCCGTCCGCTTCGCCCATCGTCCCGGGATTCGGCGACTGCGCACGGCACCCTCGATTGCGCGGGGACGTATCCTTGCCGTCCGCTCTGTGGGCTGCGTCGCCGACAGTAATCTGAGCCGGTCTCGCCGGCTCGGGCGGGCGCATCGCGGGGGAGGCGGCGATGGCTGCGGCGGCGGCGTGGGGGAGAGCAGCGAGAGAGAAATGACGGGGAAAGAAATGACCGGGGGGCTGCGGGATGGAATGCGATGGGTATTACAACCGTAGGATCCGGTGAACGGTTGAACGGCGGATGGAGCGTCCGATCAATTAGATGGGATCGGACGTCCTATCCTAAGCATTACCGTTTATAGAAGGGTGCTACACAAATATCCACTAAGCATTACCGTTTATAGAAGGGTGCTACACAAATATCCACCGCCGCTGTAAATGTGAAGATTATCTCCTGGAGTTTCCCTTTTCTTTTTTTTATCGAATGGACTTATCCCGCTCGTTCTGATCCATATCCACCGAATGCTTCGGTGGCCATGACGTGACCAATATACCAAAAACTTGCCTAGCTATAGGTAAGATCTTATCACTTAAGAATTACCGGGCCATCCGGCGCTCGGCGCGTCGCCGCTCAGCGCGTGCCCCGCTGGCGCGCATCGATCGGCCGTCGTCCCGCGCGTCCTTCCGCACGGCGTGTGGCACCCGTTTTTTCGCGGGGGCATCGGCGGTGTTCACGGACGAAAACGGAGCTCGGTCCTCCCTCCTCGCTCTCTCTTTCTCATCCTCCTTCGGCCGCCGCCGTCCCCCTTCCCTTCGCCGCGCCGCCGCCCTTCCCCTCCCGGCCGGGGACCCCTTCCCCTTCTCCACCGGTGGGCCTTCTCCTCCGCCCGACCAGTTGGGTGCGTGCCCTCGACAGCGGCTCCGCGGCGGTGGCCGGCCACGTGTGGCGTCGACCCGCGCCGGCCGCCCACCTCCCCAGCTCGGCTTCCACCCGGCGCCCACCACCTACTCCTCCCCACACGCGGTTGGAGACGTTGGCCGTCAGCCTCCTCGCCGAGCCCGCCGGGCCTCCGTGGTGGACGCTGCCGCCGTCGGAGGCCGCGGAAGACGCCAGCGCGCTGCCGTCATCGTCGTCGCGACAACCGCAACAACGGCGTCGTCGTCGTCGCCGCCGTCTTGGGAGCCCGGGCGGCCGTCGTTGCCGCCGCGCAGGGCTACGGCCGGGCGGGAGACGCGCCGTGCCGCCTGACGGGCGTGGGCTTGCGCCGCCGCCTGGGACCACCGGCCGCGTTACAGTGTTACCACTCGAACCCACGAGTTCAGCTGCCACTCGGTGGGTACGCTAACCGCGATCAGCTGCCCAGCACTGGCCAATCGACCGCCGGCCGCATCTCTGTTTCTGCCTTCACCCATCGAGCCTACCACTCTTGCCTAATGCCTACAATATTCTCCTTTCCATCTGCCTACGAGGGCCCGGAACTTTTGGTTTGAGCAGTTGGCCTCCTGCCGCTGCAGTTCACAGGGCACACACATGGTGTCATCTCCGTCGAGGACGCGACTGATTCGTGATTTCGTGAAAGAGCCCCGGAGAACACGAAACTGCCGCATTCCTATGAGCTACGGAATGCAGCAGCGGAAGGCCCTCCTGGGCGCCTGCTCTGCTGGGCTCAACGACGCTCCAGGACATCCGTTGTGTGCCACCATCGAGCTTGCCGAGGCATCCAGGAGGACACCGCCGTCGTCCATGGTTCCTACTCTATGCTTGATGCCAGTTGATCCAGCACATTCGAGGTGATTCTGAGGTGCTCACTGCTCTGTGCTTCTATTGCTACATTACTAGTGCTTGCTGCTCTGTCATGCCAGTGCTTGCGCTTTAGTTGTTTGATGAAATGCCGGTTCAAGGTGATAAATTGGTTGCACCACTTTCTATATATGTTGTTTGCTTTGGTTGCCAACTTACCATCTTTACAGTGGTTGCACCTTCACTACTATACTAGCAGCATGTACTCATCATTTGAAAAATTCAACGAGAATCTTCAGGTCACCTGACTACCTTTACAAAACCCATATGTTTACCCTTAAATACATACCGTACCTATTTTTAGGATTTTATCTTTGCCAGTAGATGAAATCTGATTCATTTTCTTACATAGACGTATTACATGTAAGTGCAATGGGATCAGGTATATTAATAATTCAATATTCAAGTGCATTGTTTGATGCCGACTGCAAAAGAGATGATACTTGCAGCCTCATTTGTTACCTGGTAGGTTATTGTTTCATGTATTTCAGATAGTTTAAAGGATCGATTTCTATATCTAGGGCTGAAGAGTGAAGATTTGCGTACCTATGTATAGAGAAGTTTTAGCAGTGCTATCTTCACTAAATATACCAATGCTGCAAGGCATCCATGAAATTCTTTCAAGAGCGTATTGCAAGAATAATGGTCTAGGTATACTTTTAAGAGCCTTTTCAAACTCCTACCAATCACTTAAGCCTGCACCAGTACTCTTAACTGGCACTTCTTTTTTGTGCAGCGATCTCTATTCTATGGATTGAAGATGGGGCTTCTGCCATCTGGAAAAAGGGCCCTGAAAGAGTCGCTTCAGGCCTTCTTCCTTTCCTTTATCCTGATTTTATTCCTTCCTCAGCAATTCAGAATCAGAGGCTCTATTGGAAGCTAAATACTCACTCACATCAGCATTTTTATAGTGACTGCAGGTGTTCCCTTCTGTTTGGAAATAAGCCATTATTTTGTCCAGGTTTGTCTGAGTCTTCAGTGTTTGGAGCTTGACTAACTTGGAATCTTTTTACCTGTAATTCAATTTCCCCTTCCCAAAATTTTTAGGTCATGCATACAAGGAGGTGCAGTTTTCTCCACCTCAGAGCACTGCCGCTGCAGAGACTAATCCCACTGAATTTATCCCGGAAACATTGGAACAGAGTGATCCACGATCATTAATACAATATCTTGCTTACCAAGATTTGTGTGTGGTATCTGAGTGTAACTTGGAACCTTGGCGCCGAAGTGCCTTCTTTGAGTCTGATGAAACTTATAAAAGAATAGTAACATCTTGTTCGAGGCCACTTGAGGAGTTATCTTCAAAAATGACTCAAGCCCTTGAAGATTACTACTGAAGTCCCTACGCTAGCTTTTACTCTCCAGTGCACTTGACGATTCTCAGGTAAAGCTGCACAGGCCTCTACAAATATCGAACCCTATTGAGCAAATTGCATAACTGCCCTCGTTCGGACCTGCAACTGCACGGTTGCCCTTCCTTTTCTAACTTTGCATCGTTGCCCTCGATTTTTGAATCTGAGTACTCCGTCTGCCCTCGCTTCTCAACGCCGTGAGATGTATCAGCTTTGACCGATTAAACCTCAAACGAAAAAAACGATTGAAAAATAGAAATGATAGGATATGACATTCTTGCCCCTCTATCTAGAAGCCATCCCCGTCTCTCCCGTCCCGTGAGTCAACCTATCTGAATCTGAGCAGCAAGGAAGCTGAAGGAGGAGGAGCGGGGCGGCCAGCGCGCGCAGGAGCCGAGGCCGTCCAGCGCATCATGCTCGCGCGCGGAAGAGCAGGCTCGCGGCGTGGGCCCGTCGCTCGCCGCGTGCGACGCGCGGTGCGGGTCTCTCCCTCGCACGCGCGAGGAGGTGTGCGCGCAAGGAGCCTCGCTTTCGCCTGGACCGGGGTGGCCTCCGTCAGCGCTCAAACCTGCGTTCAGTGGAGGGGCCAAGCCTGGGAGGGAGCAGCCACTCATGCAGGGAATAAAGGCATATTGCGGCCATGGAATCCATTTCCCTACAGGATGGGTAAATTCTTGAACCTGAACTCCGTTGCATCAAGTAGATTCAGTTTGTAGGCTGATTTAGGTTATCGTAATGGATGATAATTAGATTTGGGATCCCATTAAATTTTGCTTACTGTAAATCAAAATCAAATGCTTTGATTTGCAGGCTGAGATGCAGTAAATTAAAACTCGTTATTAAGATACGATCACAATGGAGCTTGCCGGATTGAGAGCCAAAGAAATACATAAGGAAAGAATCATTGACTACAATTATGGATAGCCACAGCTATGACTGCTGGTCAGAAAAGGAGCCGCTTGTCTTCGGACAATGAATCAGAGGAGGGCAGATATGATCCTAGTACTGCAGAAACATGGTCAGCAAAGGGCACTGGGGCAGAGGTAGAGGTACAAGGTCATCACCTGCTGATTCATCCAAGTAAGTGGTGCATGTGCATTTTTCTTCTAAATTGTACTAATCTCACATCAACATTATGATTGCATAATTATTGAATATTTTTACTCCCATTGTTTTGCAGTGCTGGTACAAGTCAAATATGGGTGAAAAGACATATATGCACTTGCCATGAATGACCACATGTACAAGAGGAATTTGCATATTCGGATCTATTTTGTAAATAGATCAAGCAAATGGTAGCATATATTTAAATTAAACAACAAAAATAAAATTTTGCAATTATCATACACATGTACATGTGTATGATAATTGCAAAATTTTATTTTTGTTGTTTAATTTAAATATATGCTACCATTTGCTTGATCTATTTACAAAATAGATCCGAATATGCAAATTCCTCTTGTACATGTGGTCGTTCATGACAAGGGCATATATGTCTTTTCACCTATCTCTTAACACTGTTAACTGCCCTTCACAGAGTAGGGGCATGTCGATGGCTCAGATTGAAAAAAACAGGGGCAAACATGCAAAGTCTGAAAAATGAGGGCAAACGTGCAGTTAGAGTTCAAAATGAGGGTAGTTATGCAATTGGCCCAACTCTAGTTTACTACTGATGTTGTATTTCCTCCTGTCAAATTCCTGTTGTTCTTAGTTTTTGTCTTGGTTGGTTACACATTGCATTCTGTTTCCATATTGAGCAAATTGATAGAACCTGCTGTTAATTTTTTTTTTATGTTTGATTCTTCTTTATTGGTTCATCCAGGAAATTCTTTACCTTCAAAAGCCTCTGCTGTGTAAACCTTGCATTTGAGTATAAACTTAACTTGATATTGATTTATTAGGCTGGCTCATTTGAACCCAGGGTATCCATAAAGATCTGGTACCATGTACACAGATGCCTTGAGGAGTAGTTCATGTGTTTCATTGTTGTATGCTCGAAGCTATTGAACACCACTTGTCTTTTACATAAGTAGGTTTTGCTTGTGGTGCCCAACCTGATCAAATTAGGAAGTATAGGAGTCGATATGTAGATTAGCATTAAACAATGTTCATTTGTGCACTCCACTGTCACTGGCTATGTAATCTGCCACTTACAAGATTTGATTCCTTCTAAGTCTTGATTTGTTCACCTATCTAACTGCTATACCATGTAATTGGTTATGCCTATATGTCAAAATAGCCCCAAAAGAAGCCAGCATAACGATTACAAAATAGCAGTAACCTGATCGTGCTCCTTGCATTGTCATTGCTACCACTTCTGATGGTGCCATGTGGACTCTACATCGCTTAATTACAACCATTTAATCCTTACTCCACATTCTAATTCATATTATTTTTAATTTATTACATACGTTTGTAATTACTACTTCTAAATTCATCGCCTGTTTCACACTTGCAGGGACCTCATCTGGTTTCCCCTTTTTTGCTTCATGGTATATGTACAAAGCCGTAAAGCACTTTAGTTTCCATTGCCGTGTGTATTTATTAAAATGGTGTCCATTCATAGGCCGTGGGGCTCCAAAGTCCTAAGTGATTGTTATGGATGATTGGCGTTCTTATTTGTATCTGTACTTGTGTGGCTCTGGCATGTTTTATTACAGATTATATGTGTTTGCCTATCCTTTTCATATTCCTTTCACTCTCTATGCCGTCTACTTCATTTGTTAGCTTCATGATGTGAAACCATGAAAAATGTTGACTTCACTAGCCACAGAAAAAATGTGGATAATCTTTTCTCTGTGAAAATGCAGTTAGGTACCAAGTTTTTTCCCTCTGCATCGTGGAGCCTGTTCGATCATTTCCTAACTGTTCTTTTTCACATGAGTTTTGACACTACAGTCATTAATTTCTGCTACACCTTGATCTACGAACAATATTGCTTGACCAACCATAAAATAACAGATGCAGTATGCCATCACTACAGCCAAGGCAGAAAGGGCACCCTTGCTCTACGGGCGCAGCGACAGCGCGCCATTCTTCCTTGTTTCTATAGCCCTCCCATACTTCTCTCTCTTTTTAATACTGTCGACATATTTACAATTATGTCCTAGTATCTCTTTCTTTTTTTTGCACAGTATTATTATTGATAGTTTTAAAATTATAGATTCTTACACCATCTCCCTCCTCGCCCCTCCAATCTTTCGGCGGACACGGACGTCATGGAGGGCGGAGAAGCTCGCCCGGGAGGCTCGCCGTCGCCGCTGGGGACACCGGATCCGGGCCCCCAATGGCCGGATCCGGCGACTGCGCCGGCGGTTCTTCCCCCGGGGTGCTTCGTCGCGCGCAGATCGGGCCGCGCTAGGCCGGCTTGGCTGCGGCGGTGCTCGGCATCCAGTGGTGGCGCTCGGCTCGATGAGCCCCGACGTGCCGCAGCGGCTGGCTGCGCGGGCCGCCTGGCGCGGCTGCCCCAGCGCCGGTGTCCTGATCTAGGGTGCGGCGCTCTTCCGCAGATCAGTAACGGCGGCCTTCCCCTACCACGGCGGTGGAAGGAGGCTGGCGGAGGTGCATCACAGGCTGCCGTCCGGCGCGATGGCAGCGGCGCCTGCTGAGGCGTCGTTCTTCGGCGGTAGGGGGGCGCCCCGCGCCCCAGCGTCTGCTATGCCTTTGGGCGGCGCAGTGTTGGGGTGGGAGGAGTGTCGCGAGACAGATCCAACGTCTTAATTGCTCCGCGTCGCCCTCACGGGGGCAATCTGGGCGGATTTCGCTAGCTGTCATGCAGCCCGCCTTCCCCACGGGTTGGTGTCCTCCCTTTGCCGGCGGAACCTTGCTCCGGGTGGCGGTGTTCGTCGATGGCGCCGGAGTGCGTCTTTTCTGGCGGTGGCGGCGTCCTGTGGCTGTGCGAAGATGCCAGGGTCCTTCAGGTGAGGGCGACCGTGGTGGCGGCGATTTGGGTGAAATCCTTGTCTGGTATGTTGTGCCGGACCGGTAGCGGTGAAGTGTCTATGACACACACCTTGTTGAAGGCGCTGCTGAAGTCGTTGGTCAGACCGTCCCCTGTTGCGCCCGTGGATGATCAATAACTGGGTGAAAACCTAGCCTGATTTCTCCAGGCCGGCGGCGGCAGTGTAGGCGCGTCATCGAAGTTCTTGGTCGCCAAGGCCGGGCAGTTCTCCCGTGTGGACACTATGTTCGGTATTCAGCGCAGAGCGGAGGAGGCATTGGATGGCGTAACAGTTCGGATGTTGGTTAGCAGTATCTGCACCAAGTCTTCGTGTTGTTCCCTTTGAAGAAGCATCAATGATGGTTGGTGTGCCGCGTTTTCAGTTCTTTGTAAGGTCTGTAAACGTGTTATAGCGATCTTGGTGGTCGCGTAGGACTACTAGAGCCCCATGATGGGATGTAATTTTCATGTTTTTGTATGGCCGTAGCCGTTTTGGTCAAGGCCGGGTAATATATTATCCATTGTCTAAAAAAAGTTGTTGTTGTTAAAAGTTGGGAGTATCAGGTGTTGTGATGGATAAACCCTTACTTTCCAAGCTGCGAACTGTAGTTTGACTTGGGGCCTGTTTAGTTCCAAAAATTCTCCAAAAAGTTACTCTCAAATACACTATGCAAAAAGAAGATTCCCACATCAAAATGTCATAACATGTATGGAGTACTAAATGTAGATGAAATTAAAAACTAATTGCACGGTTTTGTTGTACTTTGCGAGACGAACATTTTGAGCATAATTAATCAATTTTTGGACAATTTTTTGCACATACAAACGAAAATGCTACAGTGGTGCAATGATTACGAAGAGACATCCAACTCCCATGCAAATTCAACCTCCCCAATTCAACATCTAAACACCACCTTGATCTTGTTTAACTTCACTACCACATCATTCATTGGTATCCTTCAGGTGTCTCTCTCAAGCATAGCAAGGCCAACTCAATTATGGATATTAGGTTGATACAATGATACTGATAATGCTGAAGTTCTCTGGAGGCCTAATTGCATCTTCAATACCATCTTGCATGATGCTACTGTCAACCACATTTGAGAGTTCATGTAGGAATGCTTGATTAACCCACCACCTCAAGCTCAACTCACCGACAAACATTGATCAGTTGGCTTTTTCCTTGTGAAGACTTCTAGCTAGGAGAACAATTCCATGTTAAACTAATCCCGTGCACGATCATGCATTGCATTGTTTAGTTACTTGTTTTAGTGATGCATATTTGTGTTCCACAATTAGATAGCTGCATGTGTGGTGTTCCGCCAGAACCGTGCTGCGTTCACGGTGCGGCGAGAGTGGTCACCGCCACGTCGTGCATGAAGAGCGTTCCCGCGCGTTAGGCGGGCGCGTCGCAGCACGGGCGCGCGTGGCGGGGTGATCGTGGGTCTCAGACTGTGTAAGCACCAAGAATAAATAGCAAAGAGCATAACCGAAAAGGCTGCAACGTTTGGCAGCGCCATTCTCTCACGTTCTGTTGAGATCCACAAAGTTCGCGCGTGAGAGACCGAGTGCAACGTCGTGCGTCCCTGAGCGCGTCGTGTTCGTTGCCGATCGCCACCGAGCTGCATCACCGGCAGCCGGCGGCAACAGAGCACGACGGCGGCATCAGAGCCATTAGTGTATGTTCTATAGCGGTTCCGTTAGTCCACCGAGGGAGCCAGCTAAGAAGAAGTACATCATCCCCAAGAGAAAGCAGCCGGAGAAGAAGATGGGCGAAGACGACGCATCGTCAAGTGCTGGGAAGACAGCCGTCCCGGTTGGGTCGCTCATGTGGCCGATGCTTGATCGGTCTAATTACTCCGAGTGGGCTATGTTGATGCAGTGCAATCTCGAGGCGATGGAGGTTTGGGACGTCGTCGAGCAGGGCGGCAAGGGAGTCAAGCGCGCCCACGATCGTCTGGCTATGAGCGCACTCCTGCGTTCGGTGCCGAAGGAGATGTGGACGACGTTGGGGGCGAAGAAGACGGTGAAAGAGGCGTGGGATGCTGTCAAGAGCATGCGGCAGGGTGCAGATCGTGTCAAAGAATCACATGCACAGAAGCTGCTGCAAGAATTCGAGAACATTCAGTTCAAGAATGGCGAGCTCATTGACGAGTTCGGCCTGCGAATCAACTCGCTGGCTGAGAATCTGCGCGGTCTCGGTGAGGTCGTGGGCGAAACGCGCGTTGTCAAGAAAATCCTCCGTGTCCTCCCAAAGCAGTACAACCAAATCGCCGTGTCGATCGAGACGTTGCTGGACATCAACACTCTGACGGTGGAAGAATTGGTGGGGCGTCTCCGCGCCGCTGAAGATCGTCTCGACGTCGACACTGTCGCCGAGAAGACAGAGAAGCTGTACCTGTCCGAGGATCAGTGGCTCGCCAAGTACCCGAGACAGATCCAACGTCTTAATTGCTCCGCGTCGCCCTCACGGGGGCAATCTGGGCGGATTTCGTTAACTGTCGTGCAGCTACCTTCCCCACGGGTTGGTGCCGTCCCTTTGCTGGCGGAACCTTGCTCCGGGCGGCCGGAGTGCATCTTGTCTTGCGGTGGCGGCGTCCTGTGCGAAGATGCTGGTGTCCTTCCGGTGAGGGCGACCTCTTTGTTGGCCGGGCACAGTGGTATCGGTGTTTTCCGAACCGGTGGCGGTAAAGTGTCCGTGACACATACGTTGTTGATGACGCTGCTGAAGTCGTTGGTCAGACCGTCCCCTATTTCGTCCGTGGATGATCAATAACTGGGTGAAAACCTAGCCTGGTTCTCCAGGCCGGCGGCGGCAGTGCAGGCGCGTCGTCGAAGTTCTTGGTCGCCAAGGCCGGGCAGTTCTCTCATGTGGACACTATTTTCGGTATTCAGCGCAGGATGGATGAGGTATTGGATGGCGTAACAGTTCGGATGTTGGCTAGCAGTATCTGCACCAAGTCTTGGTGCTGTTGCCTTCAAAGAAGCATCAATGGTGGTTGGTGTCCAGCGTTTTCAGTTCTTTGTAAGGTCCTATAAACGTGTTATAGCGATCTTGGTGGTCGCGTAGGACTACTAGACCCGCATGATGTAATTTTCAGGTTTTTGTTTGGCCGTAGCCGTTTTGGTCAAGGCCGGGTAAT
>OAMR01000269.1:658831-691599 GCA_900205405.1 Echinochloa crus-galli | reverse complement strand
CAGTGAAGCAAGCTTTGAAGAATCAATCTGCTCAACCAGCCTTGGAGCAAAGAAGAACTTTGGCCAAGCAATCTGCTGAAATTGAAGCCGAGGAGAAGCAGATGGCTGATCTTCCTGAATTGGTACAGAAAATTCGAAAGAAAGCTTCAGCGGCTCTGGATTCCTTTTAAGATTTCACTGACAAAACCTCAGGAGTGGCAAGATGCCTTCAAGAACTGGCCTTTGCCCCCAATCGCCGGATGGAGAAATTGGTATAAAAGGATGTCTGATGATAAAAGCCCTCAAACACAGAATTGGGATCATTTGCGTATTTCTCATTGCCTGGAGCTGTCATTAGCTGAAACACCAAAGAATGAGAACCTTCTGATCGCAGCTTGCCACTTCTGGTCCAATGGTGCAAATGCTTTTCTCTTCGGCCATGGCCCAATGTCCCCTACCTTAGCCGATGTCTACATGATGACCGGCCTGAATGTTACAGGAACTGTGCATCCATATGACCATAAAGGTTCCTCCAAGCAGACAGGAGTGAAAACAGGGGTTGGATATAAGAGATACATTCAGAATCATATGTCTGATGGCCCTCTGACCGATGTTGAATACAGGGCCTTCCTGAATATGTGGCTATGCAGATCAGTTTTTTGTGGCAAAGCCAATGAGCCAACCTTGAATCACATTGTGATGGCTGAAGAGCTGGCTGCTGGAAAAGTCATCCCACTTGGGAAATATCTCCTGGGAAGTGTTTACCATATGCTCAACCAAACCACCCACCTGATGCACACTAACAAGAAGATCCCTTGTGTCAATGGTCCCTGGTGGTTTGTCCAAATGTGGCTGCAATTATACATGCACCAAATCGTTGCTATTGACCTCAACAGCCGAGACTTTCCCTCAATCAACTATAAAGAAGGAGAAACCCGGAAAACCAAAGGTTGTCAAACTTATGGAGAAGCTGCCTCCACTGTATCCATCAACAAGACCATCGGTGAACTATTTGAGCTCTTCTTCAGGGGTTTTGCCAATCCTCTTTGGTTCCCTTATTTGGACAATGACAACCTTACTCTCCCTTGCGAATTCAGCTTTGAGACTGGATGCACTGATGTACAATCTGTAGCAATTTTTAATGCCTTCATCCAGCCCTGCATCCTGCCAGCCGAATTCTGTGGAGGGAGGCTAGTCCAAAGCACTTATGAATATTATCAGCCAAACATGATGGCTAGACAGTTGGGATGTGGCCAAGTGCCCCCTAGGCTATTTCTCCATGAATTCCTCAGGCCCAGGGAGATAGTCAAGGATCTCACAGAAACAAGAAGGATTTTCAACTATAAATGCTGTGGAACTATTTATGCACCTGATCCTTTTGTGCCAATAATATCTGCTCATCCTTCCTTCACTCTCTGGTGGCAAGAATTCCATGATCATATCTTCAACATGCCAATTCATCCCTTCTGCCTTGAATTAATGCCTGACTATCAGCCAACTGCAGAGGTAATATGCTTATTCCTTTATCTATCTTAACAACATTGGCCCCAATTAATTCTGACTCCATTATTTTGCAGGACATAACACCTGCCCCTCTTGCCAGGGTAATTTTATACAAAACTGCAGGCCCAATCTCTGCTTTGGGGCACCAATCCCCTACCTTGGCTCAGCTGATGGCTAGACAAGCTTCTTCAGATCCAATACTCACTAGACCATCATCTGTCAAGAGGAAAACCCTCCTTATAGCTGCTCCCTCGGTTGTAAAGAAGAAAAGAACAAGTAGCAAAACCAAGGTCAGAGTCCTTTTTCTTTGACTATAATGCTTTTGGTGTTTTGCTCAGCTTTGTTTCTTTTTGATTTCAGTCCAAAGAACAACAGCCAGCAATCAGTACAGGTCCTGCCGATGCTCCAATGATTGGTAAAATTTTCTCACATTTTTTGTCTTTAAAGTTCCTCTCCATCGGCATTTATTCCTTTTCAGTTTCAGAGCAAATCTCAATAGACCCAATTTCGGAGAATCCTCCTTCTCATCAAGAACTAGCTTCAGCTTCTCCTGATGTTCCTCAACTAGAAGCCTCTTTTCCACCAACAGATCTTCCAAGCTCTCCTCAGCATGACATACAAGAATCTTTGCCTGAGCTCGAGCTGCCCTCTCTTTCCATTCAAGAGACCAGGAATGAGGTAGAGATAATTACCCAGTCTTCCAGTTTTTATTCAATGGATCATCAATAATTCGGCATAATCTTCTTTCAGGAGAAAACCACTTCTTCACCCAGCTATTCATTTGCTGTGGATGATCTAGTTGCCGAACAAGGAGAAGAAACCTCTTCTGGTCAAACTTTATCAGAGGAGAATCAAGCAAAACTGAAAGAAATCCTCTCTTTTCTGCATAAGGACACTCGGGAACAAGTTACCAATGCTGATCTTTTAAGAGATTTGCTTGAATCAGTTGACCAAGATCTTCCTGCCGATATCAAGACTTCTTTAGATCCAATTTCCAGATTGGATGATCATTTTATCGCAGTGAAACAAGCTCTGAAGAATCAATCGGCTCAACCAGCCTTGGAGCAAAGGAGAACTTTGGTTAAGCAATCTGTAAAAGATCTGCATACTCAAGTCCAGAATGATAAGGAATTATTAACCAAACTGGAATCTGAACTTGAAATGAAGGAGATCAGAAAAGCTGCACTTGAAGCCGAATTGAAAAATCTATCGGCCGAAATTGAAGCTGACAAGAAGAAAATAGTAGAGCTTCCCAAGCTAACAGAGAAGAGGCGAAAGGAAGCCTTAGCAGCTTTAAACGAAGACAAACAACTCAAGGCGAAGCTCGCTGCCCTGACCAGAACCCAAGAAGCTGATAAAAACTTATTAGAGAACATCAGCAACATGATATCAAATGCCAAAAATGTAATCTCAAAGTTCTTGGGTGTGTGAATTATGTTTGATAGCCGAATGTTTTATTAACCCTGTAATCTTGTCATCCTTTCAACTCTGTTTTCTTTCATTCGGCAAAGTTGGCCATAATAGTACTTAGACCCGAAAACGCTTCAACTATGACATAGCCGAATCCCATCCAGTCAAAGCCGAATACGACTCGATAAGAATCCCAAACGACATGAGAACCGATCGGCTGGAAAATCCTTTCCACCTTCCGAACTCTTCGGAATACGTGCCACGATCTTTGGCCATGATTTTCTCTGCGGGTTCTATAAATAAACACCCAAGCAGCCCACAGTTTCTTCACCAAGTTCTTCGCCTTCCAAGTTCTTGCCGGCCCAAGCCATTCTTTTCCCTATCCACAGTATTTCCGAGGAACTTCCAATGGCCGACAACAACAGGAGGCGCCCGGCTGCCGATGAAGCCGAAGGAAGTCGTGCCGGCGCTCGCCGCAGGTGAGTAGCTGCTTGCTTCTCTTTGTTCTTCTCGAGATTTCCTCCCTCTTTCTTTGACGAATCTCTTTGTTCTTTCAGGGTAATCCAATGGATTGCCGGCGCCGGTGCGCCAGTCGCAGCTCCAGCCGCCGCTCCTGCGGCATCTTCGAGTTCGTCCAATCGATCTCTCGAATCGGACGACTACCGCTACACGGACGGCGATGCTCGCCGATTCAAGGCGGAGCGCGACGACTCTCGTCGTGAACTGGAGGCTATCTCCAAGCAAGCCGGGATTGCTGACCTCGAATGGCAGCACGAGCGCAAGCAACTGCTCGAAGTCATTGATGGTGAGTCCTGCAATCTGCTCAATCTCAACCTTGTCCCCTAACTGATATTATTCTGCTGCCCCTTTTGTAAACTTGCAGCGCGTGATGCCGAACTCGATCGGCTAAAGGCGCTGGCGAATGAGCTGGCGAACAAGGTGAATGCTCCTGGGGACACACCAGAAGCTCGCCTCGGCGCGGTGGCGGGCCGCATCGATGAGGTGGCCTCGCACGGCATCCGTCTGGGCACTGCCGCAGGCCTAGTCGCCATGTCGACGCACACCAATACCGACTACTCCAGGCTACCGACCGGCTTCGCTAATGGTAACCCGGAGGAGATCGATGACATCGAGGCTTCCATAGATCGCCTTGATGCTCATGGCGCCGCCATTGCCGATTCCATTCATCCTCAGTCCGTTTTGAACAAGCTATTCCATTAGTTTGTACTAGGGATTTATGGAATTTCGGCAATAAAACTTATCTTTTGTGATCTTGCATGAACATCTGATGTAGTATATTTTTGTGCTAAGGGCAATACATTCAGTACTGGCCATTTTCCTTTTCTGTCAACATTTGTTCTGAAGGCGATTTCTTCCCGAAAATCGGCTGTTCGGCAAATTAATATATCAATCACCGATCGATTTCAACACTGGGATAATACCTTTTCAAATATCTTCCATTTATAGCAGAAGCAAATTCTTCTCCCAATAATGTCTTCAAAATATATGCATTTCCAGGCACGCATCTAACCACTCTGAAAGGACCTTCCCAATTTGGAGACCACTTGCCGAATGCTGCATATTTGGTTCCAATCGGCAATATCGCTTTCCAGACTAAATCACCTTCTGTAAATTGCTTAACTTTCACCTTCTTATTGTAATACTTAGCAACTCGCATTTTGTTCTTCTCAATATTCTCCAAAGCCCTGAGACGAATCATATGCAAATCTTCTAATTCATCCATCATTAAATCTTTATAATCTTTAGAACTTAAATCCTTTTGCAACTTTATTCTCCTTGAGTCTAATTGTATTTCCCATGGCAAGATAGCATGATGCCCATACACCAACTCATAGGGAGACGTCTGTGTAGCCCCATGTGGAGCCATTCGGTAAGCCCATAAAGCCTCACTGAGTACCGAATGCCACTTTCTCGGCTTCTGATCAATCTTCTTCTGTATAATTTTAATCATAATCTTGTTAGAAGCCTCTGCCTGACCATTAGCTTGGGCATAATAAGGAGAAGAATTTAACAATCTGATGCCCATACTTTCAGCAAAATCTCTGAATTCTGAAGATGTAAATTGAGTCCCTTGATCAGTGGTGATTGTCTGAGGAATCCCAAATCTGTAAATGATGTGTTCTTTAACAAATTCAACCATATTCTCCGACGTCACCTTCTTTAATGGAATTGCCTCAACCCACTTGGTAAAATAATCGGTTGCCAAAAGCACAAACTTATGCCCCTTGCTAGATGGAGGATTTATTTGGCCAATCAAATCTATTCCCCATCCTCTGAATGGCCATGGCTTGACAATGGGATTCAAAGCCGATGCCGGAACTCTCTGAATGTTTCCAAATTTCTGACAGTCTTGACATCCTTTATAATATTCAAAACAATCTTCCAACATTGTCGGCCAGTAATATCCAGTTCTTCTAATAACCCACTTCATTCGGTAGGCCGATTGATGTGCTCCACACAACCCATCATGTACTTCACTCATCAGCCTTTTTGCTTCTTCATGATTTAGGCAATGTAACAGCACTCCATCCAGGGATTTATAATACAAATTATCATCAAGAAGAACAAACTTTAAAGCTTTATACCTGAGCTTTCTAGAAACCTTTCGGGACGGATTCTCCAGATAATCGGCAATCTCTTTTCTCCAATCATCTTCTGCCAGATTACTCCCGAATGCATATACATCATTAGCAAAAACTTCTCGAAGCTCTTTATAACCTGATGCACTTTGGGCCAATCTATTTGCTTCTCCATTATCCCCTCTAGGAATGTGTTGTAGAGTTACTGACCGAAAGCTCTTCAATATTTCTTTGCATTCTTCATAGTAATTCCTCAAGGTATCACTTTTGCACTCATATTCACCATTCAATTGCTTTATGACCAATTCTGAATCTCCAAAAATTTCAACCGCAATGGCCTTTGCTTCTTTCAAATATTGGAGCCCTTTGAGCAATGCCTCATACTCAGCTTGATTGTTAGTAACAGCAGATTGAATAGGAACAGCAAACTCAAATGTTTCTCCTTTGGGTGAGATCAATAAGATACCTGCTCCACCACCTTTGTCGCATGAAGATCCATCGAAGAATAACACCCAAGGAACAATGTTAAGCAAATTTATCGATGTATCATGATGTTCAGTAATGAAATCGGCAATAATCTGTCCCTTAACAGCCTTTGCCGATTCAAATCTTAATTCAAACTCAGACAAAGCTAAAATCCATTTGCCAATCCTTCCGTTCAAAATCGGCATAGACAACATGTGTTTTATCACATCAAATTTTGAATACACAATGCATTCGGCATGTAGTAAGTAGTGCCGAAATTTTGTACAGGAGTAGTAAACACATAAGCAAAGCTTTTCTATAGCCGAATACCTTGTCTCCGGGTCTAGTAACTTTCGGCTAAGGTATGCAACTACTCTTTCCTTCCCTTCAAATTCTTGAATGAGGGCCGATCCAATAGTTTGGGCATCGGCCGCCACGTACAACTTGAAAGGCTTGTTCAATTGTGGAGGCACCAATACTGGTGGCTTCTTCATGTACTCTTTTATTTCATCAAAAGCCTTCTGTTGTTCGTCACCCCATACAAACTTTTGATCCTTTCTTATTTTCAATAGTGAGGAAAAGGGCAACACCTTTTGTGACAAGTTTGATATGAATCTTCTCACAAAGTTTATCTTGCCAAGCAGCGATTGTAGCTCTTTAAATCCATGATGTCGCTCAACTCAGGCATCTTGAAAACTTGTGTGTGTCCCACTGGGCGTGCCAAAAAGTGTGTTGACGTAAAATCCGCACCTTCGATTTCATCCTAGGCCTTGCTTGCTTTAATTCTTGATTCCTCAGGCGTTGAACTCTTCTCTTCTGACTCCTTCTTAAACCAGGTGGACACCACTGTCCTTTTTGCCAAACATACTCACGATCTTCTTCCTCATGATCAATCCATCTGCAATCAGCATGTCTCTTTCTTGGTTGATCATCAAAACGCCGATCATCACTAGGATGTATCCTGCCAATTCTTTCATGGACAGATCGGCGATTGGTAACATTTTGCCTATGTTCGACATACCCATTATTGCACTCAGGACAGTTATTCTTTGTAGGCAGCTTTAAACCTTCGTTCCAACAGTGTCTGAAGAATGCACACCCCCAATGCGCTCGTTCCTGCTCTCGAGCATACTCTTCTTGTTCCTCCCTGTGTCTTTCTTCTTCATGTCTTCTTTTCTCCCCAGAAACTCTCCAGCTGAAACTCCAAAAGCACACTTGTTCGGGTTCATCTTAAGCCCATGTTTCCTGGTGCATTCTAGAGTTTTCCTTATGTCGGCCAAATGAGACTCATGATCCAGTGACTTGATCACTACATCATCAATATATATTTCCACAATCTTGCCGATCAACTCATGAAAAATATAATTCATAGCCCTTTGATAAGTTGCACCGGCATTTTTCAATCCAAAGGTCATGACAACCCACTCAAACAACCCTATGTGTCCAGGACATCTGAAAGCTGTCTTTACTATATCTTCCAATGCCATATAAATCTGATTGTATCCTGCGTTACCGTCCATGAAACTGAGCACTTTGTATCCAGCAGCAGCATCAACCAACGAATCAGCAATAGGCATTGGATATCCATCCATGGGTGTAGCCTTGTTTAAGTCTCTAAAGTCTATGCAAACCCTCATTTTTCCATTTTTCTTATAGACAGGAACGATATTAGAGATCCAATCCGCGTATTTACATGGCCGAATGAAATTTGCATCTAGTAATCTTTCAATCTCTTTTTTCACATCGGCCAACACTTCTTCCTTGTAGATTTTTCGGGGTGGTTGCTTGTAAGGTCTGTATCCAGGTTTGATTGGCAACCGATGCTCAACAATAGAACGGTCTAGACCAGGCATCTCCGAATAATCCCAAGCAAAGCAGTCCTTGTATTCTTTTAAAAATGTCACCAACTTTTCTTTGAAAACTGAATCCAGGTTAGCACTAATAAATGTCGGCCTTGGCTTGTCACCATCTCCAATGTCCACTTCTTCCAATTTATCGGCCGACACAAATCCACGTCCTAATTTTCCATCAGTTCCATCAATTGGATTCTCCATCAAAAATTACTATGAGAGCCGACTGCTTTGATCGGCTGTTGATCACTGCTGGCTGGTGCAACAGGACCTTCTCCCCAGTCTTTGCCTGAGAAACAATCTATGCCTTGATATTCCCAAAAAGCTGGTTCCATATTTGCCACGCTTATTGAATCATCTGCTTGGACAATCTCCACCTCATCATCTATCCACTGAATGAGCTGTTGATGCATGGTTGATGGGATACAGCAATTTGCATGAATCCAATCTCTTCCAAGCAGCAAACTATATGCCCCTTTGCCCTCAATGACAAAGAAAGTTGTGAGCAGCACTTTGGATCCAATCATCAGTTCTACATGAACACAGCCTTTGGTGTCTGAAGGATTTCCAGCAAAATCATTTAGAATTATGCTCGTTGGTGTTAAATCTCCAGGGCCCATGCCAAGCTTCCTAAATGTAGTATATGGCATCACATTCACAGCAGCTCCACCATCGACGAACATCTTGGTTAAAGGCTTCCCATTGACAAATCCTTTCAAATATAATGGCTTCATATGTCGATTCTGGATTGGCTTTTCAAAGACAGCTTGCTTATTGAGCATCAATTGTGCCATTAGCTGTTCGACTTCATCTACCTCTGACAACGCTTCCTCCTGCACAACTTGATCAGTGGGAGCCATAAATTCATTCGGCAAAAAGCATACCATGCATGTAGGAGCCGAATGACCATCTTCTTCAGGCTTGTCCTTTCGACGCCATATTGATTTCATCTTAGGCCTTGCTTGCTTTAATTCTTGATTCCTCAAACGTTGTACTCTTCTCTTTTGGCTTTTCCTCAAGCCAGGTGGACACCATTGTCCTTCTTGCCAAACATAAGCATGATCTTCTTCTTCTTCATGATCAACCCACCTGTAATCAGCATGCCTCTTTCTTGGTTGATCATTAAAACGCCGATCATCACTAGGATGCATCCTGCCAATTCTTTCATGGACAGATCGGCGATTGACAGTTTCCTGCCTATATTCATCATGCCTATCATTGCATTCAGGATAATTATTCCATGTGGGAAGCTTCAAACCTTCGTTCCAACAGTGTCTGAAGAATGCACACCCCCAATGCGCACGTTCCTGCTCTCGAGCATACTCTTCTTGTTCCTCCCTATATCTTTCTTCCTCGTATCTCCTCTTCTCCTCTTCACGTCTATGCCTTTGGTAACGCTCCTTTTCTTGCTGACGTTTCCATTTGTTAAGGAGGATACGTGTAGTGACTCTAGGCTTGGAGGATTTCCCAATTTCAAATTGATCATTCGGGAAGCGAGAGTCTTTTTTGCGAATCTGTTCAATTGTGACTTGCCGAGTAGGATCAACTGAGCCATTTTGTTTTGCCTTCTCTGAAGTTAAAACTTTCATCTTCCCCTTTTCTTCAGGTGCAACAGCATTCACCATGTTGATTGAAAACCCAATCATATTCTGAGGGAAGGGATTGCTATCCAATTTCATTCTGTTGTCAAACTTCAGGTGCCCCTCTTGAATAGCCTTTTGAATCCTCATTCTGAAGATCCTGCATTCATTAATGGAATGAGAATTTCTGTCATGAAATCCACAATACTTCTTGTCTTTCACTCCTTCAGGCCGAAGCATAGAATGCCCCTCTGGTAATTTGATTCGGCCTTCTTTCACAAGGAAATCAAATAATTTGTCCGCCTTAGTCACATCAAAATCATATGTGCCCTTGGTCTGTTTAATCCACTTCTGATTCACTGCAATCGGCTCTTTGCCCCACACTATTTCTGTTGCAGCTACTTCTTCATTGTCCTCATACTCATCTTCTTGATCTGCTCTTTCGAGGAATTGGTTGTAAATATCGGCTACATCATTTTGCTTGGCAAATCTACCATCTTTCTTGAGGCCATATGCTTGGTTACTCATCAATGTCAATTTCTTTGACAACTGACTCAGATCTTCAAACTCCATACCGAACAGCTTTTCACGAATTGCAGGTAGCATCCCAGTCACAGCCATACTAGCCAACTGGTCATCTGGAATATTTAGAGAAAAGCACATGTTCTTTGTTTCCCTGAATCTTCTGAGGAATTCTGTGGGTGTTTCATTAAATCTTTGCCTCATGCTAGTCAAATCAACCAATTTCTTCTCAGTGCTGCCAGTGTAGTAATGAGCATGGAATTTCTTTTCTAGGTCCTTCCAAGTGCAAATTGACTGAGCAGGTAATGAAGCAAACCATCTAAAAGCTGGACCTGTTAATGACAATGGTAAGTATCTTATTCTGAAAGCCTCATCTGCTGCAGCCTCACCAAGCTGCATCAAATACCGCGCTATATGCTCCACGGTACTAGTGTCATCCTGTCCTGAGAATTTAGTAAATTCTGTATGCACTTTAACTCTGTTAGGCAATGACACCCTTTGATACCACTCTGGGAAAGGCGATGAATACATTTATCCCTGATTTTTAGGCTTCAGACCGAACTGATTTTGCAATACATCGGTCATTTTTTGTACCATGATATCAACATTGGTATCTTGATTCTCTGGCCTTCCAGTAGGCATTCCTGCAGCACCATGATATCCAGGATTGGGTAGAGCGTCAATAGCATTATAATCCATGAATTCTGAATATCCATTCCCATATATATCCCTTTGCAGCCTGTTTCTTAAAGGAGATATTTTGTAACCCATGCCAAGCTTCCTAAATGTAGTATATGGCATCACATTCACAGCAGCTCCACCATCGACGAACATCTTGGTTAAAGGCTTCCCATTGACAAATCCTTTCAAATACAATGGCTTCATGTGTCGATTCTGGATTGGCTTTTCAAAGACAGCTTGCTTATTGAGCATCAATTGTGCCATTAGCTGTTCGACTTCATCTACCTCTGACAACGCTTCCTCCTGCACAACTTGATCAGTGGGAGCCATAAATTCATTCGGCAAAAAGCATACCATGCATGTAGGAGCCGAATGACCATCTTCTTCAGGCTTGTCCTTTCGACGCCATATTGATTTCATCTTAGGCCTTGCTTGCTTCAATTCTTGATTCCTCAAGCGTTGTACTCTTCTCTTTGTTGTTGACGCAAAATATGCAGTTCGCGCCAAGCACACAGCAAGCCGAATCAGCTGGCTTCACACGTGGCCCTGGCTTTCGAATTCCGGAGGCGTGCCAGTCAGTTTTCCCTGAAAACTAACAAAGGAAGAAAACGTTTAGATAAAAACCTGGAACGTGCCGGCTTGATACCAGACAGTTCCATTTGTACGGCTCGCAAAGCCAATCTTGGTCGATATATAGCTACGGGCGAGCTATCTATCAATAATCCATGCATTCGGTACGTATTCGGCAAAAGCACGTAAGAAAGATCGCATTGCCGACCGCATGACGTCATCGTGACGATAGATCGGTCTTTAACTACACAAAGCAAAGCAGCACATATCCATGACCGATTATCGAGTACAAATATAATGTGAAAAATAAATAAAAGGGTGAGTCGTGATCGTGAATCCACAGTGAACAAGAATGCATAGGCCGAAAGCAGCACCCGTCAAGCGTAATAACAAACAAGTTAATCCACCGCATGATACGACTTGTTTGAAACCACGCCACCAACCAAAATTAGATCAATCCACCGCATGATACAATCTAATCATGAAAGGCTAAAAGCATGCATTGTCTAAAGCAAACTCGCGAACACGTTTCACTCGTTAAGGTATTGCCGAATACGGCTAGACAGCCGATTCGGGTTCCGCGAAGAAGGAACAAGCTCTGTCAACGATGATGGACCTATCAGATCGATCTCGAGCTCTAATCCACCGGATGATTAGTTCTAAAACGACCCAAAAACCTGCATCTACCGCATGATACCCGGCTCTGTCAAGATCCATTCACAATCAACAGGCTTGAACCCGCGACACGTGGCAATCTAGATCGGCTCGGATTCGGCTATGTAGAGAGAATGTGATCATGCCTTGCAACGAGTCGAGACCGAACCTAACCGATCTAGATTGGGCAAAAAGAGTGTTGTATGAATTAAACATAAAGTAAAACCCAGACAACACAGGGTAACTTAATGAATCTACTAGACCTTGCCAAAATCTAATAGAGCCGATAACTTGGTCCATACTAGATCTTAGCCCACCGCATGGCTTATGACCTAACAGAGGAACCTTCTTGAACCACGCTTAAATCCACCGCATGATACTAAGCACGGTAACAAGACTACTTGCATCATAATCTAAATCCACCGCATGATACTAGACATGATACAAGGTTGTCGATACTTACGGAGGTCGACGGATCGATGATTCCCCTCGAAGATTTCGACGACGCGACTAAAGGACTCGAAAAGGTGGCGCAAGGCCGGTTTGTTGTACGATTGTTCTCCCCCTAATACAATCACCATAGGTTCATATTTATACCCTGGTCTTGACACGATTCCTAATCGACTACGGTTACAAAACGTTTATTTCCAAAGAAATACGTCAAAATACCGTATTCATCTTGCATTTCTTACCAAATCGGCTTCTTTCCTTGTATTCAATCCACGTCATCACGCGTCCCGAATGCTTTCCATAGAGTAAATCCCTTGCCGAATCGGTGACGAATTCCCGACCGCAGAATGCCTTTGCCGAATCGTTCTCGAAGATAAGCTTTCTCTGACTGAACGATGTTTATCTTTTCATCAATTCCGGCCCACATGTCAGCCTCTTCCTGGTGTCATTTTTTGGTGTCAACAAGTATACAGTTATACCAATCAACTAATCATTGAACGAAGAACCAGCAAGCATATAAAAATAAGAACTAAATGCTCAATTAATCAGAGAGAGATACAAGAGTTACCAGACACGACCCGGATGTTACTCGAAGTGGAGCCGCATCCGTTAAGGTACATCGGGAAGAGGGGCCGACACTCCGGCTCCTCTCTGGGACGCTCACCTCCTCTCTCCCTATTTCTGCTGATATGAGTGGCGGAACTTCGCGACGCCTACTCTCACTTGTGTTGTGTTGTGTTGTGTGTTGTGCAGGTGAATGGAGGGCTGTATTTATAGCTGAGCAGGGATGGTTGAACAGGAGTAATGGCCAAGGCTGCTAAATAGGTGCCGGCTGATTCGACCGAACTTGCCGGTTCGGCCGAACCGAGCAGTTCGGCCGAACTGCCAAGTGGCACCGCCTTGGTGCTAAGGCGGCTCAGGGTCGGTGCAGCATCTGGGGGCGGTTCGGCCGATTTGGTGGATTCGGCCGAAGTGATGGATTCGGCCACACCGGGCTTTTGGCCCAGTAGTGCTCCCCTGCACCCCCTCTCTCTCCTGGACCTTCTGGGTTGCTTCATTTTGATGGGCTTCATGTAGTTTTGGGCCCAGAGGTGATGTGGCGGTGCTCCACGTGGCATGCTCAGTCATTGCTTGGTTGTCGCTTATGTGGACGACCTCCAGTTGTGCTTCTTATTGTATACGGCTAAGGGGTGTAACTGGCCGAATGGAGTCGTTCGGCCGAATCGGTCGTTTCCGACCCCTATAACGCGTATTTCTCCATATTGCACCTACACAATGGATAACCACCGAAGCTTGTGGAAATAGTCAGCAATAAGCCCTATAGCTATGGTGTTGTTTTATACTCGGTTGGAGGTCGGAAATCAGTCCGTAACGACCGCCAACAAAGTGCTCCTAATCGTCGCCATGTACTCGGCCCTCATAAGGACCGATCGACTACCTCGAAGAACTCGGCGTCGATGTTGGGTGTTCTCTTTTTTTTTTAGCACCGCCCACCCTTGTGCCGACTACATGTAGAAGCACCTTCAGCCGACCTCATTGGCTTCATTTCTTCACCAAGAAGTTCGTCACGCGCCTGCATGTTGCTCGGGGGCTTGTGGGATATGGGTACCCCTGGGCTCACTGTCAGACCAGACTCCGACGCCCAGGGCCCACACCTAACAGGCTCATGGGCTGACCCCTAGGCGGCCCACATGGACTCCCCGACTTGGCGGACAAGTTGATGAAGACTCGGCGGTTAGCTCCTCCGGATATCCAGGAATATTCAGTTGTAACCGACTCGGACTAGAGTCCCGGTCGGAATCAAGTAGGTTTAGATGGAAACCGACTTGTAAACCCTAGCCCGCCAATCCTATATAAGGCGGCCTAGGGCACCCCCATGAGGGACATGAAACATCTCATTGTAACCCAAGACGCTCGCCGTAGCTTTCTCAAGCTCGGCCGAGTACCAGCAATACAAGCAACACCACCGACACAGGACGTAGGGTGTTATACCTCCGGGTAGCTCGAACCTGTCTAAATCAGTGCCTCCTGTGTACCATCAAGCTACCAACTCAACGATCGCTCGCCCCTCCGAACAAATCAACCACTCGGGTACCCCCAGGTGGATTGCCGGTCCTAAGGTCCGACATTTTCTTTCTCGCTTTCTCGCTCCGTAGCAAGCACGCCACTTCGCCGGAATCTCTCCCGCCGCTGCTCGTCGGCGCTGGCCACCTCCGCCGCTCTTCAGTCAACCACGACCCCTCCATAGAGTTCGCCACATCGTCCCGAAGCCGTAGAGCCTTTCCGTGCCCAAAACCGAGCCCCACAGCTCGAGATCGAGCTCGCGCCGGCGAAGCTCCGCCGCGAGCCATGGCGGCGCCACCGACACTTTGTTCGCGGGCGACGGCCCATGCCTAAATCCAATCCGGAGCGCCAGATCGCGATCCCACGGCCCACAGTACCCGGGCGTACCCAAGTCAACCCTAGCACTTACCGGTCAGCGCAGCAATTTTGCAAAAGAGCCCCCCAGTTTTTCTAATATCAACCCTCCGTCCTGAGCAATTCAAAATAATTAGATCTAGGTCCTCATATTTATGAAAAAAAACCCTGAGTTTCCCTGTTTTGTCACCCGAAGGCCAGCCCCGCTCTTTTTACGTAAAAACCCTTCTGTTTTAATACAAAATTACGTATAGGTCCTCGGTTTTCACAAATAAGCCCCTGAAACTTATAAACGCCATAACTTCTCCGTTTTAACTCCGATTAGAGTGATTCTTGCGCTCACGTGTTCGTAGCGAAGCATAGAATAGTTTCATGGCCTCCTTTTTCTCTATTTCTACTATTTAGTGTATTTTTCTTAGTTATTCTTGTTTGTTTGCTTGTATGTTTGTGCCGATGATTGCTGCGAGTAGAGGAACACCATCAAGAGAATTCAAGGAGAAGAATTGGAGGTCAAGACCTAAAGATTATAAGTGTATATACTGGTTTGATGCAAGTTATAGCACAGACAATCCTTGCTACCTATTTACCTCTTAATCATTTATTTCATACATGCATGTGTCTAATTTTGATGTACCTTTAAGGTTGTACCTAGAATTTATTTATCCTGTCCTTGTTTACCTTGAGTTCATTGTCACACCCGGGTTTACACAGAAACCCAGATGCTGCCATATGTGTGTCTAGGATGTCCACAGAACACATATATCTTATAAATATGGAGATCAGAGTACATATGCTCGAATAAAATAGTTTTACATCAGAGTTTAGCGCATACACAGCGGAAGTCTATTTAATAACTCGACAGGTAGAGCCTCAAGTCCACAGGGACACCGACTGGTTGACCACAGCTCAGATGTACACACGATCCTCAGGAAACTCAGTAGCTGTCTCATTCACTCCATCTGTTACCCATCCGAGATTTTGTGAAATAAAGGCAAGCGTAAGTAATTGTCTTACTTAGCAAGTATAACATAGTGTATGAAGGCTAAAAATAAGGCTTGACACGGCTGAACTGCATTAGCACTTTTAGTTGATTCATTTTATCATTCGCCAAGTTACTACAATTAAATGAATCCCAGTTGATAAACCCAACTAAATAAGTATAAGTGAACATTAAACATAAATAACTTCATCTTCTAATCAAAAAGGATCCAGGCCGCTCGTGACCCTGAGCAAGGCTATCATGATAGATTGTACACTCTGCAGAGGTTTCGCCCTTTACCCACCGGTCGCGTAAAAGTTCAAAGAACTTTAAACCCAACACGCGGAGGTGGATCAGACCTCACAAACCACACTTCCGAGGTGTGATCGCATAGGGACGCTACGAGGCTTTTCACCAGACACCCTAACAAGCCAGTAGCCGTTATGGTACAACACAGTCCGCATGACCCAAGGCACCGAGATTGACTTACGCTCATGTAGCGACATGAGGGGGTCAATGGCATCCATGCGCAGCAAAGAATAACGACAACAAAATAAATAGCGCAACGTGTGGAGCCCCCGTACTAACGGAAGCTCCCAGCACGGGACTGTGCCTCACAGGGACATAGCCGACGGATCTTCCGCCCTCGGTGGATCAAACCATACTCTCACCCATGCTTCTCATAACGCCGTCGGCCCGTCGGTAACCACTGCCAATCTAGAGCCGTACAAGCTACTTGTCCAAGACTAGAGCCATTATAGTTCTGGCGGTGGCGACAGGCTCCTGAGTTGCCGCTTTAAGAACCAGTCCTTATGGAGAGACACTAGGGCCAAGCACGAAGCCAATGCCCTAGCTCCCTGATCCATGTTGCTAAAAAGCAAGTTTTATCAACCATATTGAAATAAACCATTACGTCATGTTTAACAGCTAAGCCATGGTGACAGTAGTTGCGCCTAGCAAAGTTCTACCCAAATGCATAAACCCTGGGATAATCAAGGGAACATGATACAGAAACTAGGTACAACCTTAGGGTATAGTAAATTAGACACATGCATATGAAATTAGAGTATTTAAGCAGGGGTGTGTAGGTAGCAAGGATTGTTCGTGCTATAACTTGCCTTTATCCAACAGAGATGTTGCTACTAAGAGTCTTCGACTCTTGCTCTTTTAATTCTTTAGATCACTCGAATTGTGCTCCTTCTTCTTAAAATCTCTTGATGACGTTTCTCTACTTGCGGCAATCACCGAGCAGAACAAGTAGCTAAACAAGCAAACAAACAATATACCACTAAGAACAATACACCAATCAAAGGAAAAGCTTTAAAAGAGCGCGTTAAAGGATAGGGCTTGGTTCTATGGTTACGTGAGCGCAAGAAACGTTGAAAACGGAGCAACGGTTCAAAAGATACAACTATCGGAGGATTTGTATTTTATGAAAGACTATAAGCTTCATTTATTTTAATTCAAGTAAAACCATGTATCAATAATAAATATAAATTATATTTTGACTTTAGAAAAGACGAAGTAAAGTTAGTCATATTTTAGTTATAAATATTCAAGTATAATTTATTCAAAATAAAGCATTAACTTGAAATGAAGCATGTGAGAGCAACTAATCGAATAACTTTATGAACCGTGTTGATTAAATCATTATTAAAATCATAAACACATTTATGTTGGTATTAATCAATGTTAATATTTATTTATAAAAGCTCGAAGTGTTGCTCTAATTTGTTTTAAATTAGAAAAGCTAGTTATTATAAACATTAATCATATTAATATTAGTTTATAAAAACCGAGATATGACCTAGTTAAAGTTTTACTTGCAAAACTCATTAAATCAATATTATTCAAATTAATATTAACAAGGAAAACCGACATGTAGACCTTAATTAGATTTCATTTAAGAAAACACATGTAATTTAGTCTTTAATCAAATTAATGATAAATAAATTTCAGAAATAAATGATATGTTAAATAACAGTGCTAATGGGTAGTTTAGATTGACATGAGTCTAACGCAACAAAAACGGATTAAATCGGTGTTAAAACACGGATTTTATTGAGAAAACAAGGTTGCAGGGACCTATACGGGATTAACTATAGCCGGCAGGGTGTTTTCCATAAAATAAAGGACCTAAGCGTAATTACTTTTCATAGGCGATGGACGGCGGGTTGATTTTAACAAAGTGCAGGGCCCTTTAGCAAAAGAGGCTAGGGTTGACCGGTAAGCTCCAGTTTGCCTCAGGGGCCGGCGGATGCAGGCCGTCGGATTTGGATCCGACGATCCAGATTGGATCTAGGGGAGGGGTGGGTTTATGCGCAGAAATTGAATTGTTTCAGGGGGTTTTCCGGAAGATGGCCAAGACACAAGACTTGCTCTAAGGGTTTCATGAATCATCGAGGGCCTAGTCGCAAAAGCGTCATCTCCTACCTCGGTTCAGGACAGGGCGCTCGCCGGCGGCTCTGGTCCTCCGGCTCGCTGGCGTTTCGGCGGGCTAGGGCGGGGAAAATCTAGCGCAGGAGGAAGAGGGGAGCGAGGGGGTCATCGGGATGTGCTCACCGGCGGCAGGGGTCGGCTAGCGACGCCGGCGCTCGAGCACAGCCGGCGGCGGCTCGGTCTCCGCGCGGGGAAGGCTTCTCCGGCCCCCGGTGGACGACGAGAACCAGTGGCAGGGGTGCGGCTCGGCGTCGGGAAGCTCGTGGTGGCCACGGCTTGCCCCGGCGCACGGTGTCCGCGGCGAATCGCCGCCAATGGCGGTCGGCGGCGCTCCGCTCGGCGGCGGCGGCTCGGTGGCGCTGCGTGAGGGCGAGGCGCGGGGCGTGTAGAGGGGCGGCAGCTAGGGCAGGCACACGCGGGCGGCCGGCTGCGCGTTAAGTAGGCACGGGCGCTGCCCTGGCGTCGCGGCACGGACGCCGAGAATGGCGGCGGCGACGGCGCTGCGTCTTGCGCGGGGAGGGGGCTGAAGAGCGGGCCGCGCTGGGCCAAAAGTTGGGGCAGGCCGGATGGGGCAGCTGGGCCGTGGGAACTAATTAGGCCAGGGGCGCGGTGTGCAGGAGTGGGCCGGCCGGAACGGGGACGCGGAAGCGGGCTGGCCGCTGGGCCGAGCGGGGGAAGGGGGAAGGTTGGCCGCGGTGAAGAAGTTAAGGGTGCAAGAGCGGGCTGGGGTGAGAGTTGAGGGAGGAGAAGTGAACTTCCAATCAAACAACTTCTCTAGGGATTCAAACAGAGCAGTTCAAATTCAAACTTAAATTAAATTTAAATCCTTATTTGAACTACACACAACCAAAACTTAATGCAGCCGGCATGAATGCAACATACAATATGTTAATTAAATTTTCATTTACGAATTAATTATTTTCCTATACTAAATTCCATGTAAATCTTATAAAGCTTGGAAAATTTTAGAAAATTAAGAAAAGTATTGTATTAATTACGTTAAAAAATTCACATCCCAAAATTTGAAAATTTTGGGGTGTGACATTCATGCATATGGGTAGAAACTTTGCTCTGCGCGGCTACCATCACCTTTACTTATAACTATTAATCTTGATTTAGTGGTTCACTTCAACATTAATGTTAAAACTGCTTTTTAGCAACTTGGATCAGGGAACTAGGGCGTAAGCTTCGTGCCTGGCCCTAGTGTCTCTCCGTAGGGACTAGTTCTTAAAGCGGCAACCCAGGAGCCTGTCGCCACCGCCAGAACTATATGGGCTCTCGTCTTGGACAAGTAGCATGTATGGCTCTAGCTTGACAGTGGTTACCGACAGGTCGACGGCGTTATGAGAAGCATGGGTGAGAGTATGGTTTGATCCACCGAGGGCGGAAGATCCATCGGTTATGTCCCCGTGAGACACAGTCCCGTGCTGGGAGTCCCTGGACTGGGAACTCCACACGTCGCGCTTTTATTTATCTTGTTGGCATGTTGCCGCGCGATGGACGCTATTAACCCCCCCTATGGTGGACTCCGTAGGCGTACGTCAATCTCGGTGCCTTGGGTCATGCTGCCTGTGTTATACCATAACGGCTACTTCTTATTAGGGTGTCTTGTGAAAAGCCTCGTAGCGTCCCTATGTGATCACACCTCGGAAGTGTGGTTTTGAGGTCTGATTCCCCTCCGCATGAATGGGTTCAAAGTTCTTTCGAACTTTTACGCGACTGGTGGGTAAAGGGCGAAACCTCTGCGGAGTGTAAATCTATCATGATAGCCTTGCTCAGGGTCATGAGTGGCTTGGATCCTTTTTTATTAGAACTTGATGGTTATTATTGTTGTTTAATGTCACTTACACTTATTAATTGGGTTACAACTGGGACTAATTCACTTGTAGTAATTTTGGATAATGTAAAATAAACCAACTAAAAGTGCTAATGCAGTTAAGCCGTGTCAAGCCATTTGAGCCTTCATACCCCGTGCTATACTTGCTATGTTAGACATTTACTTACACTTGCTATTATTCAACATTCCGGGATGGGTAACAGATAAAGTGAAAGAGATCTTCCGTACTACTGAGTTGTGGTCAACCAGTCGGTGTCCCTGTGAACTGCGACCTCACCTTGGAGTTGAAGATTAGGCTTCCGCTGTGTATGTGCTAACTCTGATTAAATTATTTTTATTCGAGCATATGTTCTCTGTTTATCATTTGTTAGTTGTATGTGTTCTGTGGACATCTTGGGCACACATATAGCAGCACTTCGGGTTTATATAAAACCTGGGTGTGACATCGAGCCTTGCGATAAGCCATGAGTGTCTTCAACTTGTCCTGATCTCCAGTGAGCTTGTCAACAGCTTAGGACTTGGGATCAGGAGCAGAGCCTGAATTCAAGGTCTTGTCCTTGACAGGAGGAGGAGGTAAAGGATGAGGCCCTTTGACAGCTCCAGTAGCATAAGGAGAATATCCAGATTTCTTCACCTCTTTCAATTTTGAGGTGTCCAAGACTTCTTCGTGCAAGGCAGCCAATTCACAGGCAGTATCCAAGTCTTTGGGACGGTGTAAAAGCAGACTAGATTTAAGATCAGTACGCATGCCATCGATAAATTTCATGGTATTATGTTTAGGATCTACAGGGGACTCAAGCTGCTAATTGGTCTATAAGTTCAGCAATACTCAGTGATTGTGCCAGTCTGCCTAATGTGCAGCAACTGACGAATGAGAAATTCATGATCATCTTTACCGAACCTATCCATCAGCAGAGCAGCGAACTGCTTCCAGGTACCGGCTAGAACGCGAGACTCCACAGACTGAAGCCAGAACGCGGCTGGGCCTTTGCACATGAATGTAGCAAAACGGACCCAAGTTTCAGGAGGAACATTGTACATCTCAACATAATGAACACAGCGGGACAACCAGAGCTTCGGATTTTCACCCTTGAAAGTAGTGAAATCTAATTTGGGCAAACGCACAAACGTAGAACGGGAACCAGAGACATCATGTCCATCAGTATCATGCGAAAAGGAAGAAGGTGGGGACTGATTGTGAGACGTACTCTTGACCGGGATATGAGCATGGGTGAACACCTTCCCAAACTCATGATCCCAGTGATGGTCATCGACGCGGTGTCCAACGGGCTGTCTGCGGGAGATCCGACAGATGGGCGCGCGGTCGCCGACAAGGGGCGCGCCAGCAACCCAGGGGTGGTTGCAGCGCTCTCAAGGACCACTCGATCGAGATGCTTGTTGAGCTTGGTCACCTCCAACCGCAAATCCTCCACGGCCGCATCGACTTGGGGCCGCCAGGTCTCGATGGTCTTCGAAGTCAGCTTCAGATCAGCCTCTAGAGCCTGAACGCGTTCGTCCCGCAAGAGCTCGCGCTCCTGGAGAACCGACTTGAAATCCTCGAACTGCTTATGAATCTCGTCGAGAACCAGCTTCATGTTGGGATCCATGGCACCGTGACGGCGCTGAAAGCGAGTATAATGGTGATGCGAAGTGGGTAGATCCAGGATCAAAATGAATCTGATACCAGATTGTTAGGATACTAGCTCTAGATCAGAGAGGGGATCAGGGGAAGGGCTAGAACGAAGAGCAGGTAGGCGAGGAACGATGGAAGATTAGCATTGAGGGAAACAATTCTGTTACAATATGATTCATGACCAGCTCACGCAGGAGCGTCCTTGCTTAATACTCACGCCTCGCGCACTCTACCAACACTAAGATTGTCTCCAACAGACGACCGAAATGGCAACCCAAACCCAAAATGCATCGGCAACAGTGTTTTGGGTTTCAAAAACACGCCTCCAACAGAGGAGGCAAACACGCAACCCATTTTGGGTGGCCTTCGACGGATGATGCAAACTTGAGTCGCCTCCGACGGACGACGCATCCTGCCGGCGCCCTGCGAGCTCCCATGGCCGGGCCGGGGCCGACCTCCCCCATGGCTGCGCTATGGCCTCCGCCTCACCGGCCAGCGTGCCGCCGCAGCGCCATGGCCTCGGCTGCCTGAGCTGCGCCGTCGCCGTGGCCTCCACCTCGCGATTCCACTGCCGGCGCACCCCTGCTCCTCCTTCCCTCCGCGGGCGCACCACGGCAGCTGGAGCACGAGCTGCACGGCGAGCTCCACGGCGCAAGCTCCACGGCGATGCACACCTTTTCCGTGAAGCAGACAAGTGGAGAAAGAGAAATCCCACCATGAAAGGAGACAGAAGCGAGAGAAGAAAGATGGAGCAGCAGCTGCGGCAATTGATTCGTGAAGAGGAGAAGCCGTGGCCGCGAGAAATTGGGCGGAGGCTTACCACCGGCGGCGAATCGGACCGGCAATGGCGACCACCTTTCTCCATGCTGTTGTTTCTTTCTCCGGCCAAATCCAACAGCCATGCCCCGCCTCTGTCCAATCCCCACCACCAAAAGCTTAGTCACCACCTCGTATGCTTCGTCCTCCGCCGTCTGCAGCAGCTGACATCACCGCCGCCAGCAGCAGCTGCAGCACTCGCCGCCACAGCAGCACGTAGGGCTGGACAAAATGCTCGAAGCTCGTTAGCTCGCTCGGATCGCAGCCGGCTCGGCTCGGCCCGGCTCGGTGCATATTTCTATCGAGCCGAGTAATAGTTTTTGCTCGTTAGTACAACGAGCGAGTTCGAGCCGGCTCACGAGCTGCTCGCGAGCCAAACGAGCTAGAAGGTTTAATAGACTAATGAATAAATTATTAATTAATAATAATATATGTATACTATATGCGTATTTTTTTATGATGTTATGATTATATTTTATCTGTATAGTATAATAGAGTAGATTTTGGAGGTATTAAAACCATAAAAATACTACAATTTTTTATATTATATATAATTGTGACAATTTTAAATTTAACTCTAGCTCGCGAGCTTAATGAGCCGAGCCGAGCTGAGCCAGGTTTTTTGCTCGTTTCATTAACGAGCCGAGCTGGCTCGTTTATCTAACGAGCTCGAAGAGCCAAGCCAAAACGAGCCGAGCTCGCTCGATATCCACCCCTAGCAGCACGCAGCAGCATGCCCCAGCAGCCACCCCGCAGCAGCATGTAGCAGCCAATGGCAGCAGCACGCACGGCGCTGGTGGCGCTGGTGGTGATTCTTCGGGGGCGTCGGCGGTGGTGGTCTGCTCGGTCGGGAGCGGCAGGGTGGGGCTGGGACTCTGCTTTTGCGTTGCGTTGTTGGAGATGATATATTTTTGGGTCCGTGATCTTTGTCTGTAGGCGACCCAAACCCGTGAATGGGTCTCCAGTTCAGTTCAGGTAGTGTCTGTTGGAGATAGTCTAACGGACCCATTCCGGGCCAAACACCTTGGGATTGGGCCGCGCCAGTCTCTTACTTCCATCACTGTTGTCAGGCTCCAATGTAGAGTCTTGACTTGGGCCGGATGGGCCGGAGTCGTCACCAGAGATGGTAACATCAACATGGCGTCCGGCCACCGGCACGCCACACAGCTCTCCAGCCGCGCGAAGATGGGCTGCGCGAACACCTAAGCTAGCTAGGATGTACCTGGTAGGCGTCGATGAGGTGGACGATGACGCAGATGTTGGCGATGTCGACGAGCCAGTACGGCTCGTAGAAGGCGTACCCTGTGAGGATGTTCCCCGGCGCGTCGTTCCCGAAGGCGGCGTACCCCGTGCACCCGAGCAGGAGGTAGAAGACGGTGGTCATGCCGAGGCCGTAGAAGGAGGCGCGCTTCATGGTGGTGTTCTCGGCCGGCAGCGTGCCCTGGATCTCGATGAGCACGTCGGCGAGGTGTAGGAGAAGGCCATGTTGCTGAGGGCGAGGAGGACGTTGAAGGCCTTGTCGCGCGGCGCGTCCATGGAGGCCCCCGCCAGGGTGCCCCGGACATACAAATAATCTGCTCGACATAGGGCTAGCTACCCACCCTGCTGAGAGGCCGGCGCGTGTCCTGTTCGGATTTGGGGCCATAACGGTGGCGTATTTATTAACGACGTGGAATCTACCGTAATTTTTTTAGACAGTACAACGCAGACGCTCACATACGCACGCACACTCACCTATGAATACACGTACGTAAATCCTACCCATATGAGTACCTCCAAAGGACTAAGCACCCGGCAGATCTGGAGATTCCCAAAGTCACCATTGACACCTCGTTGTCGACGGAAACGCCGCTTACCACTTAACGTATAGCGCCGGAAAATCCTTGGGAAAATTCCATAAAAAGATACGAGCACCAGGATTTGACCCTGTATGTTTGCTAGCTTGATGCGTTCACATGGGCCGTTCACATTGGCTGGTTGGGCCGCGGTGTAGAGTTCTCGGTTTCGTCTGTTTTGGTGGACCAGGGAGGCCCATGTGAACACATTAGCTAGTGAGGCTAGTGAGGGTTCTTGAAGGACAAGCACGAGGGGAGGAGCCGAGGAGGACGGTTCGGGGGGTAGATCAGGCGAAAGTTCGATAGAGCTCGGTAGGGTTCGTCTGGTGTCCGGCGAGCCGTATCTTCTCCGTGCTTCTCCGTCGGAGGGGATGGACTTTTCTCCGGCCGGCCGGATCTCTGCGGCTCCGAGTGCTGCCGGGTGTGGCGGGTCCTCTAATGTGAGTTATGTTTGTCTCCGGGAATAAGTCTACATAACCCCCTCAACTATTGGGTCCGAACATTTCACTCCCTCAAGTACAAAACCAGGTAACCAGCCCCCAAAAGTTTAGAAACCGGTGCATATAACCCTCGCCGGTGGTTTCTTAGGCGGTTTTGCTACACAATTTTACAGAAAACCTCCTTAAAATGATTAAACCCTTGCAAAATAGACCCTTCCGGCGCTGGTGCAGTATAGGGCACGGCGTCGGCGCGAGGCGGCGTTGTACCTCGTGGCGTTCAGGAAGCGGGAGAAGAAGAAGACGCTGCGGCTCGGGGAGTCGTCGTCGTGGCGGTTGTGCCGCGACGTGGAGGCCATGGTGATGCCGGCGCTGCCGCAGGTGTCGCCGCTGCAGCCGGCGCGGCCGCTCGGGTGCAAGGAGTTCAGGCTCCGGGAGCTCTCGCGCCTCACCGGCGGCCTCGCGGAGGAGGCCAAGATCGGGAGCGGCATCTTCGGGTCCGTGTACTGCGCCAAGCTCCCCGACGGGCGCGAGGTCGCCAACAAGCGCGGCTGCGGCGGAGCTCCGGCTGCTGTCCCGCGTGAACCACCGCAACCTCGTGCAGCTTATGGTCTTCTGCAAGGAGCACGGCGAGCGCATCCTCGTGTTCGACAACGCGCAGGAAGTAACAACGCCAGGTTCGTCAGCTTCACCTTCAGCCGGACACCGCCACCTACTTCGGCTTCACCTTCAGCTTCGTCAACAACGCGCAGGAAGTAACCTACAGCTTCCAGGTATGTACCTGAACATGCATGTTATATAATTCCATTGCATTTGAAAGTAGTAAACACGCACGAAACAAACATTGACGATCGATGATATGACGATGCAGGTGCACAACGCGTCGATCATCTCGCATCTGGGCGTGGTGAGCACGGGGAATTACGGGCTGCTGCAGCAGCGGTCGACGTGGATAGTGGCGGCGCGGGCGTGGAACCTCTACTGGTACGCGCCCAAGGACCAGTGCGACGCGGTGTCGCCGTGCGGGCCCAACGGCGTGTGCGACACCAACAACCTGCCCGTGTGCTCCTGCCTCCGGGGGTTCACCCCCAAGACCCCCGCGGCCGTGGGCGCTCCGGGACGGCCGGGACGGGTGCGTGTACACGACGCCGCTGGACTGCCGCAACGGCACCGACGGGTTCGTCACCGTGCGCCACGCCAAGGTGCCCGACACGGAGCGCAGCGTCGTGGACTGGTCCCTGACGCTGGATCAATGCCGCCAGGTGTGCTTCCGCAACTGCTCCTGCACGACGTACGCCAGCTCCAACGTCAGCGCCGGCGCCGGCGGCGGCGCAGGCTCGGGCTGCGTCATGTGGACCACAGGGCTCACCGGACCAGCCCCCAGAACGGGGGCAGCGGCTCACCCCGGAACGCGAACGAGTTCGCCGTGCCGGCCGTGGAGACCGGCAGCGGCAGCATCGCCAAGTTCGCTTCACTGCTCTGCTTGCCTCTCCTCGATCCTTGCTTCACAAGCGTGTAGGTTCGGGGAGGTTCTGCTGATTCGTGCTCCGCTGCGGCGAAAGACAGAGAAAGGAGGAGACGAGGACGTCGCGCGGAAGGATATGTTTGTGAGAGGGGGGTTTTCTGTAAATTATGTGGCAAAACCGCCTAAAAAATCATAAGAGGGGGTTACGTGCACCGGTTCCTAAACTTTAGGAGGCTGGTTACCCGATTTTGTACTTCAGGGGGTGAAGTGTTCCAGGTTCAATAGTTTGGGGGTTATATAGACTTCTTCCTTTGTCTCCGCTGTGTGCTAGGTTTTAGCAGTGATTTCTCGTGGGTCAGGGGCTGGAATGTTGATTTTGGGTCGATTTGTTTGCGGTTTTAGGTTAGGTTGAAGGAGATTGATTGCTGATAAAGAGGGGAAGAAGCCTGGACGTGTTGCAGCTTTATCTAGGTGTTCTATCAGACATTTGTATGACATGATAAGCGGGTTTGATAAGTGCAAAAGGCAGCTTGTGTGTCAGATTGGGTTTGATGGAATCCTATACTTCCCGCCGTTGAGGCAGGTTGACAGGAGGTTCTCGACCTGGCTGATGAATAGGATTAATGTGGCTACCAGGGAGATTGTCATCGATGGTTCAAGGCATTTGAAATTTAGCAAGGGTGATGTAGCTGTTGTGTTTGGAATAACTAATGGAGGGAGAGATGTGGTGGGTGATCGGGCCCCTAGCAAGGAACTGGTGGCTAGGATAGTGAATCAGTATCTTGGGGGTTCATCTAAAGTCAATAGAAGTATAAAAATGGCGCGACAGGTTATTGAGCGTGAGCATAATGGGAGAATGTCAGGCCATGATGAAGACTGTTTTAAAGTAGCTTTTGTGATATACATAATGTCAACTCTGCTTGCTCCCGGTGCTACTCATGACTACGTTGCGGTGGATTACTGGAATGCCATTGCTGAACCTTCAGAGATTCGCATGTTTGATTGGTGTGGATATGTACTGGATCGGTTGGTAGATGCGGTTGTGAAGCTACAGTCAGAGGCGAGCAAAGGCAACAAGTCGCCAAATGTGATGGGGTGCTGCATCTTTCTGCAGGTATTTTTTTGTGATTTATCACCTCTTTTTGCTGTGATCTTTTTTGAATTCCTTATTCAGCAGTTGTGCATCTTTTTTTGTTGTGCATGTTGATGTCCATGTGGGAGTTAGTATGCTTTGTTTTCTTTTTTTTTAGTTTTTTTTGGGTGCAATTTTTGATGCCTGGTTCTGAAAATTTGTGCATTTTGTTTTTTTTTTGGGTTTTTTTAGGTGTTGTATATTGACAGCATGGATCTAGGCATTTGGAATATGGAGCACACAAATCAACCGCGGATTCGGTGCTTCCCTTCGGAAAGGATGAGGTCGATGATATTGGCTGATAAGGTTGAGGATGGATGTGAGGGAACTGATTGTAATTTTGGCAAGAGTAAGGTATGATATGCATTGTTTTTTTTTGTGCGTAGAGGATTGGTCTTTTTTTGTAAGCTGGATGGAAAATTAATTGTATCTTTTTTATTTTTAGTTTGGATGTTTTGTATGTAGGGTGGTATGTTGTTTTGAATGCTCTGATACTTAGCATGATTATTGCCGAGGATTTGGTCCTGGTACAAAAAACTAATTTTGTATAGTAAAATACTACAACTTAACTTCTTGTTAGTCTTTTCATCACCATGCATTAGCCCCACTCTCCACATGAAGACCAACACGTATAAATGGCTAATCATATATGGTCACATGGAGGATAACCAGTCTAATAGGCCGTTACCAACGTGGGCCAAAATAAAATTTCTTGGACGAGCTTCCACTCACAGAAGCACGAAGGGCTGTTGAGTCACGAATCAGTCGCCAGCAGAAATACCTACCACACCCGTTACACATATTAAATAGGCCGAACAGGCCAAGCCGCACTCGCGTAGGCCAAACAGGCCAGGCCGCGCTCGTCGCGCGTGACCCGTTGCGCTGTAGACTTAACGATATTTTAACATGGGCGGTGTTTAGTTCTCCAAAAGAGAGAATGAAATGGGTGAAAATGTCACATCGGTTACTATATCACTTTTCGTTTGTTTGTGGTAATCGTTGTCCTACCACGACCTAACTAGGCTCAAAAGATTCGTCTCGTCGTGTACATCAAAACCATGTACATAGTTTTTTTATTTACCTACATTTAGTGTTCCATGCATGAGGAGAGAGATTTGATGTGATAGGTGAATAGTGAAGTTTAGAGAGAGAAAGTTTGGCTTTTGAAGGGAACTAAACAGGGCCATGGTCTTTTCCATTCTGTTAAGGATGTGTTCAGAAGGCATTGATGCTATGGGCCATGCTGCTCGTCTGAGTTACGGTAAGTGCTTTGTTCCCCCAAATTAGTAATTCCCTTTCTTTTATAATCATATTGCGCCAGATATTATTGTAAATACAATCTTCTGAAACAGGACCCTCGTCATCCATTTCTCCTGAAACTGTTAAACATGCTGCCATGTGTGGCTTGTCAGCTGCGGCAACAAAGTCCAAACTTTTTGCAGATCAGGAGGAGCGTGAAATTCAGAGATTAGCTGCCACCATCATAAATCATCAGGTTTGTTGCTGTTCCAAAGTTATGGGTACTACAGTTTTGTTATCTTGATGTCTGACCAACATATTTTTTGGTATTGTTATACATTTATTGTGCAATGTGCACCACTGCTGTGTCAGTGCTTGCATGTTATGACTTAAGAAACCCTGATCCCGAGTTAAGGTAGCTGTAGCTCTGGAAGAATCTTTTGTTCTTAGTTGATAAAAAGTTGGATCTCGAGCATCCTTGGCATGTTGTCTTCCCGTATTTTGATGTGATATTTCAAAGTTATAGTTGTGTTTGAAAAACATTGACCAAACACAGAGATGAGATGAAGTTTTTTTAGCATGAAAGAGACTGGGAAAAACACATATGGTTTGGCATTTGCCTAAATGGGGCCCAATTCTTGATTAACGTTGCTGATTCTAAGTGGTTTTGTAATTTGAAGGAGAACAATTGTTCGGACATAATGTTTTAGAGAACTCGACAAAAACCCTTACAACTTACAGTTAAAACCATCTTTTACTAAAAACCAGGAGGATTCAAGCTAGATGGATTTTGGTTTCGAAACCTGTAACTGCCCAAGAACTAAAATTAACCCTCTGCATTGTATCCTCAAACTTTCCCTAAAGGTGTTGAGAACTTGAAGCCTTTGGACCATTTTTGTTTCTAACCCTTTTGAAATTTATGCACTATCTGTAGCTCTGAAAGAACCTTTTGTAGTTCATTAATTAAAAATGAATCTCAAGCATCCTTGAATGCCTGAGATGATTTCCTGGACTTGTTTTTTTATTTCATATTTCGATGTGATGGTTACACTTTGATAAACATTGAGATTGCGAGCATGAAAGAGCCACTGGGAAAAACACAAGTAACCATTTGGCTAAGAAGTATGAACTGGCATTTGCCTGACCTGATCTCAGTTCTTGACTTATCTTGCCAATTCTTGGTAGTTTTGCACTTCAAAGGAAAACAATTGTTCTGACTTTATTTGTAGATAATTCAACAAAGTTCCTTAAATCTCACTGGTTAAAACCATCTTACAAACAGCCATGAGGATTCAACCAAAGCTCAAATGGATTTTCGTTTGAAACTTAACCTGCCCTCTTAGAGTCTTAGATCCATTTCCTTTTATGCACCTTTTTGAAATTTTTGTGCCTGTAATGCTGGATAGAAAAAGCAAACGATCTAAATTTCACCTCATCATTTTTGTGGACATGCAGCTAAAGAGACTAGAGTTGAAGCTGAAGCAGTTTGCGGAGGTTGAGACCATGCTTTTGAAGGATAGTGAACGGCTTGAGCACATGAGGCAGCAGCTGGCAGCTCAGCGCGTCCGAATATTGTCAACCCGATTACCTTCCCCAGGTAGCACTCTACCAGGAGGTGGCAGCACCATGACTTCAAACGCAATGAATCAGGCTGCTGGTCTTAGACCGCCGATGATGAAGGGCTCGATGCCTCAGTCCAGCATGCCGGCGATGTACGCCAACAACATGCAGGGGCATCCCCATATGGCTGCTCTACTTCAGCAGCGGCAACAACAGATGCTCTCGTTTGGGCCTCGCCTGCCACTCAAAGCAATCCACCCTGCCCCATCATCCTCGTCGGCGCCCAGCATGATGTTCAACCCTGGTATGCCCAACTCGGTGGCTCCTAATCACCACCCGCTATTGAGACCGCCCTCAGGGAACAATCCAAATGTAGGCTAATCAGACAATTTTTTTTTGGTTCCCGAGTCGTAGATTCCTGGGATGTAACCCCTGATTCGTGATCATTGACCATTGTAATTGAATTGCACAATCACATATAGAGGTAACCGTTACCAGCAATAGGTTTTCCATTCTCTGTAGGTTGTGGACCGTGGCCAAATGATCTGCTACCCACGAATGTAGCTACCCACGATTTTGGGAGCCGTAAGATTGGTCTTGGAGATTCGTGCTGTACAATGACTCGGCAGATAGTCGTGGTTAACCTTGGTCATTTATTTTAGCATTACTGTTTATAGTCAACGCGAGTCGATATCCGCGTTCACACCTACTCGTATCTCCTTCAGTCCGGTTTCTCCCAGGGGTCCCATTGTTGTTCTTCCCCCAAATTGTTTCTGCTCTATCTTCGCAGCGCTCCGCTTCAGTCGAAGATTAGTGGCATCGGCCCATCTAAGATCTGTAATCCGGTAATAGAAATTCTCTTTTGGCTCATGGATCTACTCAATCCTTTTTTTTTCGGATCGCCGTGTTTTGAATCGTTCCTCTTTCTGTTCATACAGCTTCTCAAACCTTGGAGCTTTCTCTGAGATGAAGAATCGATCTGGAAGGGTCTCTCGCAGACGGAGCATCGGCAGCCGTAGTGAAGCCGCCGGAGGCACTGATTTTCTCGAGGTTAGATCTGTGTTAGGGTTTGCTCCTATTATTATACCCCTCATTGCGGAGGAAAGTTCGCTGATGGACATCCTTTTGTAATGACTTGTTTGCAATTCATAGCTATGCAGTTGTTCAGACTTTTATTAGTTTAGTTGCCTTTTTGATTGTTTGTTTATGTGTTCCAACTGGTCTAGGTTTTATGGTTCAGTCTAGGTAATTAACGGGTTTGCTCCGAATTTATACTTGCTCATGTGGACTTAGTAACATTCTGATTGCCTTTGTTTGCTTTTTGCAAGCACTTTATGCTACTTGCATTAACTGTTCAGTCTGTTATATACTTGTCTGCCTTTTTGATTGTTTGTTTTATGTGCCAACTTTTCAGCTTTTTCCTCGAATCGATAGCATGCAACCAGGTTCCTCAAACGGGTGGAAGGTTGAACAGAGACCTGAAGTTAACTATGTGGCTGCGAGGTCATCTATAAATCAACTTTATGATGTTATATGCAACTTTGATGAAATGAAAAAGGCTCTTGTAAGGTCAATTGGTTTTGGCGGGATGCTGTCTTTTCCTCCGATCAGACAGATAAATAGAAGGTTTGCTGTTTGGCACAGAGTTTGTTTGCAATAGCGTTTGTAATAGTTATATGTAGTTATATGATTCTATATTTGCAAGCAACGACCAAATGTGTTTAGTCTTAATACCTTTGCTACTTTATATGCAGAGCTTCGGGCCAGTTTGCCAGCATGGATCCCCAGCCCTATGTGCTTCTAAAATAGGCTCGGAAAATCTTGTACAAAATGTGATGCATTGGACAATTGACAGGATGTCATCGTCCCACTCTTGTCATGGTTTGCAGGAAGTTAAGGATCTGTCTTGGTTGGCTGTCATTTTTGTGGTTCATGTAGTCCGTGCAAATCCTTCTGCAAAGCTATCTGCTAACCAGATGTTGTATTTTAGGAAATTATGCAGGCTTTATTCTCACTGCGAGCTAATGTTCTACAGTCATGTGGGCAGGCAAATTTCGGTGCATTTCATTTAAAATCCTTTTATATCTTCTCTATAGGTATATCTATACAGGATGAGGAGCTTGAGAATGCCTTTAAGAAACTCACCGTGTCTTGTTCAACTGAAGTTGTGCATAGCTGTTCTCCGCACTCACCAAACCGGCATGCATGATAGTCTAATTTCTTTAGAGTAGAGCCATCTTTTTTGTCCTGGTTATCTTTCTTTCATGCGTGTGTGTCTGTGTTGCTACCATTTTGAGCTTCTAAAAGGGCGTACCCAGTGCCGTAGGCTTCCCGCACCGTGCGGGGTCTGGGGAAGGGTTGTAATAGCGCCCAAACCTTACCCGCACAAATGTGCAGAGGCTGGGGCTTGAACCAGGGACCTTCCGGTTACTGGCGCGCTTATTATTCTATAAATATTTCATAAGTATGCACAAATTTCTGTTTTGTCTTGTTTGCTAAGGGAAGCACATAACATATGTTTTTATCTCATATAGAGCGGTTAAAAAGATGAAGACACAATCTGAGTCATCACTTCTATCAAATCTCCGGTCTCAGAGAGGAGAACGGATTCTGGAAGTTGATGGAACATTGACAACACAACCAGTCCTTGAACATGTGGGTATTTCAACATGGCCAGGTATGCATGGTTCATTTATGGAGCTGACCAAGTTTCT
>OAMR01000269.1:647159-658224 GCA_900205405.1 Echinochloa crus-galli | reverse complement strand
AGAAGTATGGCACAAAACAAATGGATCTTACAGTATATGTACAAACCAACAAAGGGAGCAGGGTTGCGGCAGGCAATGGCAACTTCTCGACAACATCCCACTCCCTTCAACGTGGATCCGCAGATTAGTAAATTGCCTGGAGGGATCTTGGCCTCAGATTGGAGAGAAGAACTTCACTTCTGGCACACAAACATCGAGCACAAGCTTTACCTTGATAATATGTACCGTGGTAGATGAACATTTTGGCACAGCTTTATTCCACAAAAGCCTACTAAAAATTCACCATCCTCTACATAATATTGCACACTGAATGTTGTGGGCACTGTTTTCCGTTATATCTTTAGTAAAGCAGCATAGTAAGTTCAACCTGCAACATGAGAAAGGGGCAAAGATCAGACGGAAAAACTGACTGACTGGCAAGTATTAGTAACTTAAATAGAGTTCGTGGCTCTCGGACCTTCTTCACTGAAGGCAAAAACTCCTCCAAGCATGTCATCGTTATCCCCATCTTCCTCGGGCTTCTCTCTCTCGCAGTGGCTGCTGTTGCTGTCAGCATCAGTAACAGCTTCAGTTAACTCACGGCAGTCATCGAGTTCTGATACTTTACAATAGCCCTCTTGGAAATACTGGGTAAACTCGACTGAGTTGTGAGAATCAGACGCCTCCTGCTGTCCAGAATCGACAGTGGTGAGACACCCATTTGGTATGTCAGTGCTTGCACCATTGCTGAGCACAGAATTATTGGCTGTTTAGTGCCGTAGGCTTCCCGCACCGTGCGGGTCTGGGGAAGGGTTGTAATAGCGCTCAAACCTTACCCGCACAAATGTGCAGAGGCTGGGGCTTGAACCCGGGACCTTCCGGTTACAGACGGTAGGCTCTACCGCTGCACCAAGCCCGCCCTTCCATTTTGAGCTTCTACAACTCCAATTTGCACACACCATATTCTGCTTCTTTTGGCATTTTGTCTGCTGTGCTATAACTGTTAATATCTTTACAATCTCACTCAAGTAAATCTTCGATCATCTTCCCTTTCAATGCTCCTTTTATCTGATCTTATCTTGGTTATGTAGTTGCCAGTAGCCTGTAATCTACCTGTTTGCTAATCTGATATCTACTGGATATTACTGGGGTCCCAAATGTGTTCATTTTATTAACCCACGGTCTTGTTATCATTATGACAACCCAGGATTTTTTTTATTGTATTTGTACACGCAGTAGTATGTCATCATCGGTTAGGAAGATCCTATTTGATGTCACCGGATTTAGCAGGTGGAAAAGGACCAGTCCACGCCAATTTGTCATAGTAATTTCAGGTCAGATGACTCGTTTTATGTATTTTATGTTCTCAAAACTGGGGTAATATTATTCATCACTAACTTATTATCTTTTCCTCTGCGATTTTCAGTTATGTTACAGTGGTGATTGTGCTCCCAATGGTCCTCCGTCCTCACCTTTCTTCCAGATGGCAGACTGCAAGTGGGATTCAGTCGAATCAATCATGTGTTAGCGAATGTCAGTTTAGTTTTATTATTCTGTTCCATATCAGTTCGTGGAATGAAGCACACAGTGCATGTTATTTATCATATACATCAACAAGTTGTTATGGTCTCCTTATTGTATAAAGAACAAACGTTTATCGATGTGCATGTAAGAGAATGTGCTTCATCGCCATGGTTCAGAATCACCTTTGTTTATGGAGAGCCAAGGACAGAGGATAGGCATGTTATGTGGGATCTGATGCGCCGATTACGGGGGGCATCTGCTGCACCTTGGCTGCTAGTTGGAGATTTAATGAAGCAACGTGGGGTTATGAACATTTTTCAGCTTGCCCAAGACCAGAACGTCAGATGGCTGCTTTTAAGGAAGCTTTGACAGATTGTGACCTCACAGACTTGGGTTTTAGTGGCCTACCTTTTACTTATGATAATGGGCGTGATGGCTATGCAAATGTTAAAGTGAGACTGGACAGAGCAGTAGCTGATTCACTTTGGAGGGACATGTTTGGTGATGCAATCCTTTACCATCTTGTTTCTTCAAGATCTGATCACTGTCCACTTCTCCTGGAGATAAAAAAAGGAAAGTTGGGAAAAACACAAGCCACACATTTTTAGATACGAGATAATGTGGGAACGCTTAGAATCACTGGCAGCGGAAATTAAAGAAGCTTGGGGTTCGGATTCTAGTAGAGATGGCCTTGGTGGCATAGTTTCTGCACTGAAACATGTTCAACAGGCCCTGCGAAGTTGGAGTAAGAAGAACTTTGGTGCTGTCACAAAAGAACTAGAAGAGCTCAGAACTAAGCTAGAGATGTTGAAAGTTGATCCGCAGTGCAGCAAGCAAGACTTGCGTAATGTGACTGACCACATGGACGAGCTACTTTATAGAGAAGAGATGATGTGGTTACAACGCTCCAGAATAGCATGGTTGAAAGATGGGGACCGCAATACTAAGTTCTTCCATCGACAGGCTATTTGGAGAGCAAGGAAGAATAAAATTAAATAATTGAAAGATAATATGGCGATTGGTGTGAGGATAAACAGATGCTGCAATCATTGGCTTCTGAGTTCTTCAAGGATCTATACACAGCCGACACTGAGATGAGCCCTCTCAAAGCCCCAGGGCGGATGGTTTTCCAGCAAGATTTTTTCAGAAACATTGGGCCTTGATAAAGGATGATGTTATCGCTGCGGTTAAAAGATTCTTCTCAGATGGGCAGATTCCAGATGGCATAAATGACACCGCAATCGTGCTTATCCCAAAAATTCAGGAGCCAGAACATTTAAAGGATTTCAGGCCAATAAGTTTATGCAATGTAATTTATAAGATCATTTCCAAGTGCTTGGTTAACCGACTACGCCCCAACCTGGAAAAGATAATCTCGCCTGAGCAGAGTGTCTTTGTGCCTGGTAGAATGATTTCTGATAATGCTTTAATTGCCTTTGAATGCTTACACGCAATTCAGCATGGACAAAGTGTGGAGTTTGGTGCTTACAAGTTGGATCTCTCAAAAGCGTATGATCGTGTAGACTGGGGTTTTTTGGCAAGGTTATTGGAGAAGCTGGGCTTTCAAAGTAAGTGGTTTCAGTGGGTCATGTCATGCGTGTCCACTGTTCGCTACTCTGTACGCTTCAATGGGGTGCCTTTGCATCCCTTTTCCCCATCTCGTGGTCTACGCCAAGGTGATCCACTATCGCCTTACTTATTTCTCTTTGTTGCTGACTGTCTTTCCACCCTGCTGCACCACTACGAGTCTACAGGTCCAATTGAGGGGGTGAAGGTATGCCGGAGAGCTCCGAGTGTGTCTCATCTCCTTTTTGCTGACATGTGCGGCCATATATGAGTCACTAAAAGTGATTGGATGCCATTCATGTAATAAGAATGACAAATTTTTAAAAACCACATACTCCAGAATGACACAGTAAGAATGCTCCTACTTTGGTCAAGCTGGACCGAGCTTTATGCTCCATGGATTGGGAACAAACTTTCCCAAACAATCTGCTGCAAAGCGCCGCCACTGATGGATTTGATCATTGTCCTCTCCTGTTCAGTTTAAATGCTGTCAAGCCAGGGAAGGCGAGGTTTCATTTTGAGGCTTTTTGGACCAAACTTGAAGGTTTTCATGAAACAGTAGAAACAGCCTGGACTTCTGTTCAAGTTTCAGCATGCCCTTTTGACACCCTAGCAAGAAAATTCAGAGCCACTGTCAGGGGTCTACAGAGCTGGAGTCATAAGAAAATTGGTCATGTAAATTCACAGCTTGAACTGGCTAGAGAAATTCTTTAACAGCTTGAAATTGCCCAAGATAATCGATATCTGTCTAACCAGGAACTCTGGCTGCGGAATCAATTGAAGAAGCATTCGCTTGCTTTGTCTTCCTTACAGCGCACAATTGCACGCAGCCGCTCCCGTATTTGCTGGCTGTCCGAAGGAGATGCCAACACTGCACTGTTCCATTCGGCCGCTGGACATCGCAAGTGAAAGAACTTCATTTGCAAACTCATCTCAGATGATGGGCAAGTACTCACCAGCCATGAAGAAAAGGAGAAGAATATTTTTGAGTTCTATAACAATCTCCTAGGGGAAGTGTCGGACCGGGATGTAACCGTTAACCTGGACGCTTTGGAAATTCCACAGCATGACCTGTCCAGCTTGGAGGCCCCTTTCTCTGAAGAAGAAGTCCAATCCCATCTCTCTACCACACCCCCTGTACAGTGAACATACGTACCCTTAATTCATTTCTATTTATTCAAACAGCGATAATACCAGTCATGGATTTGAGGAAGGTTATCGTTGGCCTCAGTTCTATGGGATCATTGATCTTCCAAATCAAGATTGCCCAGCCTATTACCCCGCTCAAATAAAGCATGATTACCAAGGGAAGGTCACTGCTCACTAGAGCGATGAAAGAACAGAAGGATGGTCATCTGGGGGAGGAGGCTGAACAAAGGGTTAGGAACATGTATTCTTTAGGAAAAGGAGAAGGAAAAGCTAGTCACATGTAAACATCATAATGTTCATATGAAATACACTGGTCGCCTTATTATGAGACAGCTCGTACTCAGTATAAATCTTTTCGAGTTTTTCTTTGCGCGTTCTTACCTGGTATTGTATTTGTATCGAGGTAATAATATTCCTGTCCCAGGTGCTTTGAAATTGCAGAAAAAAAAAGACGTACTAATATGGGTTGTATAGTTGCAAATTGATTGAGGTACTATATGTAATAGGCAGGCAGCAGCTTGTACTAAATCTTCAGGGGAGTTGAGGTGCAGGAAGGCAGCAGCTATATGCACGATGTTTCAGGACGACGACCGGAACGCTTGTGTTTGTTGCAGAAAACGGTTATCCTTTGTTATTACTGATTTTCTGTATCTTGCAATAGGGCATTATCCTTTGTATTATATTTGTTAATGATATTTATTGCAAACCTTGAAATGCTTTGTTCTGCACGATCCAATAATGGGATGCTTTCCTAGAGAGCACCATAGGTTCTAATCAACAATTACAACAGCGAGCTCCAAGTGAGGACGAATAATTGCTTGGACAATCTATTTAACTTGAAGATGCGATAACATCGATCTGTGGGTTACAAACTAACTGTACATTTTGTTGCTTTCCAACTGCAGTACCATTACCATGACTAATTTAGCAACCATACGCCTTCTATTGTTTACCTGTACCATGTTTCTCTTTCCATGGAATTTTGCAGCGGCTCAAACAGAAATTGGTGAGCACTCAGGCTGGACAATGGGCACATAGAGGATAGTAACTGTCGATGCATAATGATTTTTTTAAGCTCATTCTTCGTAGCTACGCTCAGAGTCAATAGCCATAGAGTTCGTCATGTGTGTTTTCATGTCCCAACGAATCTGTATTGTTTCGTTATATACACATCATTTTGCGATTCAGGCCGTGTTTAGATGTTAGAATTGGTAGGGTGAATTTAGGAGTATGATATCACTCCGTAATCATTGCGTCATTTCGTTTGTATTTGTGAAAAATTGTCCAAAAATTGATTAATTAGGCTCAAAATGTTCGTCTCGCAGAGCACAACAAAACTGTATAATTAGTTTTTTATTTCATCTATATTTAGTACTCCATATATGTTATGACATTTTGATTTGATGGGAAATCTTCTTTTTTATAGTAAATTTGGGAGTGGAATTTGGGATGCCTCAGTTCACTTCCCCATTCCTTTTCCGTTCATGGTTCGCCCTACTCTCTCTATTTTTCACTGCACATGAATATGGAAATTAAATTCAAAATCCACCTAACCAATAGTTCCCTACAGATTTATTCATGAATTTCCCTACATGTGCATACTAGTGAGCTACGTGTTTCTTAATATTCCTTAGGATCAAAGACCTCATCTTCATTTGATTCAAATACCAGCTGTTATTATCTAATTCGACAGTGCTTAGTGCACTAGCATTTTAGACGGGCTCAGCGAAGCGCACTTACCATCCAGTTCAACAAATCAGCAAAGAAAACGAAGACCCAAGGATCAATTTGTAGACAAATATTTAATAAATCAGCAAAGACAGACTGCTTGAGTTCAGATTGAGCTCGACACAAACACCAACAGCGAGACAACTTCAGGTTTCTACCAAGTCCTTGGCTACGATAAGCCTTACATCACACACGAGCAGACCTTTATGACGAGTACATCAGTCATTAAATAAACTATTACGACTCTAATACAGTTTTGATTGCAACATTACTAATGTCGTCAATCAAAAATAGCACAAACAAATAACAGTGAATCATAAATCATAAATAATACAAACAGACAACTACCTAGTAACATCTCTTCTTTTACTTGGTGGATCTTTTAGTGGTGAAACCTCCTCTTCTCTTCATCATCAGGGGAATTCATCATGCATACAGCTTGCTTTTAATACAACTTTTATATCAGCTGCATGTGGCTCTTCATGCACATCCCGAAGACACTGCACGACAAAACCAGTTGTTTCCCCTTGCAAGTTGAATACAGGAGCAGAAACTAATCTGTCAACACCGTCCTCTGTCATGTCAAAATATGGACAAGACACCAGGAAAAAGTTACTGGAATTAGCCTCAAAAACTGTTCCAACTAGTGAATATGAAGCAAGCGACTCTAAGTTTATAAAAGTGATCAGCCTCTGGTTAGCAATCTGAGAGACAGGAGTGAACATAAACGTTGAATCAGGAACAAGATTATCTTCATTTTCTACCATTCTGATTGCCTGACAGTCTGTGAAATTCTGTTGTGAGTAAACAGAATGTATTCTCTATAGTATCCACTGTAGCCTGTGACTCTATTCCGTCAAAAAAAACAACCTTCAACTGATCCTCTCTCCCAACCACAAAACCGGAAGACGTTAATATCGTCACTGTCTGATTATCCTTTCTCCACACACATCCAGTACAGTAGCCATCGGCATCATTGTTATCAGCGACCATAACCACCGATTTTCTTGCTATACTAGAAATTCTTGACGTCATGTCCTACACAAAATTGGAATGAATTAGTCAAAATAAAAAGAACTCACAATTCCTGCCATATAACTATCCAAATATAATCACATAAGTAATGTCGTACTTAGCTTTATGCAAACAAAAAATGTCACGTTAGAAGCAGTTCAATATTCATGTCTGCAACAACCCAAAAGTGCATCGATCATCATCTTAAAAACAATTACCGGTATATCTAATAATCAGGCCCCTTTATTATTGGCTTTCACAGTTGACTTATTCAGAGGTCAAACATTTTTTTATATACAATACTAAAATAAACTCTAAACTCTAGGCGGTGTTTAGTTCTCCAAAAGAGAGAATAAAATTGAGGAAAAATGTCACATCGGACACTGCAGCACTTTTCGTTTGTTTGTGGTAATCGTTGTCCTACCATGACCTAACTAGTCTCAAAAGATTGGTCTCGTCGTGTACATCAAAACCATGTACTTAGTTTTTTTATTTAACCCACGTTTAGTGTTCCATGCATGAGGAGAGAGATTTGATGTGATAGATGAATAGTGAAGTTTGGATAGAGAAAGTTTGGCTTTTGAAGGGACCTAAACAGGGCCCTAGAGAGGATAACACTCTCACCACAGATTAGAGGCAAGCATTCTGTGTATTAATTAGGCAAGACACTTTTTTTTTCTCAGCGGGCGGGTCGGGCCGTACCGCCGCCGCTTGCAAGAGTGACCGAGAGGAGCGGGGCGAGGTGACGCAGCGGAGGGGACGAGCGGCGGCGGCGGTCCCGTCTCGCTCGCCGGCGGAGTCGGGGGAAGAGACGGATCTGTAGGCCGGACCGCCGCCAGACCCACCGCTTCCTGCAGGAGTGGCGTGCGGCGGCTGAGCCTGGGAGGGAATGGCACCTAGGTTTCCGAGTGGCGTGCGGCGGCTGAGTCTGGGAGGGAATGGCACCTAGGGTTTCTTTTGGCTCCTTTATATATCGCGAGTGGCGTGCGGCGAATGGGTATATGGGTATTGGGCCTTGGGCCGGATATCCAGCAGCGGTTCCCTGCCTTAGCGGAAAAAAATCCTTTCATCATCAGTTCTTCGGAGGTGATCATAGGTAGGGTTTGCGTACGTGTATTCATAGGGGGTGAGTGTACGTGCGTATGTGAGCGTCTGCATTGTACTGTGTGATTCTCAAAAAACATCCCTCCCCTGTTGCTAAAGTATGACTCCGGTCCTCCATCTCCAAAACCGGATATTTGTGGTCCCTCGACTCTTAAAACCGGTTGTTTTTCATCCTTTCTGAAAACCGGTTGTTTTTCATCCTCGATGGTTTTGATAGTGGTTTCGGAGGAGGTAAATTGGACCTTGGTAGACAGTTCGAGGACGTAAAATGGTCCTTTTTAAAAAAATGGTTTGTAAATTTTTCTTAGAAAAATATAAAAAAAACCCTATAATCTAGTTTAATCTTAAAAGTTCGTATAAAAGTCGTTTTAGATTGGAAAAATATAAGACTTATTTAACACTTTCCCTAAAATTATGCTTTTCTTTAGTTTCTAGGCATACGAGACTAATCTATACAACTTTTTTTTAGAAGAAAGATGCATTGATCTTAGCTCGTTACACCGGCCCTTTTACAAACATGACTCCAAAGAAAAGAAAAATTACAAAGAAGTCTAAAACTCCTGTTCATCTTCCTCGAAGCCTTCGGAGATCTGTTCGTCACCGCCGCCGAAGCCGCTTCCCAATCGTCGTCGGGTACCAAAGCCAATCTCCACAAGGTGGAGGCCGCAAAGGAGGGCTTACTTCTAGGCGAATCAGCCGAGTACACTGTCTCCCAGGCGCATCGGCCAACTCCGGTACCCACGACGCATCCTTCGATTCCACCACCGGCAACCCGAGCAAAGCTCAGATTTTCACCAAAGATCATCTTCCTCGAGATTAACAGGGTCAGCACCATCATCATCTGAAGGAGACGACGATACGCCAGCCCTCGACTCCTAGACAGGTCTCCCCAGCCTCTCCGTTGACGTCGGAGTAGATCGCCATCGAAGAACGGAAGAAGCTGGGAGAAATTATTCCTCTACAACGTCGTCGCTTCCGCATCGCCGGCGCCGCCAAGAAAACTAAGCCGCAGATGAGCCATGCTCCTCCGGCAAAACCTAACTCCACCGCCGAGCATCGGCGGCGAACAAACCATAGACCTAAACCCTAGACCTAAAAGGACTCGATCTGCTAAAAGAACGGACCCCCGCTCCCCTCACCACTGGCTAGGAGGCCGGGGGCGAGGGAGAACGGGGGCCGGAGGTGAGCTGAGGCGGCGCGCAGGCACCGGCGGCGGGCGGTTCCGCCCGTTGAAGACTTGAAATTGACTAATCTATACAACTTAATAAAAGCAAAAAGGAGAAAAACCGTCGTAGTAAAACGATGGGCTCGCAAGCTCTGTGGCCTCGCGGGGCCTCGCTCCGCGGCCTCGCCTTCCCTCCCGCCCACGTCCTCCACCATCCGTCGGCAACAGTTTAATTAACTATTTACCATCCTTACGGATGGCCATCCTTCAAATGCTAGATTTAGGATGGCAACTACAATATCGCCATCGTGCATTGCAATGACTTATAGAATTGCCACTTTCGCCTACGTGGCGTGCCACGTCCTCGAGCCAGCGCGGACTGAGCATGACAAATGACCATGGTGCCCTCGCCTCCTTCACCGTCATCCATCCACTCCTCTTTATTCTATCAATGACACGTGGGACCCGTTCGTCAGGGTCCTTCAACCTCTTGTTGTCCCCGGCCTTTCCCTGTGCTCCTCTTTCCTCGCCGCCAGCCACGGCCGTCCTCGCCTCCTCCCTCCACGACACGACGTGCGCCGCCACCTCCCACGACGTCATGGCCCCCACACACCGTGCCAGCTCCACGACGTCGTCCGCGTCCCACGCACGCCGGCTTCTTTGTGCCAGTTCTTCCTCACCGACGCTGCTACGTGTGGTGTGGCTCGTGGCGGAGGGTGGCGCCTGGGAACCCGAGCGTGCGCTGGCGACCGTGGAGCGACTGTGCCACGTCGAGGGCGCGCGCGAGTGCACGACGTCGTGGTGGCAGGCGCCGGGGGAGGGTCGGCTGCGGTGACGGCGCTGGTGCTCGCAATGTTCGGGCGCGCGGCGGAGCATGCGGCGGGGCGCTGGTGGCCGTGGTGGGAGGGTTGGAGCCGCTGGCGCTAAGCGCAAGGTGCAGCACCTGCTGAAGCTGCTCCGCTCCGCCTGGCCGACCACTGAGTGCATCGCCAACTCCGACGACTTCCTCCAGCCGTACTGACCGATCCTTCGCCGACGTGTATCTAATGCCGGAGGAGGAAGGAACGCGGTAGAAAATTTTCTAATGTTTCTTCAGTGTGCGAAGTGCGCCGGGAGGAGACGACGAGCTGTCAACGTCATCATCCTCTTCTACAGGAACAAGAGCTCGGGTCCGACGGCAAAGACGTCGACGTGCGGCCGCAGCGACGCGAGCGCGTTGGGCTCCATGGCGTCGAACGTGTTGGCGAGCGCGTCGGGGAGTTCTGAGAGGTTGAAGATGGCCCTGACGTATGGGTCCTACGCGTCGGTGGTAGAAAGAAGAGGAGTGGATGGCTAACTGTGAGGAGGTGTCACACCCCAAAATTTTTGGATTTTGGATTGTGATTTGTTAGCATAATTAATACAATGATTTTCTCAATTTTCTAAATATTTCCAAGCTTTATATAATTAATAGGGAATTTAGTATAGGAAAAATCAATTTTCTAAATTAAATTAAAATTAATATCGAGTGTCTTGCATTCATGCTGGCTGCATCGAGTTTTGCTTGTGTGTGGTTCAAATAAGAATTTAAATCTGATTTAAATTCGAGTTTGAATTGCATTGTTTGGAGCCCTAGAAAAGTTGTTTGGCCCATAGTTTGTTTTCGGCCCCTAGACTTTTCTCTGGTCCACTTTTGCACCCAAAACTTCTCCCCAAGTCGGCCCGCCCCCTTCCTCCCCCCTGCTCGGCCTAGTCTCCTCTTCCCCCCCGGCCCACCTGCAGCACCCAGCCGGCCCAGCAGCTCCCGGTTCCAGCCCAGTAGCCGGCCCAACTTGAGCCTCCCCCGCCTTCTCTCAC
>OAMR01000269.1:597089-621739 GCA_900205405.1 Echinochloa crus-galli | reverse complement strand
ATGCATGACATCCTTGATTAAGGACAACTTTACCACCTCTTCAAAGGAATTATTAAACCTGCTTAGCCAAGCTTAGTAATTGTTTACCATGCAATCATGACATCAATCTCTATGATAATAACACATAAAATATGGAGCCTTGCAAATTTGGAGATTTGCTTGGTAAGTTAGACGAGGGCTTGAAAGGTTTGGTTGTGGATGAAATTTATAGGGTAGCCTCGTCTAACTTTAAGAACTATTCAAGGACTCGGTGGTTGTTGACCTGAGATCAAGTTTTGAACGTACTAATCACATACTGGGAGAATGGGACCAGTAAACCGACGTAACTCAGTCACACCAGGATTGGAACTATGGCTTGCTCGGTCGGTGAGTGGCAGTAGGCGGGAGTGTAGTCTGAAACTCATATGGTGGTCAGGCCAGACGTGGGGCCACATATGGGGATGCACTTCTGGACTTTGGCATGAATAGTTTCGATTTCTGGAAGTGATATGAGTGAAAGGTTGCCGCGTGCGGTTATCGCGGACTCGCACGTGTCGTGTGATTAGGTCTTTTCCCTGCAGGATGTAATAATTGATCATGATCATCGCACTTCTCGATATGAATACCGCTTGATCATTGATGAACGACTTAGTAATGTAATCACGTGATGATTGGTTTGAGGTATAGTATCATAAGAGGTTTTTTTCCAACATAGAAACAAAGTAACTACTATAACATGCTGGCTAAAACCTTGAAAGTATAAGGACTCACATTAGTAAGCCTTTTCTCGCAAAAACTTCAACCACCAGTCCACTAAATAGCCTTGCATGCCTGGGTCTTATTTATAATAATTAGTCGGGTAAGTCTTGCTAAGTACTTTTGTACCCAAGGTTCTATAATATTGTTGCAGAAGAGAAGCCGGAACAAGCTTAGAGGTTCCTGAAGACCAAGAGGCATGAAGGGTATATGTGTTCTCTTGACGAAAATAACTTTTGTAAAATCTTTAGGCCTATAAAACCTTAGTACTAAGTAAAGTCTTTTGTTTTATGAACCTATAGTAGTGTCTTACACTTGTGTTATGCACTACGGTTTATAATAACTCGTACTTTAAGTATTTTTGTAGAGTTTGTAATGTGTGTTGAAAGCTTCCTATGCAAGTGATCCTGTATGTATGGAGTTGTTCTCAGTTGTAAGGTGATGTTTCCGGTGTCGGCGGACGCCTGACAGATACCTGGTTTATACTGTTTCATGTGCATTAAGTCCTTATCTGTCATGAGACAGTGACTAATGCATCTGAACCAATTTAAGCTGAACGGTTCTGCCACAGCTTGCGAGCTTAGCCCCCGAGCGCCTTAGCCCCCCAATCCGATCCTCGAGGTTTAGAGCCTTATCCCCCGCGGTTCCACATTCTTGAATGCATGAAAAGGCGAAGGTGACAACTCGCTCCAGATCGATGGGTCAGAAAAAAGGCACGAAGAAACCCGAGGCCACGGGATCTGCTGCTGCTGGATCCCATAGATCTGGGACGAAGAAGGCGTCGCCAGTAGATGCATCTATCAAGCCGTCCTTCGGCTGCCCACCAATGCCAGCCGTCGCATGGAAGGAGTGCACGGCTGCCCTCGACGATCTTCAAGAGCTGGTGGAACAAGGTTTGTTGCTAGATCAAACCACGCTCCAGTGGAAGTCTTGTTTCAGATAACTCTGGCCCACTGAAAACAATCAGGAAATCCCACTGTTTATCTCTTTCTGTGAGCGAGGAGTGGGATTACCTATTTCTCCATTCTTTAAGGAATTTCTGTCTTTCTACAAGCTTGAACTCCATCATCTCAATCCAAATGGGATCTTATATCTTTCTGTTTTCGTTCATGCCTGCGAGGCATTCCTTGGCATCAAGCCTAGTCTTCCTCTGTTTCGAACTTTGCATCACATCAAGCCACGGCCCACGCACCAACGCACAGAAGTAGTCGGCGGAGCTGGAATCCAGTTCCGCCAGACCATGAGGGCTAAATGGTTTGATATGCCCGTTATGGACTCGTGCGGGGACTGGAAGAAAAAGTGGTTCACTATTGGTAAGTGAACTCAATCTTCGAGCTTGTAAATAAGTTATAGACTTGTTTTTAATGCTAATCTATGTTCTGTAAATTGTAATACAACATGAAACCACTCGCTGAGCTGTCCAGAGAGGGACAATTGGTACCCGAGGAACCTGACCAACTGAAACTTGCGCCCAACTGCTGAAGAGGCCAATGATATACCCGTATTGTTGAAGCGGGTGCAATTGCTGAAGGATCAGAGGCTCACTGGAGTCGGAATTACCTTCAGCTTCATGAAGCGGAGGGTACAGCCACTCCGGGAGCGCCATCACTTGGGCTTCGAATACGAAGGGCTCTTGGATGCCTCCCGTACAGCGCCAGAAGACATATCTAACATGGCTATTGGGCGAATGAAACTTGCACACAATAAACGCCTCAAGCACACAAAGCCAGACCGACCAAGCCCCAAGTCAGCAAGCAGCGCGTGGTGCGAAATGACCGAATGAACATTAACCTCAGTCGGAATTCGGAAAGAAAGTCCATCTCATAGGCTGCGTCCACGCTGATGTCTTGTTCTCGTGGATAGCACATCACACTCACACGCAAGACCCAGCTGCGCAGCTATTTGACCGCGACTAATTCTAGTTTGACATGCACCCGGTACGGTAGGCAACCAAGACGGATTTCAACGTTCAAACCCATGCACGTTTAATCACCGAAATGGTACGGAATCACCCCATGCAACAACAAATATAGTACGCTCATTTATAACACGGGACTATATTATTTTATATGAATTTCGGGTGTCCAAAAAACTATAGAACTTGATATGATAAACGCGCTGGTGAAATGGTGCGATTAGGGATTTATATATTTTACACTACGCTAGAATTTATCCGTGTTTTTACTGTGCAGAATGATATCTAATAAATAAAAAAATAAGTTCGGTCAGTTTCTTCTTAGAATGAGTAGAGCTTCCGGTCTCCATAGCGTAACCAAGGATCTCTGCTTACTCGATGGAGCGGCCCGGCCAGCCTGTCTAGCTTGATTCCTCCCGACTACTACACGCTTTGAACGAAAAATTCTAAAATTTTGAATCAGTTAATTCATGACATTTCTGAACTAGACTAATCACACAGTTTGAAAGAATCTAATTCAGACACAAAGAATGATTATTCAGTCGCCCCGCAGCTAGCTAGCTCCCACTCAAATGTCTAAGTGTGACCCTGATCCTAGTCATGAGAAGCAAGTACACACAAGCGCAACCTTGCTTGGAACAGTACAAGCAAGGGCGAGTAGACTGCTAGAGTCCTCCCTCGTTCTGTGGAAATACCACTATATATATGTTTACACTTTGACATCCAGATTGATTAAGTAATTACCATAATTACCCGCAAAAAGTAATTACCCTAAAATCCAGCCTTATCACAAATATTTTAAGAGAGGGAGACCTAAACTCTATGCGTAGTTGCACAAGGAAGCGTATGTACTCATGTGTTGGTTGAAACTACTAGTTTAGGTCTGCATGCACGCGTCAAGAACGAAAGACCAGATAGACCGAATCGAGCCAGACACCGTGTGATACGGAATCACAGTCCGAGGGGAAGTACATCATGTATACACACGACCACTCTCTACCCAGCTATTAGACTGCGACCGATTCAAGTCGACAGGACACGAACGATGGCAGACAGGCATTCAACGTTCAAATCCACGCAAGTTTACGCATGCACGGTAACGGTATTGATGCTGTTGCACAGTATACATACTACTGCCTCCGTTCCAAATTACTATTCATTGTTGACTTTTTTGTTTAACGTTTGACCGTTCATCTTATTCAAAAAAAATTCAAAAGTATCATTTATTTTATGTGTGACTTGCCTTATCATCGTATATACTTCAAGTATAACGTATTGGTTTGTATATTTGGACAAAATTTTTGAATAAAACGAATGGTCAAAGATCGTGGAAAAAAGTCAACAACGAATAGTAATTTGAAACGGAGGTAGTACTCCGTAACATACATGCTTGGTTCTCACTCCTCGTCTAAGCCCATTTACAATACCGGAAACCCACTACAAAAACCGTGTAAAATTCAAATATTTGAACTGGGGACTAACGATCCACAAGCTAAAATGTGTGCACGAGATAGCCAGATAATGGGATGTACACCCACCAAATTCATATTTTTCTGTACACAAGAATTTATAAATGTTAAGATCAACAGATCAACAGCTAACATCCTAACATAGGAGCTACTGCGTACTTGACAAATATAACTGAATGCTTTGAAGCAGCATTCCTTATTACAAAATTTCAGACTGTAAGACAAACATTTGCATCATTTTATTTCAAAGAATAAAAGACATAAGGCAATAGCTTAGGCTGACGGCGAAACAGTCATTTCTGTGATGCACGTACACGGTACACCTTCCCTGGTTATATCTAACATGGATTTCTCAGAAACTGCTGGTCATATGGCTACTCGCAGTGTATTTCCAAAATTCCATTCAACTTTTGTCCTGCAACAGGAATACTACCTCCCAGAATGCCTGCAAAATAAATGGAATTTAAACACAATCTTGACAATAAAAAATGGTGGCAGTGAGGTATCAAAAGGCATTTCATAACAGAAAGGGTCTTTTCTTCAAAAGAAAAGCAACAGGTGCAAATTCTAAATTTATGTCAATTACGAGTAAACCACTCCATTAAAAAAAAGAATGGAAGGATGAAGAAACAATAGCCATGTACAATTTTGGTTTCATTCAGAGTAGCATTTAAGAGGGTTTTGCTACATCTCCAGAGTCCAGAAACTAGTCGCATGAAATATCAAAGAACCCATACCAATAAGGAAAAAACAAATTAAAATTAAAATCCTATCATCAATCAACATGTAAAACTGTTTGCAACAAAATCAAGTTTAAGATAATAGTACCACTGCTCTGAGATAAATGTGAAAGCAAAGAAGAAAATTAGCTTCCAATGGCAATATAAAAGAACTGCATGCTTACCTTCCTATGTAAAATGATATCTACTGCTTAGTTACAACCTCGTCTTTAGATTCTACCTGAAATTGCAAGGGGAAAAGGTGTAATCAAATCAAACATATAAAATACAGACGCGACAACAATTCTAGTCGAAAGCAAATTATTCTCAGAACATATATTTTCCCAGTAAATATGCCAGTATGCCAAGTAAAGTTTCGTTTCAGGATGGCATTGTGGACCTGATCTGCAGAGCTTCTCCGGATTTTTCTAGTTGCATTCCTCATTGTGACAAATTCCTCTGCAGATGTTGGGTGAATACCAATAGTTGCATCAAAATCTTGCTTTGTCAAGCCAGCCTTAACAGCAATTGCAATTCCCTGTCATAAATGTGACAATTCAGGAGCCAAGTCAAGATCGAACCAGAAATGCATGCAAAGATGCATGATCATTCAAACCTGAATTATCTCAGGTGCATCATCGCCACACATGTGCACTCCTACAACTTTGTTTGTTGTAGCACAAACAATAATCTTCATTAATACACGATCAGGTAGTCCAGAGAGAGTGGCCTTGAGAGGCCTGAAGTTGGCAGCAAAGACATCAACATCTCCACACTCTTGAATAGCCTGCAACAATATACATCTATTGACTTCCTTTGTATATTATATGATACATATAACACTTAGATGCATGCCATGTATAATCACCTGCTCCTCAGTAAGACCAACTTGTCCAATTGGTGGTTGCGAGAACACAGCAGAAGGTACAGCTCTGTCAAAAAATTGTAAACCAACAAAATAGTACTCGATTAATAATACCCACAAAAAATTTGCAGTAGAAAGCTCAGAGTATGTCTGACTGGATGCATAATCCAAATGAGACATCAGCAGGACAAACATGGGGTGAGACCTTGGATACCCAGAAAATCTACCTATAATGAATCAGGAGCCAAAGGCTGATATAGCTTTCTTGGCATGCTCAAAAAATAGGACACAGAAAGAACACAACATGAATGTCGTCATGGTGGTAGGGGGATAAATGGAGGTTGTGCCCATGATAATTCTCAATTAAAATGCACCAGATGGACTGCTCATTCAGGATGAAAAATGATCAAGTAGCCTTTGTGTTACAACAAAAGAACTAGTTCCCTCAAACATGTGGTGTTCAAGGTGCCATATGACCATATATGATAAATACCTGTAATCTGGTTTTGTAGGTTCATTGCCAAAGACAGTTTTCGCAAATGCCCCTCCCTCCATCAGTGCAACTGGGGTCAGGTTGATCCTATTTGTAACGTCTCCCACGGCCCAAATTGAATCAACTGAGGTACGAGAGTACTCATCAACCTAGCACAAAATTGTTGCAAAAGCTCCATATATTACATAGCAATAAATCAAAACCAGATAAAGTTGACACCATTTGTTGTTTCACCTACCACTATCGCACCATTCTTATCCATTTCGACCCCCACCTCTTGCAGTCCAAGATTCTAAAAGGATAGCAAATATGTTAGGAATAGAACGAATGCATCAATAAATATGTCTATAAGATCAAACAAACTGCAAATGCTCTTAACCTTTGTATTTGGTCTGCGACCTGTTGCGAACATTACATGTGAGAAACCACCAATAGTTTCTTTATTGGTCTTCAGAGATAACAGACCATCATCCGATTTAGTTACAGCTTGAGGGGTCTGTTCAGTATGAAATGTGATGCCCCTTAAAGACATCTGTCCAGCAAGGAAATCTCTAACCTGTCCATTCAAAAAAGAAGACAAAAATAAACATGGAATCAAAGCATTTGATTTGTTGCAAATGCTATCTTTCCTCTTCTAAGTGTATGCTCACCTCTTCATCAAACCCTCTTAAAACTTGCTTCTGCCGAATAAACACATGGACCTCACTTTTTAAGCCATTGAAAATGCCAGCAAACTCCAGAGCGATATACCCACCTCCCACTATTGCAATTTTCTCAGGTTTTGAAGGCAAATCCAGTGCAGCATCTGAATCTATAGCATGCTTTATACCAGGGATATCTGGCATCGATGGTCGGCCACCAACGGCAATTAGTATGTTCTTAGCAGTGTAGAGCTTACCATTCACACTAACAGTATGAGGATCAACTATCTGCGCTGAGTAAGAATAAGAATACATAAGCAGATGCACTTTTCTATATCATATTCATTTCAGAAAACAGTATTATCCAAAATATAACCTGATACACAAACATCACCCAACCTTTCCACGGCCTTCAATTAGAGTGACTCCTGCATTGTTTAAAATATTCCTGTAAATACCAACTAGGCGCTGCAGCTCCGTATTTTTGTTGGCTATGAGAGTGCTCCAGTCATGCTTCGGATCAGTCTCATATGTCCATCCAAAGCCATGAGACTCTTCGAACTCGTGAGAGTACTTGGATCCATACACCAACAGTTTCTTTGGAACACATCCACGAAGCACACACCTGTAATGCAAAGAAAATGTGTTATGATATACATCAAAATTTCAACAAGCAAAGCATATTTTAAGGCTAAACATAGAACTGAATTCATAAATATTGACATGGAACAGGAATCATTTGCAAACAAAGAATAGACAAGTCACAAGATATTCATATAACATGTGTTTTGCTAAATGGTCAACAACCAACCAAGAAAAAACAGCTTAGACAGAAAAGGCATGTTGTAGTAATTTGGTAAATTCTGCAACTGCACTTCAGATTCCTTTTGCCCCTATGTTTAACATCTTGCAGTCATCCTCTATAGTAAAACTTTGAGAATCATCAAATGCATGGTCTCAGTAACGATATTCAAAATTCTTATAAATTAAAATGATGGAGCAATGCTAACAGAAAACAGCGTCTGAAGTTCGGCACAGTCAAAATTTGAGAATCATCAAATGCATGGTCTCAGTAACGATATTCAAAATTCTTCTAAATTAAAAATGGTGGAGCAATGCTTAAACAGAAAACGGCGCCTGAACTTCGGCACAGTCAACACAAAACAGTGTCTGCAGTTAATGTATTGTAGTCAAGTTCCTCAACTAACACTGAAGCAGAAAAATAAAAACTTCAATCATTTTATCAGGGAGTTGCATGTGAAATATATTTGCTGCCGGACAACAGTTGGAATAACAAAGAAACTGTGCATATGGAAAGCATGTAGGTCAGACATTCGTGTAACAGACTAACAGCAGGCCAACATCACAATCACAAGAAAAATACCCTCCGTGAATATCCCTTATGACTCATGAAAAAAAAATAGCATGACATTGTGATGTACAATAAAATTAAATCTCCACAGTCTACATAGTCAGTAAAGAAACTACTAACTCACATAGTATTATAGTGAAGTCCCAACAAAAACATCCCCCAACCAAATAGCACTATAACAATTTAATGCGTCAGAATCATTGAATCGACAGCGATTTACTAGGCAGCAACTCTCCAGTTAGAATCATTCTATGAGAAGTTCAGCCCAACTGTTCGAATGGCAGATGCAAAACCGAAGCCAGTTTTACCGCAAATAGCGTGATCAAACCAAGCAAAAATACACGGAGTGCAATACATAAACAGGAGAATCGTCCTCTTACGTGCCGCCGAGGCCGCCGAGCTGGTTAGGGTTTGCAGCGTGGAGGAGCAGGAGAAGGGGAGCGTCGCGTGCGCCGCCATGGCTGGCCCTGGCCGAGCTCACCGTAGCGGCAGCGCCGCCGCTTCCTACAGTGTGGGGAGGGGAGGAAGCGGAGAGGTGAGGCGAGGCCAGATAGATGATTCGTCTCGTGTGTATGTGGAGAGAATGCGTCTTCCTCGCGTCTGAAGGCGTATAGCTTGGAACCACTAAGTCCCGCTAATGCACAGCGAAAACGTATTACCTTGTCCGGCATAGTTTACGTAAACAGATAGGTGAGGCGGAACACGGATGCCGCGTTTAGCTGTCTCGCTGACCTCACTCTCGACAGGTTGAAGGCGGTGTTCGAGGGAAAGGCGTATTTCTCTGTTGTCAACAAACCAAGAAGGCGTAATTTCCGTGTTACAACTGGAAAAACAAAGCACGCCTAGGTTGCCTCAAACCACGCGAATGGTGAACAGAACAGCTATCGCACACGAACGTGACAACAAAATCAAACCTTGAGTGGCACAGGATAAAAGGATACGCCAAAAACATAACTTCGGTTGTCCTCAATGTGCAGCATTGCGGCAGCAACAATGAACGCTGTACCACATCAGCAGTATACGGCGCAACCTTTTGGTCATTTTCCGTTCAGCAAGAAGTCATTTACCTGTACTACAAAACTAAGATTCATAGCAGGGCGTGTGGCATCCGCATCTTCATTCTGATGGCATCCTTGTCAAGACCAACATCATCAAACTGCTGAGAACTTTCTGGCCATCGACACTGTCAGCGTCTCCTGTGCTCAGCTCAGCTCAGCTCAGCTCCGCATCTCAATGCACTGGCAATCGGCGTTCAAGCTGAATGTTTGTGTCACTGATCTCCAGCTGAGGGATTTTTCCAGGAAGCTGAACGCCTTCTGTGAGAAACTCAATGGCCACCAGCGCCACCTCCTGCTGATACTGACACCATCTGTTACAAGCTTCTTCACGGCACATACATGCCAAGATGCTGGTGAATTTGGCCGTGGCTCCATCAGTATGTCTCTGTTGTTTAACTTCGGATTTGGAAGGAGGAACCTGTGGTGTAAGTGCAGGAGGCATCACATGCCCTGCAGTGAACTGGAATGAAGGCCTTCTTTTCTTTTCTTTTCTTTTCTTTTCTTTTCTTTTCTTTTTTTTCGAAGCAAAGGTGCATGTTCCAACTAGGTGATGCTTCTTGAACATGCTCGATGCGCAGGCTGTGAAGGCAACAGCTTTGTGGTGCTCTGTATTCAGATCTAACAATATCCAGACAGCGATGAAGGAATCTGGTTCTCCATTCAGAGTATGTCAGTGGCAACCAAACTCCACTCCAGGGAATTCCCCACTGGAGGGTTTTATATTCCTCCTCATTCAGATGTCCAGCATCCAACTTTGCCCAGTATACATTACTCTGTGCCTTTCTCTTATGATCATGCCTTAATAAGAGGGGCAACAAGCATCCATCAAACAGAAGCATCACACCGATTGCCTCCTATGTTGGTAACTGGCCTAGCAAAGAGCAGCTTGAATTCTGGATCGCCTGTGTCCGTCTAAGCAGGAATTCTGGACAAAAGATTCAAGGAAGTGATTGCTTTGGTGCAACAATCTGTTGACACATCAGCATTTATGCTGTTCCAACTGCCTGAAGATTGGGGAGCACCTCAGTGAATGGAAAAGACCAATGCAGAAAGCTTTAGGTTATGAGCCTCTGGGTCACAAGACTGGATTTCCTCTGGTATACAGATAATGCTGTTTTCATATACACCCAATGGTAACTCGTGCTTCAGAGGAGTTCAGACCTGAAGTCTCGTCACTCTTCCCATTTACAGCGTGGCCCAGCCCATAACAAGCTGCCATCATTTTCTCATCCTTGTATTAAGCCCTGCATGTGCTATATTGGGAGGGGGGAGTCAGGTGCAGTCTGCAGGTAAAAAGTATGATAACCAAGAGAACAAGAATGTTTAGCTGACCTCTAAGTTGCTCTGCCAAAGACAGATCTCATAAAGCTGAATTTGTAGAAAGGTTTAGTGAATGAAGGTAAAGGTAAAATAAACTCTTCCTATGTCGAATAAAATGCTAAAGGAGAAGAATTTATCTACCAGAGAAAATAGCAAAGCCACACCAATCTGATTTTGTCTAACTCCAGTATTAAAAAATGGAAACATTGTATCCATTGATCATAAGGAAACGAAAAGGCACATAATCAACTTTCTTTATTCAGGCATCTACATCATACAAGTTGACTGTGTTATTCACTATGTTTACAGATAAATAAATAAAAATTGCAGTTGAACTGCAGATTAAAATATTTGCACCAAAGTTGTATAGCTATGGAAAAAACAAAATTTAGTTTGTGGCCTTTAAACTATATTTTGATTTCCCTTTGTACGGAAAGAAAAGAATTATCAACAGGCTATATGTCATCTCTTCGTAGTAGCAACAGTTTTCCCTTTGAGCTGAACTCTGGATCAGTGCAGATGCTAAGCACCTTGGTCCTTGGCATTCTCCAGCTGCATCTACTGGCCTTTTTCTGCTTCACTTTTGGTTGTTGCATTTTCAGAATAATACAACGATGTAATACAGTCTAGCATGGTTCTCTACAGGATCCTGGTCGTTCTAAGAAACTTTCATATCTTCTTCTTAATGAAAAGATATATGCAGTTCTCCTGTGTATTCTCGAAAGAAAGAAAAAAGACAAGCTGAAAGTACTATCTGGAAGTTTCTCTGTCCATCATAATTGGCTGTTCACCTTCAAATTCCGATATCACAATTAGCGAATCAGTCATTTCAAGAGACAGTGGCTCCAACTTGTTGGTAGGATTGATATGCTGCCATGGAGATAAAATAAATTAATTGAATCATTATCAGCACCTAACAAATTATGATTGCTGATATTCAAAAGGACAAAAGAATCCATGTCTAAGCAAATCAGATCAATAGAACATTAATGCCATCTGAACAAACAAAATGATCTGAACAAGACCCATGTACTTAGAACATCATTTGCACATAAGCTAACAAATAACAAGGAAAACATTTACCTGCTTTCCATCCCTGACATAACCAATTGCAACTTCGCGGCGTAAAACTGCCCTTTCAGAAAGCTCTGAGAATGATATTTTCTCTCCTTCCTTCATGTACAGGCCAATTTCCTAAAATGGAATAAGTGCAGCAGGGCACATGCTTCAAAGACCACAAGCAGCCTAGAATGTGCTGGGGACACAAATTATGGTCATATTACCTTAATATAGATCTCATCACCTTCAGCATTCAGAATGTCCTTCCATACTTCATTCAGCTCGCTAGTTTCCGCAACTACATTTTGTTGTTTTCATGAGACAGAGAACATCAAAGAAAATGAAGCAACAAGGACAACCAACCTTGTGCTGTCACACGGCTCATTACTTCCTCTGCTCCAATAAATGAAAGGGAGGGTCTTATTTTAGATATCTGTATAAAATGCAGAAGTCAAGAAGTTTTTGATAATTTTCATGATTTAAGTTATTAGTATTTTATAGAAAATTCTTACTTGTTTTCCCAGTCCTGTGTCAACAATTTCTGATACAAGATTCTCAACCTAAAAGGCATTTCAAGGGACAAATCAATTTTAGTGTAGGAACATTTATAAGAAAAAAAACATGGAATGGCTAGTTGAACCACATCAGAATCCAATTGAAGTCCCGGTGTCAAGGGAAATAACATTATCAATTAACTATCAGTGAGAAGAGCTTACCATAATGCCATGTTTCTCACAAATGTTTTCAGCAAGAAGAAGGGTGTATGCCAACTGTTTATCAGCCTGCGTAGCATCTGCTGAAACCACAGAGTCACAGATAAAACTTCGCTTATAATAATGCACAACAACAATGATGAAGACGAGGAGGATGATGGTGGTGGTAACTATAATAATAATAATAATCGAGAAACATCATAGTTCTTTTATTGGTACCTCCATTGAGCGAGTCTCTGTCAGATATCACAACAATTGAAAGTGGAACCTTTTTATCAGACTTGGTGGATTTCCGAATGTTAATTACCGTGTCCTTCAGAGTATCATAATCCAAAGGACACCCCACCTGTATTGGTATGTTTGAGATAAAATTGAGATAGCGACCTTTTTATGTATGTCCAAGCACACTAACAAAGAGACCGAAAGATACCCGGTGAGAAACTTTAACATTTTTAAGCTGGCTCTGCAAAAGGGGGTTGACGACACTGCTCCTCTCTTTAACAGGGGTTTCTGACAAGATTTCCTGCGCATTGAAGTAAATTTTTTAGTCAAGTTCCAGCCTAGGAATCAGCGTGTATCCGGTTTCTTTTGTGATGATTAAAATGTTAAGAGTAGCACAAATGTGTTTATTGTTGTCAAAGTGGGTATGTGCCTATAGAACAATGGAGACGTATCCCCCCACAGTCGGAACGTAACTATCATACTCCCGTATCATCTCGGTAACTTTTGGTCGCCAACCAACAATAAGAACACATTCCTTTGGTCCCAGCATATAATCACTGGTCTGCATAAAAGTAACCACAGATGAACCCAATAACCTGGAAAGGGGTGAAGAATTCCTACAGATGCCATTAGACCAAACTTTACCTTAGAGAGCGATCTCGAGGGGCGCTTTACAATGTTCTTTAGTCGTGTTTCCTTCTCCGTGCTAGCAGCCATATTAAATGATCCTTGATCCTCTCTTGATTCTGAGTAATGACTTGATGTTTGTGTTTCTTTTGGTGCACTTAGCACTGTATATTGAGGTCTTCTCCTCCCACGAACAGGAGCAATAAGAAGCAACTGTGGAGCAAAAAAAATAAAAATAAAATAAATCAAGGGTGTATCAAGTCAAAAACAAAATATAAAATGTCAGGCTCCTACTCATGACTGATCCTAAAATTTCGACAACATCCATCCCCACTTTCTTTATGTAACGAAGAGAATAAGTTTAGTTTTTATTTTCCCATAAATGGTTCCTAGGAAAAAAACTTCAATTAAGAAAATGGCTGCAATGATACTTACAACATATACATAGTTTACAGATAATTGTATGAACACTGAATAAGCAATCACATGCCAAGGGAGCGATGAGAATTACTGGAGTGGAATGCATATTCACACATACTCTATGTTTGCAAGGAAAAAGGTTTTCACTCATTAGATAAAAGATGTGGAATGTCTATAATAGGTGCTGGAGGCTAGAGAGCTGGAGATCTAAATGGATTCCCTTCTTTACTTGCTTAATGAACCACGATCAATCCCTCTCTTAAAGTAGAGAGAATCCACCCTCAAGTAAACTATAAATGGAATCTTATGGCTATGATCTTATCCTTCCTAACTTACAACAGATATATTCCTAACTAAAAACAACTTGGAAAGTTTACAAAGCCGCTTGGGGAGAGGAGATGGTGCGGCTGCCCTAGGGCTGCTGACCACCATCCCTTTGGTTGGACTGTAGCAGCTGGGCCAGCTGCTTCTTTAGGCCTATACAGTATTTTATTAGCTCACTTGGATGGATGATTCAGGATAACAAGTGACAAGGGCCTGAAGCTTTCAACAATCACACTGTTCTCATGTAACCCTATGTCAAGGGAAATAATTTTCTACTAGACTACTAGCTGGCCTCACTATAATAGCCAACATCCAGAAAGGTACATACTTTGTCTGTTTCTTTCAGCAATTCATCCTCGCTTGGGTGAAAATAAATTTTTCCGGACCGGAAGATACCGCAAACGACTGCCTGACCATGAACATAAAGGGGAAATGTCAAAGCAAAACGAAGTGGAGAAGACTGCATAGTTGAATTGATATATTGGAAAGAACATTACATCATTGATATTACGTCTGACATCCATGTACTTCATGCCCCCTAGTTCAGGCAGGCTGAATAGGTTGAAAACATTTTCTGCAGGAGAAAACAACAAAAGTAACGAACCAAGTAGGGTCACTTCCATCTACATCTAGAGCCCAAAACTAATCATGATACTGGTAAACTAATGTAAACAGAGCCAACAAAGAAGAAATGCAGAATGATAAAATTACAGAAACATGGCAATATCAGAATAATTTACAAACATCAGAAGTACATACTATGGTATGATATTTCCTAAGATGAATGCTGATTTCAGAAGTTCTGAAGAATGATAAACTAGGTCATGTTTTGCATGTGACTGTACCAAAACATGCCACAGAAAGTGTTCTGAAGACATCTGGCCAGATATTGTGATATGAAAACATGGTTAAGTAAATCCGTCCGCTATGTATGAGTATGACGATTTTATGACAGATGCAGTAGAAAATTGTGCTAAAAACAGCTAAACCATCAGATGACAGATGAATGGCAAATAAAAAAGTGAAGCACGAAAGATCCGGGTAACACAATTTTGCTACCAGATTGAAATATAGCTCGCATGAGTTGTTATTCACAAATACATGTCAGTAAGATAAGGACATTACTGCGCTGGTTAAGCAAATGCTTGTAGATTTTGAGAAGGCCCTTTTGCCTAGAGCACTGGACAAACAATTTAGAAGAAACCATCTCCACAGGCTGCACATTTAAGCCATCGATTGATTTCAGAAGTTCGCAGGTGGTTGTGTTAGAAGCCTACATTGATACAAAATATAAGCATAAAGGCCTAATTGGTGACATATACTAGTATAGATTGTGAACTTGCATATACCTCAACAATGATAGGGATAGATGCGATTTGTGTAATAGGTTGCAGAGCCAATAGAGAGACAAATGCATCTGTATCCACTTCGTATCTGATCAGGTTCATTAGGTTAGATAGAAAAATAAATATCAAGAAGTCAAGCACCAAAAGAACTCAGTTTGCAAAATAACTGACCATACAGATAAACATTGAGAGCAATTGTATTGCGTGAAGAGCAACTTGCAAAATAACTGACCGTACAGATAAACGTTGAGAGCAATTGGATTGCTCAGCTGTATAGCCAGCACAAGTCCTGGCGCACACGCCAAGGACTCTGTAAGCAAAGTAGGATGCGTATGACCGTGGTTGATTGGTTGTTGTTGTATTGCAATGAGCCCCTAGGGCGGTATATATAAGAGTACAAGACACCTCCCGTGAGTGCATAAGCAATACGGGATTATCCTAACCATCTATACTCTAACAGTTTAGTTTGCATCCAGTTGTATACCTTAAACGAACGGTCAGACTGAAGAACAATGGAGACGTATCCCCCCGCAGTCGGAACACCGGTGCAAATGCTTTGACTGGAGACTCATGCAGATGATAGCCCCTTAGTGCCGAGGTAGCCGAAGTCGAGGTGGTCGTGGTCGAAGCCTGAAGTGGAGGGTGCAGCTTCTTGCTCCAAAGACTCTGTATTGTCTAGGTGTAAGATCATTGCCGAACCTTGGGACTGTGGTGGCCTTTACCTAGTAGGGAGGTTCCCTAACTGGGACAGGTAATTTGATCATTTAGTTTTTGAATTTACTAATTTGACCATATGACCATAAATATAGGGGAAAATTGGATTGGTAGCACCGAAAGATCCACAGTTTAGAAATATACCGTCCAAAGATCTCTGTTAAGATATTTACCATTCAAAGATCACAAGTTGTAGAAATATTGCACTCCTGTTCAGCCTACTTCAACAGTCACCATCATCATTTCGTTGTTTCTTCTTTTCACTGTTTAATACTAAGACTACTTATAATGAACATGATGCAAACGAGCAATGTCTTCTCTATCATGGATGATAGCACCATATCTCTGAATTACCCATTCTTGAATTACTTAGAAAACACACTCCTTTCAAATGAGATTTTGGTGGGCCCTTGTTGAATGGAACTGTTGCCACTGTATTGTGTATTGTTCTTTTGTGACTTGGCATCTGTCCTGTAAAATGATGATGCTGACTGTAAATTGCAATTAAGAGATCATATGCTCTATCTTAATTATCATTTATTTCTGACAAATGATGAGCTGTAATATGTTTGTCACTGGTCCTGTAGGTGGGCTGAATGGAATGGACAGTACAGAGACGATATTCGAAGATTTATTAAGGTAAAAGGTGTGCTTGACTTTAGAAGCACATACATCCTATAATATGCACATAAAAAGGGCTCTATTGATGCCTTGATGGAAATGGTTCTTGGGCTAGTATATCATTCACTATTGTGCCTCATAAATTGCAATCCACACATTTTCCTTTAACCATTACATATGACTGCCCCTTTGGTGTACTGATGCTTAGCTTGATAATCTGGTTGTGCTCATTTTTATCATGTAGTTGGTGCCAGCTAGAAATGTCCATGGCACTTGAATAGTTGAATGTGGTGCGAAAGCCTCCGCTGACTGAAGTAATGCTGCAACACATTTTAATTCACTGATAAATGAGGCAGCTGCTCCGAATTAATCTCTTTGGGATAATGAACATTCGAACATCCAGTAATTATGAGTTAGCCGTCTGATGCCATGTAAGCAAAGTAGGATGCGTATGACCGTGGTCGATTGGTTGTTGTTGTATTGCAATGAGCCCTTAGGGCGGTATATATAAGAGTACAAGGCACCTCCCGTGAGTGCATAAGCAATACGGGATTATCCTAACCATCTATACTCTAACAGACTCTACCACGTACACAGCACACATATACGTCTAACAAACATAATCCAAACTTGAACAACTGGTGCTAAAGTTTGTAAAATGTAAAGAGCCTGTTTTGTTATATTTTTCAACAATTACAACTAACTGCTTCTTTCAAGCCATCCATTCGAATAATCAGTTTAAGATCTACAATTATCCCAACGCCCATCAAATGTTCAGTCAAATGGATCTAGAAAATTATATCGTATTTGATGAGAGCTGACAACATAAACGTAGGCTGGCTCTGCCCCCAACAGAGCCAGATGACCTGCCATTATAGATGTAGCTATTTGTCTACAAACTCTTGATTCACCAATACTATAAAGGAATGTTATGAGAGATAGGTCAAGATGCCCCTCTCTCAAATAGTTCAGTACTGAAAGCCTGAGCCCGAAAACATGCTAACATGAGCAAAGTCGAAGGTTCATGATACATACTTACCGTTCGTTCTTTGCTGGCAAGATGATTATCGACTTTGCTCTGTGTGCTGCTGCTCTCTCATATGATTTTGGCATGCTAAGGCTACAACTGCAAGTTCAAATGCGAAACCGCAAAATGCAGTATTCACAAATCAAAGAAAATATTTGTGCTCATGGGATGTGGTTGTGTTCTTCACAAAGGTGAAACTGGGATAAAGGTAGACAGATTAAATAAAGTTGCCACTTATTCAGAGAAGCAACACCGTGATGAGTAATCCATTTACCTCTTGGTGATTACATCAATATGGTTCAAATCTTTGGCCATGTTATCTGCAATCTTGTCAACTTGCTTCCTTGGAAGATCTGAGAGAAGAAGGATTCTCTGCTTCCTTGACATTGTTCATAAGAAAAAAAAAAGCTCCATTAAATAGTATAGATAGATCTTACCAATCCTCAACAAAGGATGGATACACTGACCAAAACGATATGTCATCCTTCAGTTACCTTGCTGTAGCTAAACCTAAGCGAATTGTACCTAACAGATTGACTACCCAATTCTTTAAACTCTTTTCCTATAATATACCCCAGATAGCAAGAAAGAATCCAATGACTCGCTCAATGCGCGTCTTTTGCTGTGCAGACAAGCAAAATAACAGATTAGAAAAGGGTCATTATAGGAAAAGAGTTTAAAGAATTGGGTAGTCAATCTGTTAGGTACAGAAACAGCTAGGAAAACATATCGGTCCTTAAGCCTCGCAGAAACTGGCAGTAGTCTTCCTAGTCCCTGCTTACCCTTAGATGGGTAGATGATGAACATAGACATGCCCAGGCTTCCCAAAAGCAGTCCTCCAGGGATTGTTGTTTGTTCCTGATTTAGAAACCAGGATACTTCATTATTTTATACATCAGGAATCAACCACCAAGATATAGGATATAGGATATCCTCCAAGAAAACTGAGAGTAAGAAAATGCATGCATTTTTAAAGAATAACTAACGGACCTGAACTTATGAAACAACAGTCCTCCAACAATGACAAATGAAAAGCACGCGATGAGCAAAGTAATAATAGACCTGCAAAGATAAGCAAGATAAAATGTATGAAGCTAAGCCGTTGAAAAATTTCCAAGATGTGCAGAGAAGTAACAGCTCAGTGACGAAAGCAGCATGAAATGATAGCATACAGATGCTACATAGTTAGATACATCACAGAATCACACTTACAAGACAATGTTCCGTTCAAGCTGAGAATTGAACAGATAGTACAATCGTGAAATATTCCATCCGACATCAGGCAATTGTGGAAAAGTCACATCTAGCTTAAGAGGTATGGGTTTTCTGATAGGGTCAGATATGCAAGCAAATGGCATACTTGGAATGCCATTTGACATCCACTGCATCTGCCCAGAGACAATTCTTTGTAGAAAGCAGATCGCTATGCTTATGATGGCAGCCTTGTTGCCATTTCCCTGGAAAAATGAACAAAAAATTGAAGCAAACATAATGTGAGTTAAATAGACAATTCATTGAAAAGTGTTGTAACTAAACAGGGGACCCTGTGTATGGGCTATTGCATCTTGTTCAGTTCCCTTAGTACCGTTACCTCTCACATAACGATAATAAGTATACTATCTAATCTGAAGCACTATCATACATCCAATAGGAATGCACTCCTGGGTTCAGCATGATCAAACCATCGCTGTGAAAGGTATACAGATGGGCTGCATTTTAATTTGGTAATCAGTTTGTCAGAAGTAATATTTCTGCAGAATTTAAAATCCACCAATCCATGTTCCCGTCTATGAAGATTGGAAGTCAGAAGCTGTCCATGAAGCACCACTCATATTCTTTGAGGAAAAGAAAAACTCAAGTTGACAAAAAATTACCATAGAAAACAAACATACATCTCAATCATGTGCCATATTCCGTTCTATGTATCAGATTCCTGAGACCACATGGCAGCCAGTGAGGCACACCAGTCCACAGTATATAACTACTTGAGGGATCGGACCAAACACATGCATTGCCAATTTTACGGTAGTTGGATCACAACAGCAGCCATTAAAAAAAGAAAATCACCTGCGTGGGAGAACGCGAGGACTCTGCAGTTGGCGCTGAAGTGTTAGCCGTTTCTACATTTTTAACAGTAGCGTCGTTATCATCGGCCCCCCTCGTCTTGGTGGTGAACACTCCAACTCCTGGTTAAGACAAACGAGGCTTAAGCAACAAGGAGCATACGAGGCAAACTGACAAACCAGACCGTGACAGAGCAACCGATTCGCCCAACCTTCGTTGACGTGCAGACTGTACGCGCCGCGGCCGCGAGCTCCGACCGCGCGGCCGTGGTGATGGACGCGGAACCGCCACGGGAGCGCGTGGAACCTGGAACCAGAGAGCGGCGGCTATGTGTTCACTCCCCGTTGCTCCGCGGAGCAGAAACGAATGGAGAGCGGATCGAAGCAGGCAAGTGCTGTGGTCCGTGGGCGGCGGCGTACCTGAGGGCACGGGGCGTGACGAAGCGGGGAGCTCGCCGGAGGGAGGTCGGCGGCGGCGGCGGCGACGACGACACGGCCGCGTGGAGCTGCGACCTCATCGCCTCCTTCCCTCTCGCGCGGCTGTCTCGGGCGTATCGGCCGGCTCCCGGCTGTGAGGACTGACGAGGCCAAAGGAGGGAGTGACGAGGGGCACGAGGCCGAGGAGGTGCCTTTTGAGTTTGACTGAGGAATGGAGCGGTGATGGGGAACAGGATGAGGGTGGCTGGGGCTGGGGGCTCTCGTCCCAGCCAACTCTGATCCGGCGCTGTACTGGAACGTGCGTGTGCGTCACGCTCGCGACGTCACGCTGGCTTTTGGGGTGTTCGGAACAGAAAGAAACAGGACCACAGCTGGCCAAGCACAACGTACGCGACATCGAGGCCAAGCCAAGGTATCGTAATCTCGGGCTTGTTTTACCTGCTCCGAGCATTATCAACACACTGTACAATTGTTTCATTTGCCCTGAGCATTGTCGACGCACTGCACTGTTGACACCGCAGCACTCTCCTCTAGCAAAAGGCACTTCGGCGTCGCAGTCACCCGAAAAGGAAATCCGATATGATGTAGAAATTGAGAGCCTTTCCCCTCAGATCAATCATCCCCATCAGAATTCATAATCAGTGACACAATGATTCCAGATTACATTACATCACGGATTTAATAAGCATGGTGGAGATGGAGTCCGCCAATCTCAGTCTACAGATTGGTCTACCCTACAATACAATTCGCACCAAAAACACATTGCACAACGCTTCCAGAGTCATCTTGAGCACACGATCGAGCATAAACCTGGGACAGTAGCTCACCATACAGGCGTCGAACATATAGCAAAATAGAACGCGCTGTCAAACTTGCAGAAAATGAGGAGAAACTGGGCGGGGTAGTGGCGTACTATATAGTTAGCTATCACTAGACCTCAACTTGATGGAGAACCACCCGGATGAGTTCATCAGTGTTAGTGTGGAGAATTGTTTCAGGAGTTGTTGATGGGCACGTGCAGACGAATAACCCCTCTTACGATGGGGCCGCTGCGCTGGGGCTTGGCCTGAGGCACGGGACTCTCAGGTTATCTTCTCCAAGCCCAGGAGGAGAGCAGTATGTACAAGGATCGGGATCGTTGAACCGGCCATGAGCTTGTGTTTCCTTTCCCAGACATGACCAGCATTGGTTCCACTCTCCATGGCTTTGCCCTGCAAAAACAAGAGTCAATGTCTTACTGACCAGGTGTGTTTGGGTTAAAGACTACACGATATATAAGAAACAAAACTAAATGCTGAATTGCAAACTATTACATCGTATGCAACATATAGGATCAATACAGGCAAACAATGATGCACAAACTTTAGTTTAAAAGTGGACTCCGGAGAGGTCTCTTCCACGAATAGTGGAGCCCAAATAATGAACTACCACAACTGCACAAGCAGACAAGCACCATGGGTCCAGAAGAAAATAATAGCCTGCAGCATACTGGGTCACTACTTCATTTCATTTTGGTCATTTCAACAAGTAACTTAAGTAGCCATCAATGTCCTAGTCCTTGGACTATCAATAACTCACCTACTAAGGAGTATAAGGAAGGATTACCATGTACCATACTAGTATACTACGATGTGATGGCTACCACCTCAAAATTCAGTTTGGGAGGTAGAACATCAATGCAATTATTCATCATTTAACCTTTGAACCCTTACGGTAATTACACGTTGATTGAATATTCATCGCACAATATACATGGGTGCAATATTGATGTATTGGTAGTTGACTTACCTCCCAGAATAACATAAAAACAAGCACCAGGCAAAAGTACAGATTTATTTTTCTGTACAATTCTAAGTCTGGTTATGTAATTTTTGAAACATGTAAGACTACCTTTTAAGAGGCACATTGATGCAAACTGACTAAGACCAAGATATCATGAGCATCACATAGAATGGCATAAGCGCATAAAATTGCTGAGTATCAGTTCATGGGAAGGAAGCTTAAAAGTGTTGCCAGATGCCTAAAAGAATCAGCTGCCAATAATATATTTTCAGATACCTTCAGTAATCCAAGAGGGGCACTCAAAACAGTCCAGGATGTGGCATCAGAAAACTGCATGATTCTTATTGGAAGAACCTACAAAGGGTGCAAATCATGTATCTCAAATCAGCAGTGAAATGCACAACCAAACACCAGCAGTGCTCTGAATGCTTAAGTTATGAACAGTCTGCTTTCACGAGTTCATGAACTTCAAAGATGCTCATATGTAAAATTGACACAAATGTAAATCAGCATAATAACGAACCAGCAATATATGAATGTCCAGTGTTCAACTGCATAGCTAACCCTAGGGATGTGTATCCAATAAACCCCTAAACTGTAGTCCTTTTTAACTTGAGTGACAGTAGCAAAGCATGTCTTAGGTATCAAAATTTTTTGAGAGCATGTTTAGACAGGGAAAAGATAGGCCGCTGGATTTGAAACCAACAACTGAAAAATCAAGCGCTGGCTGCTATATAACACTCAAGCATGAGCTAGACAGACACCATTATAATCTGACAGAAATGACTACAGATTGGAGTTGCCTATGTTAAATGTTCAGATTGGAGTTGCCAAAGTTTCATGCCATGATACTACCATCACATCAATTCTGATGTCAGCTAATGAGGTTAGCCTAATTAATCAATTTTTGGATAATTTTTCACAAATACAAACGAAATGCTACAGTGACGCAATGATTACGAAGTGACATCATACTCCCAAATTCACCCTCCCAAATTCAACATCTAAACACCACCTAGGCCCACCAAAGGGTGATACATAAGTAAGCTCAAGACATTTGAAAGCGGACACGCCCACAATAGTTCCCTAGAGCCTCCTGGTGTAGGTTGGGCATCTAGAAAAACTCATCCACTGGACGAACCGCCTGCTCATTGCACCCAGTCAACTCATTGGTTACTATGCTTTAGGTGCAATGTAGCATTATTTGATTTTGATGAACAATCAGCGTAGCTCTTAAGATTCAAAGATGTGGACATCTTACTAGATGCTACACAGGCACAGCATCCACCAAACCATCCAGAGAGCTGTTTGTTCAGTTATCCTTGGGCCAAACAAAATCATTGATGGCCGGAATGTACACACTCAAAGGACAGATTCCAACAGGCACTATGAGGCCATGGAGGCAAAATCACAAAGCCAGCTTTGCAGTAATAGGATCCTAAACTGAACAACAATGTCAGGCACGGTTCAACAATCCTAGAGAGTTTCCCAACCATAACACCCACAAATCAGGAGAGTCGATTTCAGCACTTCTTCACGAAAGAAAAACAAATGAACATTACAGAAGTACCAAAACTACAATTCCACTCAACCAACCTACATTTTCGCACCGTAGCAGAACAAATTCCCACTCAGAAGCGAGAACGATGTCGCATAGGGAAAAAACATTGTCATATACAAACAACGGGTATCGAGTATCGAACTGTCCAATGACACCACAGCACATTCCAATCGGCCGCAAACCCCTGAAACCCAGAGCACCCGCACGGCACGACTAGTCAAGCTCCAAGCCCCGGGGCTAAAAAAGGGGTAAGCGTACACAAGAGTTCGATCACGAGGCCATCACTAGAGAGAACGACGAACGATGGGCGTACCTTCAAATCGATCGCACCCTGGGAGCGCGATCGATCCGGGCGGGCCGGAGATCACTCGGCGCCGAACTCAATCGGAGCGCGGGCAGCAGGTCGCGCTCAGATCGATCCCGGCCGCCGCCGACGACGACGACGCGCTAGCTACGGAGCGGGCGAGCGGCGCGTCCCGGCAGCATCTGAGCGGACAGCGACGGCGCCCGCCCCCGAACCGAAGCAGGGCGAGGCGAGGCGAGCACGAAACCCTAACCCCCCACAGCCCGCGTGAGGAGGAGGAGGTGGGGAAAAGGGTGGGGAGCACCGGGGCAGGGCAGGGCCGCAGCGCAGATCGAGCAGTGTGTGCTGAGACGAAACAGCAGAGCTGGGTGGTGGTGATACACAAGTAGTACCTCCGGATTTCCCGCGCGAGCGCGGCGCGTGGATTTTACCCTCCTGCCCCCGCCCAAGACGACACGGCGCTCCGCCTGGAACCCCGGCCGGTGGCCCACGCGGGGGAGGGCAGCAGGGTAACTTCCAGCCGCCGTCTCCGCCAGCCGAGCCGGCGACCTTGCTTCCGTTTGTACACTTGTGCCCCCCGGCCCAGAAACCGATGGGGCCCGGAGCCCGAGGGTAGTAAAGGAACTGCCACTGGCCCTCCTCCCTCCCGGATCAACGAGAAGCAGGCAGGGCAGGGCTGCCACCGCCGGTGAGAGGAGGGAGGGGGTGAGTGACACGGATGCGGAGGAGTCGTAGAGATCGAGGCGGCGGGGGGTCTTGTTCTTGTCAGCGATTGGAGATGGGGCGTGGTGGGGTGGTGGGGATGAGCTGTGATGGATTGCGTGGAGAAGCGAAGGAGCTCA
>OAMR01000269.1:571089-590728 GCA_900205405.1 Echinochloa crus-galli | reverse complement strand
GGCTTTTTACTCGCACGAGATGTGTATAAGAGACAGGTGATACACAAGTAGTACCTCCGGATTTCCCGCGCGAGCGCGGCGCGTGGATTTTACCCTCCTGCCCCCGCCCAAGACGACACGGCGCTCCGCCTGGAACCCCGGCCGGTGGCCCACGCGGGGGAGGGCAGCAGGGTAACTTCCAGCCGCCGTCTCCGCCAGCCGAGCCGGCGACCTTGCTTCCGTTTGTACACTTGTGCCCCCCGGCCCAGAAACCGATGGGGCCCGGAGCCCGAGGGTAGTAAAGGAACTGCCACTGGCCCTCCTCCCTCCCGGATCAACGAGAAGCAGGCAGGGCAGGGCTGCCACCGCCGGTGAGAGGAGGGAGGGGGTGAGTGACACGGATGCGGAGGAGTCGTAGAGATCGAGGCGGCGGGGGGTCTTGTTCTTGTCAGCGATTGGAGATGGGGCGTGGTGGGGTGGTGGGGATGAGCTGTGATGGATTGCGTGGAGAAGCGAAGGAGCTCAGGTTGACGTGGGCTAGAAGAGCTGCAATGGCAGAGCAGAGTAGCTGAGTAGGCAGGCAGGCGAGCAGAAGCAATGGCGTGGAGGCAGCTCAGCAGCTGATGTGGGAGCTTTTAAACCGCTGATGGGATCGTGAGGCCAGGATGGCAATGATGCGGTTTTGATCTCAGCATCACGCTGCTTTCTGCAGCCATGCCCTGTTTACTTCCGGTCAAATCATCAAATTTTTAAAGGAGTGTTTAGTTCCTGAAAAAAAGTAAAAAATAAAGTGAAAAAGTCACATCAGACACTGTAACATTTTTCGTTTATTTATGGTAAACATTATCCTATCATGACCTAACTAGGCTTAAAAGATTCGTCTCGTCGTGTACATCAAAACCATGTAACTAGTTTTTTTATTTACCCATGTTTAGTACTCCATGCACGAGGAGAGAGATTTGGTGTGATAGGTGAATAGTGAAGTTTAGAGAGACAATTTTTAGAAGTTTGATGATCCGGGAACTAAACAGGGCCAAAAAATCTCTCTCCAAACTTTACTATTCACCTATCACATCAAATCTCTCTCCTCCTGCATGGAGTACTAAACGTGAGTAAATAAAAAAAACTAGTTGCATAGTTTTGATGTACACGACGAGACGAATCTTTTGAGCCTACTTAGGTCATGGTAGGACAATGTTTATCACAAACAAACAAAAAACTGCAATGTCCGATGTGACCTTTTCACTTCACTTTTCACCTTTTCTCGTGAACTAAACACCCTCCATGGAAAAAATTCCTGGACGCGCAAATCATCGTTAAACTTTTAAAAATTCTCTCTCCAAACTTCACTATTCACCTATCACATCAAATCTCTCTTCTCATGCATGGAGTACTAAACGTGGGTAAATAAAAAAACTAGTTACATGGTTTTGATGTACCCGACGAGACGAATATTTTAAGCCTAGTTAGATCATGGTAGGACAATGTTTACCACAAACAAACGAAAAGTGTTACAGTGTCCGATGTGACTTTTTCACTTCACTTTTTACCTTTTTCCAGGAACTAAACACCCCATGACTAATAATTAGTCAGTTTATAAAACAATCTTTACAAACCCGGTTAATTCAGAGACAAATTTAATGATGCCTTAGAGAATGGTTATTGTAGTATTATTATAGTAAATTATGGACTAATTAGGCTCGTTAGATTCGTCGCGCAAAGTTACACTCATTCTAAAAAAAATTATAAATAGATATTATTTAATACAGATTTTTTAAAAAACCTTTTTCCGGAAAACTAAAGAAACACGGCCAGTGAGAATGATGATGAACGGATTAACGGATCATGAAAGACAGAGATAATCATGAAACCTGTAAACCCAATCCAGCTGAAACAAGAACATAGGCCAAGGCGAAGCTAGTAGAACCGGAGAAGACGGAAGACGTGCATCTTGTACATTGAGAGGACAGGAATGTAGCCTTCACTATTCATCTATCACATCAAATCACATCAAATCTCTCTCCTCATGGAGTATCAAACGTGGGTAAATAAAAAAAATTAGTTGCATGGTTTTAATGTACACGACGAGACGAATCTTTTGAGCCTAGTTAGGTTATGGTAGGACAATGTTTACCACAAACAAACGAAAAATGCTACAGTGTGCTACAGTATCCGATGTGACATTTTCACCAAACTTTCTCTTCTTCTTTTTTAAACTAAACACACTCAATATGGTTTTTATACATACACACGGGATTACAAGGACAGCAGGCGGCGACACGGTAAGGTGCAGATGCAGTGCAGTGTGCAGGCCATGATTAGAAATTTCACGATCAGCAGGGCCCATGCTCCATTGACACCCTATCACAAATTCACAATGCGACGTCTATGTATACAAGGCGCAACCAAATGATATCTGCAGCTCTGAAAGCCCATTCCTTCCCATCCATTGCAAAATTTCACGATATATTGACATGAGCACCGAAAGATTTGTCTGTTTGTTTTCAGAAAACAAAACTGAGATAACAGCTGGGGAGTGTAGTCAGAAAGATACTCAGTTTTCTCAACTATTCATTGCCAGCCCTTACCAGTCGTGCAAACAACTTGCCCTCTGTCCGTGCCCAAGTAGTCCAAAATTGCTTGTACTCCCCAAAGAGCCTTGCGCCCACTGCCACTGCACCATCCCGGTTGTTGCTGAAACTGAATGTTGGCCAATACTATGCTCCAAAACTGCCAGAAAATAGTATTGACTCTATATGTTAAAAATCTAATAGATAATATCCTGTATAATGTAGTATATCAGATTAACCAAATAAATTTGTCCACAAGCATGATCTCCCGAAAGAAAACCGAGGCAAAAACTTGAGGCACTAATCTCGGCTGGTCAAAGATCACTACAGACTACTAAGGGTGCAGCAATTCAAATATGAAACCTGTTCATAACTAGAGCTTGTGAAGGTGTGAATCAACACCTTACAGTTCAGCAGCACAGATAGAGAGAACCATCACCCATATGAAAGGAGCTACGAAAAGTAAATGCCCTAATGCAGAAAGAAATACAATGCTAATTTTTCAGATTTCAGTCAAAAGAGGTTTGATCAAGATAAAAAGCAGTTACAAATTGAATTGAAAAAAGACAAGGTGTAAAATTCAGCTGTAGAAATACAATGCTAATCTACACTAAATTTTCTTGAGTTGCATGCAAAATGGGTGATGTAAACTATGATGTTTAGCCAAAAAAAAAGGATGGATATTCAATTGTAGAACTGAACCAAATAAGATGGACCCACAAGAAAGGAAAATAGCAGTGTAAAGCAAAAAAAATATTTGATGAATAACAGATAATGCAGATATATGAAGCTCCCTAGAACAAAAAAGTTTAAAGCACAACAAGAAGTCTCCAGATTGCACTCCTCTATAGCCAGACATCAGACCTCAGCTTATTCACATTGTACAACCAGAAAATACAAGCATATGACGCCTTGCCGCTTAGAATAAATAACATGCTAAAATCATCCTTACTTGGTGATTTGCAGAGGAGAATAGCTCTTCACCTCTCACTGCCAGATGTATAACACAAGCTCCTTGGATATTAGGAAAGAAACACATGCAAGTCTAAAAGATAGAATGCAAATGCACTTTAGCCATGCCTTAGTAATTTTTTTCATTTTCATTCACTACAACAACAACAAAACCTTTTTAGTCCCAAGCAAGTTGCAGTAGCCTAGAAATGAAACCCAACATGAGCCACCAACAAGAAGGGAACACAAATTTATTGAACATGAGCCAAATAAAAATAGGGAAAAGTCCACGCGTGGTGTTTTAAGTTAAAAATTTGTGGGATGATAGTACAGACACACCATCATTGCATATGAGAATTCATTTGAGTTTCCCCTGGCCTTCAAACTTTCAAAAATCTCAGGTGCTTCTTTCACTAGACAATGATCACTGTAGATATCAATCATGCAATTTGATGCATAAAGGCTAGCATCAGTATCCAACTATACTAAGTTCTTTTCTAGATAATGGAAATAATCCAGCTTCACCCTTTTCCAAGGAAGAGGGATGAGACCAATTATTACAGGAAGTAGCACAAAGCTTGTATGTTTCTCGGACCTCCGCTACATAGCCGACCTTGATGTAGAGCTTTATCAAAGAATTGTAGATTGTAGCACTGTCACATAAGCCATCATTTTTCATTAAACCAAAATATGCTGCAGCTTGTTGGACCTTTCCAACTTCAGCATAAGAATCACTTAAGATAGAATAGAGAAAAACATCAGCAAGGATCCCTGAAGTGATCGTTTCTCTAAATGGGTATTCAACCATACGTAAATCACCATTCTTAATTTCTTAGTAAAACTACTAATTACCACATAGTATGGAACACAGTCTGACAGCAGTTTTACTGCTTGCATTTTTTTTTTCAAGCAGTGAAGCACCTTCTTTGGCAGTTTAACGGTTGACAGAAGTTGGATGAGAGAACTGTATGTCACGTAATCAGGCAAAATGTCATAACTCTCCATTCCATCAGCTACCTCACATGCCTCATCCAGCTTCTCTACCAAGTACCAACCCATATCCTTTGATCATAACATTGCACACAGAAACACTGAGCATCTTCTTCTTTAGGAAGCATATAAAGGCCTTCTCTGCGAGGACTATGTATCCTTTCTCCCCAAATGCATCAGTATTTACAGAAAAGCACTCGGAATTCATATGGTGATGGAACCTGTCAAACCAACTCCATGCTTGCTCAAGCATCCCAGCATTTACATACATCCTTGTCAAAGCTGATTGTGTGTATTCGTCCATTTTCTGAACCAAAGCCCCTCTCATCCATTTCTTTTAGAAGGGCTTCCACCTTAGTGACCATGCCCCTGATAGAATACCCATATAAGAGTATGCGGCAGCTCACAACATCTGGTACCAAATTTTCTGACTTCATCTTCTAGAAGTAGTACTCTGCCACATCAATATCATCGCTTTCTCTACACAATGATTACAGTATATTGCAAGTCATGGTATCAGGAAAACACAGGAATTCCCCCCATCGTCCTCACCAAAGAAGCAACTTGTGCACACCTTCTCTCAACATTTGGTTGAATGCATCTGATACTTTCTCAAGTTGACCAGCTTTTCCATAAGTATCAATCAAGGTGTACAAGCTGTAGCAAGGCCGCAAGGGCATCCCTCCATCCTTGTACTTGAATCTGAGGACCGCTTTCTGAAGAAAGGCTCGGCCGTTTCGTACTCTCCAGCCTTCTTATGCGCCTGCAGGCTGCAGCACAACACTCATAGTGACCTCATCAGGCATCAAATGCCGCCTCCATCATCAGCCAGCGGCGGCACAGGAACATGGAGGAAGCAGCCGCACGGGATCACCATGCCGCCCTGCCGTTATCCACCCTGAGAACGAGTGTAATGACGGTGTTGTTAAGCATTTGGGAACAATGGGTATTTGAAAACTACGGGATTAGAATTCCCAACATCAAACCCAAACTTTCGGCTCGAAGTATTCGATTCGTATTTGAACTCACCCGTGGTCGTCGCAGGTTCACGTTCCCAGCGGAGACGACGGGCGGGCGGCGGCGAGAAGTTGGGGACGCAAGGTCGGTGGCATATTGAGCCGCCTGCGACTGGCGCAACCGGCGGCGCGCAGCTACAGCTACGGGCCTACGGCTTCGGTGGTTAAGGAAGTGCGTCCCCGCGGGATGCAATAGGAGTGGTGCGTGAGGCGGTGAGGGTTGGCCGGCGCGGCGCAGGAGCACAGAGAGCAAAAACGCGAGTCCCACCATTTCTGGAGGGACGACAGGTTGGGTGAGGAACAAGATAGACAAGTAGTAAGCTCTTTTTTTTTTTGAGAATTAGTAAGCTCGCTCTTGGGCTCCCATTTGTAAGAGGCTTGATAAAACGGGTTGGGCCGTGGACTGGGTACGTCTTTTTTTTCCCTTTTTTTTTGAGAGGGTGGACTGGGTACGTCATGAGCAGTTGAGCACTAGTATGACGAGGTCTTTTACTCAAGGTCTTTACGGTGCAGTGGCGAGCAAGCACTAAGTAGGCAGAACTTGCCTGTTCTGCAACGATCTGGTGATGTAGTAACTAGTGAGTGACTCACTACAAATAAAATGATGTTCTCTGTTGCATTCTCTTGCACGAAGTTGTGCTGCTCCGCACATGATGGCTCTATTTTCTCCACCGTACCCAATAACTTACAATACAACGATGCTCTCCAGTTCATTATCCATGATTTACACACTATTAGTATTGCACTATAACAAATTAAGAATTGCCTGTATCCCAATAACCCTGCTGGCCAAACCACATCTTCTTCAGGCATATATAAGATAGCCGCACAGCCAAATAAATCAAACTTTGGCTCCCTAGCTACGCAGCGTGTCCGTTGTCGTCGCATTCGTACTGTAACGGCGACACCTTGGGCACGTGCACCGGCAGGCGATCGACCTCCGCGGCCCACGGGTTGGTGATCTCCCCGGCGGCGGCGCCATCCACCGTCCTGAGCGCCCTCCACACGGCGGAGTTGCACTTGAACCCCGACCCGAAGGCGATCTGCCAGACGCGGTCCCCCTTCTTGATCCTCCCCTTGGCCTCGCAGTAGGCGAGCTCGTACCAGAGCGAGCTGCTCGAGGTGTTGCCGAAGCGGTAGAGCGTCATCCTGGAGGGCTCCATGTGCCAGGCGCTGAGGCCCAGGCTGCGCTCCAGCTCGTCCAGCACCCCGCGGCCCCCCGCGTGGATGCAGAAGTGCTCCAGCGCGAGCTTGAAGTCCGGCACGTAGGGCTTGGCGTCGGCGCGGCCGAGCGCGCGGCGGCGGAGCACGGCGGCGAGGAACCGGAGCTGCTCGGAGAGCGGGAGCACCAGCGGGCCGAGGGTGGTGATGTTGGTGCGCAGGGCCTCGCCGGCCACGGACATGAGCTCCTTGGACAGGGACACCCCGACGTGGCCCTCGGCGTCCTCCTCCTGGAACACGCACCCGTAGCTCCGCCCGCTGGCGCCGCGGTGGGTGCGCACGGCGTGCACCAGCTGGTACTTGGCGCGGCCGCGGTCGGCGGCGCGGTTGGAGAGGAGCACGGCGGCGCCGCCCATGCGGAAGAGCGCGTTGGGGACGAGCATCGGGCGGTGGTTGCCCAGGTACGCGTTCAGGGTGATGTTCTCCGTGCTCACCACCAGAGCGTAAGTGTCAGGGTGCACCTGCAGCAAGCAAGCAACTCATCAGTTATTACCATCGACAACGGCCATTGGGGGGCAGCTGGGCTCGACGAAAAGCGAATTCGGACGACAGAGCGTGCCTACCCTAACTAACTGCCACCCAACCACAATTACTACACGTGAGAGGGCTGAACTGTTGAATCAGGATCTCTGCCTCACTAGACGGGTACCCGGCCGAATGGCAATTGGGCGCCGTGTCGGCTGCTCTGTTCTGCTCAAGACTGCGTCGTGGTTTGACTGTTTGTTTAGTGTCAACCGTGATCGGTCCTTTCAGAGTCAAGATTATCTAATCTCGCTGAATGGAAAGATTGGTGTTTAACAGCGTGCTCAAGGTAAGAAATTATTTTTTTTTCCCTTCCTTGTTGCCCGTTCTGAACTGAATGAACCCGTGTGCTTACTTACTAGAGTTATTACTTCTGCAAAGTACTATAAGCAATCTAGACGGTGAAATGTTACAGCAAATTCTACATAGCTGAGCTCCATCCATATGGTTGCAGCAAATTCTGCATGGCTAGAGCTGATCGAGTGGTCCATCCCAACCGTACCGGCCCAGCCTTGATAGCTCAAGTCGCGTCGATCAGGCGGCTGGGCTTGGCTGGTCCCTGGATGCAACACAGGGACTAAGCCATCACCACTTTGGTTGCCCGTTACAGCTCTTCACGCTCTCAGTCTCAGGCCCTGCTGTCCACCCGATCTGGCCTGTCCTTGATCGGACGGCCTGTATTTTCCCGTGGTCCCATCCTCTTGATCTATGGAACATGCATGGTCCTAGCTGCCGGATCGGGACTGTTTCAGCAGATCGACCTCCTTTTGGATGATTGGCTTGTTTTCTTATGCCAGGCATGTAAGTACTGTTCACACATTGATATGGCTACGGACGGTCACGGTCCCGGACACAGCCCCGTCTAACAAAGGTCCTTGACGTGGTGAGGCCATGCCCAATTGCCCATGATTGCACTACATATCTCTACCTTAAATCACCCCCACCATACAATTGCCCAATTGCCCATGTTGTTACAATTGTCTATGACTGTGTGGGATATACTTACAATGTAAAATATGTTCAACTACTAGTATATATACGCTCTACATAATCTTTTTTTTACCAGCTCCCTCAATTCCGTTTAAAAAAAAGAATGACATGCTACTTTTACCCAAAGTCAATCTATATCAAGTTTTTATCCACAAAAGAATCTTTATCAAGCAGTTTATAGAAATCACCAAATAGTATATTATACTCAATCTATTTATATTAATTGGTATCATAAAAAATGGTTGCTTTAACGTAGGACAAAACTATAACGAATTTTTTTTAATGGGACAGGGAGGGTATGTAGATTGTATAATCGTGTATTGAAGAGGTTGGCTTGTATATACATATATATATATGAGACTTTATGAGTATCATGTGATGATAAATGAAGGGTGAGCTGAGGCCAGAGCTGGGCAAAACACTAGTAGGCCCTCCCAAAAATCTTGCCTATATATGGTGCCGGCGCTAGCTTTAAATTTCTTGATGGGTTCCTAATATGTTGCTATATTCACTCCCATGATATACTGAATCTGTCACTAACATGCTACATACTACAATAACTATCGTGATCGACCTGCAGTTGAGCTATCTGATCACTATGAAAGATATTAGACGTTTCTTTCATGTGGACATGGACTCACTCAAAATGATGTCTGTATGCATCATGTGTGACATATGTCCCAGTATATATAACATGCATGCTCAATCTATATATGTGCCCAAATAGGCTGACCAGATAATTAAAAAAAGATCAAATGAATCTGTATGTTGTACTGTCTACGGTTGGGACATGCATGTATGTAATCCTACTAGACCTAGCTACTTCATGTTTATTATCATGATACCATCATGCATGTTATTAATCTTAATCGATTACGGGCAAAGCATGTCAAGGCTGCTTGTCCAATGGCATTCCGTTCATTTGTTTACTCCCTGTTCGTGACAAGGGACGCGCGACATTCATTAGTTTGGCTGTCCATGCAGCATGTGTCTGCACAGCTAGCTATGTCGTTCTTTCGCGTTCATGCGTCAGTGGTCAGTACGTGTGCGTGTGCAAGTGCGCGTTGCACCATATAAACGAAATGTATATACGTGCACGAGATCCAAGCATCACGCCGGCCGTCTGCACGGAATGAAGAAAGATAGAGATCGAGAAAGACACGGGAGCGCGCATGCATGCATGTAGGTACCTGGAGCAGGTGCTTGGCGAGGTCAATGGCTATGATCGCGGGGCGCCGGCGAGTGGCGAGGTGGCGGACACGAGCGGGGCCACGGCGACGAGGAGCGTGACGGCGAGGAGGTGCGGCAAGCGGCGGAGGAGGCGGTGGTAGAGGAGCCTGGCGTGGTTCAGCGTCGCCTGACGCACCGTGCGGAACAGCTCACCCTGCCTGTCCATGGCGGTGAACCGGTGGTGATCAGGGCTCGTCGTCGTCGCCATGGAACGAATGAAGCTAGCGTTCGTTGCTTAATTAGGTCGGTGTTCTCGATCTCTTTTGCCTATGCGACTGAAGTGTGTGCAGTGTGTGGCAGTGTGTGCAAGCAGGCAGGCACGGTGTGGATTTATACGCGCGGGAAGGAGGAGACGCGCGCGACGCGACGGGAGGGTGAGGGTGTAGGGGGCCGGGGCCGAGGGCCGAGGCGAGTAATGGCGCGAATTGAAGCTGGGTGGCAAGCTGTTGCGGCGGTAGCGGTTAATGGGCGCCCCATGGCATGTCGCTGACTCCTGACCCTGACTCTCCTGCATCACCGCATGCAGTCGGATCGGATGGAGTAGAAGAATCATAGCATTCGTGTGAGCCACAGCCATGGCTGGAACTTTTCTTGCTGCAGCTGCTTGCAATTGGCTCGGTGACCGAGCCCTGGAGCGAGACGAGGACGGTGGTGGTTTGGTTTCATCGTCCACGGTTTACACTAGCTTCTAGCTATAATACGTACGGGTTACTGTAGCTTCTAGCTAGTGGAAGCTGGCTTTGAATGAGTTTACTTGCAATCCAGCTAGCCCGCCGGCTTTCTTGATTTTAGGAGGTTACTGTTTCGCAGGTGGTACAGGGTAGCCTGGACGCGTGAATGTACATGTACTACTACGAGACTTGCGTGCATGCATGCCAATGCAACTGTACCTTCAGTGTCGTCGATCGACCTGAATCTTGCAATAGCGCGCTGCGCTGAATGGGCAGCAACGAGGACAACCGTAAAAAAAAAACCTCCCGCATATGATCTCCCCATGTTTTTTTCAGTGACGTCGATCGACCTGAATCTAGCTAAGCACGGGTAAATGATTTATGTCATCAAATTAAAAACACAAAGGCACATGTGTGGCGTTGTTTCGTTCTGCGCTGAGCAAACTGTCCTCGTTTTTCCCACGAGCTAACCAGCTTAAACATACGGCACTAAAATGCTGATAAAAATCTAGCTTTATCGCGTGATTTGAAGCCTATCTATCACACGCATGCGATTTTGATCTATCCCCTCACGATTTAATCGGCATTCGCCTCGTACGAACTCTGCGAGAGCTTGACACATCACGCGTTTCACACGCCCACGAGATGTTGACTTGAGGAGGTCTGCTCGTGCGCGCGCCGTAGATGCGCATATAATATATCCAACCCAACTTGGCAAAGAAACCTGCGAAAACCCAAGGTTTTCTGCATTCCAGACTAGATGGCTGCATGCCGAGTTGCAGATTAGATAGTGATCTGTTCTCATCGTTTCACGCGTACGCGTGCAGAGCGATCGGCGGCCATGCTGGAGATTAATTAGCAGCCGATATGATCGAGCTTGCTTGCAAGATCAGATCGATCGCCGTAATCGATCTCATTCGATCGTAGATGAGTATGGCAATCCGGCATATACACGTACGTACTTAAGAGCTAGCCTAGCGTTGACGATCGATCCCCACCGGCATTAATAAAATTCCGCTACACCATCCTTTTCTGGGCCCATGCTGCTGCTGCCGCGCGCCTACTCAAAATGAGATTCAATTCAATTGGATTCAATTTCCAGCGAGCTCGATCGATCGACGCACTCGATCATCATTTCATTCCTGTGCATGTCGCCCGCTCTTCTCGCGCCTCCGATCGCGGCCTGCCTGCGTTGCGTCCGATCCATCTGCATGCATGCGATCGGTCGATCCATCCACGAGCAAATGCAAATCCACAATTCTGATCGATCGAGATCGATGCATGCACGCACCTTAATAATGTACATAAATGCAACGGCAGGCAGGTAGCTACCTCCCCCGATCATCCAAGGCCGGACCCGGATCGCATGCATACATACAGTACATACTCCATCAGCTCCATGCCTCCGGCCGTTAGTTAAATGCCGCCGGGCCGGGGCCGGCCGGCCGGCGCAACACGCCGCCGCACGACGCGTGGTCGGATCCACCCCCGTCCCCGGACGGGTAGCTTCGGAGCTCAGCCACCAGGACGTACAGGTCCCTGCACACAGAGTTACGCCGGCCGGCTGGTACCCACACGGAGATGTCGAAGGATGCATGTTCGGTGGTCTGGTCTGGAACGCCGGAGGAGCGCGCGGGCACGCGGAGTGCCAGTCCACAGCAACAACTAACCGATGCGTCGCCGCGCGTGTGCGTGCGTGTTGACTGCTTCGTCGTCTCTTCCGGTGCATGCACGGCGGCGGCATGGCGAATGGCGAGCTCGCTGGGGCACATGATCGTCAGAGTGGTGCCATGCCGCCGCCGCCACCGCCCGGGGCACACCGACCGTGTGGGTAGGGCGGGCGGATAGCGGCCGCGGGACTTTTGGTCTTTTGCCACCTGGATCGATCGGACGGGATGGGCTCTGAAAATGGCCTGTCCGCGATCGATGCATCTCTCTGACAGGACGCAAACGTGATGACGAGAATCTAAGCTTTGTTTCTGTACGTTTGCGAATTGTTTGACCTGAACAATACCGAATATTGTCCCTCGAAAAAAAAAACAATACCGAATATTGATTTGGAGGCCTCAAGTCTGAACAGTGTTGAACATACTGCCCAATAGTTGAGAGTTCTAGCCCCTTCTGCAACAGAAATACATAAGGGTTTCAGAGTTCTGATTTCTGAACAAGCTTTTGCTTTGCAGAGGCTTTCACCTGTAGTGTAGATACTTGCTGCCATTGCTGGTTTCAGGTCTCATAGCAACTTGTCTGTCTTGGTGGTAATTTGGCAGCATCTGAGGTAGTACAATCAAACTGAGGATCTGTCTTGTTTTATGTTTTAGTGGTAGATAATTTGTGTTGTCAATTCAGGAGAATGTGTGATTAGACAGACTGATGGATGCGTGCCTTCTTCGATCCTGAGCTGGGCACTGCTGTTAATATGACACCCCGTTTATATTGTCTCGATTGGGTTTTGATTAAGTACACCTCGGAAACGCATTGGCGTCCTGTCCTACCTACATGTATGTGACCAGCATACCTAGTGTTTACACCGCTCCTGCAAATGGCTATTAGCGGCACGTGGCCTTCTTTCTAAGAGAACAATCGCTCCCTGTTTTGTCTCGTTCTTCATGGCAAGGACCACGTACAAACTTATATTTGGATGCTACTTCATTTCTTACTTAATCATGTCCTGTTTCTCATGGTTTAGCTAATTTCTTTCATGGAGTTAGGTATTCTTAGCTCCAAAACTTCATAGTCATCTTGTTTTTATTCTCTTCGACTTAAAAATAGAGTTGAGTTTGTGACTTGTGATAAGTATTATGTAGGGGTTAAACCGCAAAAACGAAAACAGTATGCCCTTTCTGGAATACTATAATTTTTTTTAACGAACCTCTAAGGAATACTAGAAGGCATTCTTGTTATGTATCTAGACTAGTACTCCCTCCGTACTCGTAAAGGAAGTCGTTTAGGACAACGACACGGTCTTCAAAACACAACTTTGACTTCTTATTTTTATAAAAATATTTATCACAAAGTGATACATGTATACTTTTATGAAAGTATTTTTCAAAATAAATCTATTCATATAACTTTTACAATTTCAAACTCGACAACTTAAAAGTTATTCATGATTTATATTCCTAAAGTTTGACTCAAACCTTGTCCTAAACGACTTCCTTTACGAGTACGGAGGGAGTATCTATCCAAATACATAGCCATAATGCCTTTAACTTTAAGGATGGAGGAAGTATGGCATAAAGAGGAAAGGGACGAATGACGAGGTCCCAAAATTCCCCGCCTCATTCGTTTTCACACCTAAATATATAAATCCAAAATCCCACCTAAATTACAACAAGTAGAAACTTAATCCACTTTTATTGTAGCATGTAGACTATAGATTTGATATGGAGCGTGGAGTACGTTGGGCTTTGTCAAACAAGGCCTCACTTGTTCCTTTTTTCATTAATTCTTGTAGTATTAGCATAAACATTTTTCTGATTGATATTCTCAAGAGCACGGCACCGATAGATCAGTGGGGTCGCCGAAATTATTGATCTAAAATAATGTATGACCAAAAACTAGCTTATTGCTCTGATTTTGACATGATATACATACTTCAAGCTGTCTACACGTTAATCGCTAGCATTTTGCTGTTGATTGATTATCAATTGGCGCGCTGCCATTTAGTTTTTCCGGCCAATTGGTGAAGACACTTGCCTTGTGAAGCCAATGTTGGAAAAATATTCCATGCGCACACTGGTCAAGTGCCCATCCCCTGGCGATCAGTTTCGTGATGCTTCATACACTTGTTAGTACTGTAACAGATTAAGGACAGATTCAGCCAGGTCAGGTATCATTGTTAGTGCGATAACAATTCATCCTTCAAGGAAGAATAATCTACTACTATTGATTAGGTCCTGTACATGATCACGATTAGCTTAATTAGATTATGACCGCACTCCATCAACATTCCAAGTCAGGATTAGGTTGCCGCACGAACCACAGTTACTCAAGAACATGCACCTCTCGCAGCAGGAACAGTAGACGGTAGGTGTACGAGAGCACGTGTAATTGTTTAGAGGCGCAGGCGTCCCATGACAAAAGCGCATTAAAAATACTAACCTGAAGGCTGCGAAATCCCGAAAATACACACACATACAAGCGCACGCCACACTGCTCGAGCTGCCGCCGGTTTCGGACAGCTGATCGAGGTGGAGTACAGTGCAGCACGGACGCAAACAATGACTTGCGAGCACATGGTATTCGTTCAGATTCAGCAGTCAGCTGATCATCGAGCGCTCCAGCAGCTGCAGAGGTCACATGCTATGTTCGACAACATGACTGCAAACATTGCCATGTTTTCCTCTTAAATGATGAATCGCTCGGCAGCCCTCCTCCTTTTGTTCCAATTAAAAGCTACTACGAATCGGTAGCAAACAACGAGCTACTCCTCCGATCCTACGAAGACACTGGCTAGTGGCTGCATAAATCGGGATGCCGAAGACATGACAACAGGGTGGAGCACTGGAGCTTCCTTTTGCTGCCCGTTCGTGCTCGCTGCAGATTCGGCTACGCGACGCACGTCCTCGTTGCAGCAGCGGACATGAGCAATTGAGCATGATGCTTGGATCGCATCTCAAGCCGACCGATCCAAGCCCACAAGCCATTGCACTGTGTGCTCATGATGGCCACACGCGGAACGCTGATTGGCGCCGATCGATCCGGCCACTGTCCCCACAACTTTTGCGCCGCCGTTTAGCCTTCCAGCTGACTCCCCCATCGAAGCCGAGGGAAAGGCATGGCAAGTGGTACATAGCTAACCTCGACGTTTTCAGTATCAGCATTATTCATGTCTGCATCTGCATGTTTCTTTTTTTATTTTTTTGAGCAAACTGCATCTGCATGTCGTCTGAGCTTCCTTGCTACTCCGGCGAGTGGCGATCTTCAGGCCGCCTGCTTGGGCTAGATTTCAGAGTTTCGCTTGAATACGTGCACTCCGGTTGGCTATGTTGCTTTCTTTTCACGCATGCAGTCAACTCTCAACAGTCATGGTTGTTGTACATCGATTGATACACGTACAATATATTGCCGTGCGCCTCGTCCGGCCAAAGGGCCAAGCACAGGAGATGGTAGGTACTGCGCGCTCGTGTGTAGGTGTAGCCAGGAGAGACTGATTCCTCGGAGGCTGCATGGGATGGGACGATGGGCTCACCACTCTAGCGGCATGACTGCATGAGCATCCAAGGATGGGCTCTGCTCTTGGTGTCACCGTTTTCTTTGGTAGGTAATATGGGCAGGGCAGCGTCCTCGATCGCAACCGTGAGTCGCACCAACAAGCGTACGCTTACCCGTTTCAGAGGACCCTCGCTGTGTTCAGTTCAAAAAAGTGCATGGGAAAATTTAGGGAAAAAGTCGCATCGGACACTGTAGCGCACTGTAGCACTTTTCGTTTGTTTGTGGTAAACATTGTCCTACCATAACCTAACTAGGCTCAAAAGATTCGTCTTATCGTGTACATCAAACCATGTAATTAGTTTTTTTATTTACCTATGTTTGATGCTCCATGCATGAGAAGAGAGATTTAATGTGATTTGATGTGATAGGTGAATAGTGAAGTTTGGAGAGAGAATTTTTGGGAAGTTTGGGGAACTAAACACAGCCAGGTGAACTGTACTATATGTTTATGGCTGTGTTTAGTTTCAAAAAGTGTAGGAGAAAGTTTGGAAAAAATGTCGCATCGGACACTGTAGCGTACTGTAGCACTTTTCGTTTGTTTGTGGTAAACATTGTCCTATCAAGACCTAATTAGGCTCAAAAAATTCGTCTCGTCGTGTACATCAAAATCATGCAATTAGTTTTTTTATCTACCTACGTTTAGTGTTCCATGCATGATGAGAGAGATTTGATGTGATAGGTGGATAGTGATGTTTGGAGAGAGAATTTTGGGAATTTTGGTGATGTGAGGGGGAACTAAACACAGCCTATATACTATGAATGATACTCATACGATGAATGATACTCATGTCACGGTCACATGCATTTCTTCGTTGCTGTATGTCTGCATGCATGCGTGTAGCAGCGAAGAGCGAGTGATTGAATAAGGGCAGTCCTAACCCAGTGACTAGGATGATGTATATAGTATTAAATGGACTGCCACCTAGAATGAAAGATGATGTGGTAAGTGATTAAATGAAGAAAGAGAAGAAAACCGGATTTTGCATGAGACATGGTGTCTACACACCATCCAAGACAAGATGTGAGAGAACTAGCATTAAATTGAAAGGTGGAAGAGTGGTGTTTACATTGGGAGAGTAATGTCTACTACTAGATTCTTGATGATGTGGAGGCTATGAAAATCATGTCTAATATTTTGGGTTGGGACTGCCCTAATGGAACAGAAGGAACAGTGGTTGCTTTGGGAAGAGCTTTTGCTTCCCAAAGCAACCACGGCCGGAGCCAGGATGCGACAATTGGGAATGGGGGATTATTAGCAAAATCTTGGACATAATCTTTAGCTTATGTATGTTAATCAGGCTATTTTATTCATGTATAGTACAAAGTTTAATTAATCAAGTATAGGGGGTTTGGCCCCTGTCCTCGTCCCTGGGCGCAAGTGAGGTTGCTTCAGAATGTAATGTTGAGAAATGCTTAATTTGTCTTCGTAATAACCAAGAAAATGTAGTTCCGTAAGTACTAGTGGCCCTCCATGTTCTACTTATCATAATACCCGGTAGTACTTAGTACTCCCTCAGCTCCCTTTCATTTTCTTTGTGCTAGACTTAGCCTAAGAATTTATATATTGTGGGAATATGTGATAGACTTCTAGCATGATTAGGTTCATATTTGCAGGCACTTTCTTATATTTACGGACGGATTTCTTATGGTGGAACTGTAAACCCATGTTACAGTTCTCGATTTTACGATTCTCGATTCAGTACTGGTGCTTGGGTTCCCGGCTGTAAATGTGAGCATCTCTCAAAAGAAAATATACGTCATATATATCTGTATGTAGTTTACTCGCACGATGAAACTAACAAGCCTTGTAGGCCCATTGGGCTTCAATTCGAAACGGTTCCAGAAACGGAAAATACTCCGCCGTGTGTGACGGAAAATAACCCGCTCAACTCCCAACTAAGGAGGACCTCATGTCATGTTCAAAGAAGAAGTCCACCAGGCGCATGATAATGGGTCGAAAAATTACGGGCCCACTAGTATTTTGCTGGGCTTGCATATATATAGAGAGAGAGAATTCTCAAAAAAATAGAGAGAGAGAGAGAGACAGACGGTAGTAGAGTCGGAGAGAGATCCAAATTACGCACAAGATTAAGCAAATCCGACGTCCAGCTCGTCGGGCTAGTTACCAAGAAGGATCCATGAAACAGTCCGTCGCGGCGAAACATGGACGCAAGCTTTGCCATGATCGTCCTTTTTTCCTTTCCCCGCTACGAGTCTACCACAGCAGAGAAAGCGAAAACGGGAGCAAAGCTTGGCATGGCCCCGCGTCTCGAGCCACGCAACGGACCTCAACTACTGAACTCGCTCGTAAAAAAATAATAATAACAAAAACTACTGAACTCAGCTCAACTGAAGCGTGCGGTCCCCTCGTTCATGGCACCACACAAGATCAGCAACCGTAATAACATCCTTCCTGGCCTGCTCCGAGCTAGTTGGCTGGTGTGGTAGATGTAGATCTCACCCAGATGATCTACATCTGCTTGTATTGTACAGACAACAGAAAGAGAGGAGAATGGAGCGTAGATCCAAAAGCAAGCGGGAATTAAGGGAAAGGACCTCGGCAACCTTTCCGGCGCAGGCATCATCATGATGGATGTGTTTAGTTTCCCATCCCATCACTAAAATTTTCAAAATTCTCTCTCCAAACATCACTATCCACCTATCACATCAAATCTCTCTCCTCATGCATGGAACACTAAACATGGATAAATAAAAAAACTAATTACATAGTTTTGATGTACACGACGAGACGAATCTTTTGAGCCTAGTTAAGTCATAATAAGACAATATTTATCATAAACAAACGAAAGATACTACAGTACACTGCAGTGTCCGATGTGACATTTTTTTCAAACTTTCTCCTACACTTTTTGAACTAAACACAGCCGAGTCGTCCTGGACTGGACTGGACCGGACCACCTGAGATGCAAGAGATGAGCTTAGCTGACAGCTGAGATCGAGAGATTCCCTTCCTTCCCCCATCCAAATGCTTTTCTTCCTTTCGCCTCACTCGGCCAGGCTTTTGTTTATCAGACCCGGAGCCACAGCCACCCCCACCCTAATCCCTAAGGGCACGTACAACGGGCTGTTGACATCCGTCGACATGCACCGCAATTTTACATGAAGCCCCCCAGCAGCCCGTGTCTACGACCGACCCGGCGTCTCGTTCGTCTACTGCATCGGCGCGTGGTCCGATGCGAGCCGACGAGTCTGCCGAGCGTTGTATTGAGGAGATGCTGCTCGTCGACGGCGGCAAGGATCTCCTGCGCCGCGGGCTCCGCCGACCTCTTCCTTACCGTGACACAGGCGAGCTAGCTCCGTCGACCTCGTCTCCAGACACCGGCCGCAGCATCAGCATGGCTAGCTCCCTCGGCCGAGCTCCGCTGGCCTCTTCCCGGCTTTGACGCGAGCAAGCTCCACCGGCCGGGCTCTGTCGGTCTTGCCTGAGGCCGCCGGCCGCAGCACAAGCGGGCTCCCTCGCCCGAGCGCTGCCGGTCACGGGCTCATGGTGCGGGGTGCTGGCCGCAGCGCCGGTGGACTACCCCAGCCACGGCGCGGTCCACCGGCCTCGCGCGGGCTGCCCCAGCTGGCCAGCTACGATAAGGCACAGTCCACCGGCCACATGAGAGAAGATGAGCAGATGAGAAGAGAAAGAGAGGATAAGATCTGATGCGAACAGAAAAATGAGAGGAAGAGCTCGGTGGAAGCGGATAAGATCTCATGAACATTTGCACAAAGGCCCTTAAAGAAACATGCAATTTTTATTATTTTTTTCTCTCTTGATATTTTTACGAAAATACCCTGGAACTTAAGACTATTTATTATGTTTATGACTTTTTAATAGATTAGTGAGAATATTTGAATATATCATGCATTATCCCTTCTAAGCAACAAAATGGCAACATAGATCAAATTATGTATATATAAGATCACCATGATTTATGTGTCAAGTGATGAATTAATTATCTTACAGACAGCTAAACAGACAACCCATTGTATAAGCTGTCTATTTAGCTGTCTTTATACTAAAAAAGACGGCAGCTGTCTGCACTGTTGTACTTGCCCTCGCCGATTTGTCCTTTCTGCCGCATGCTGATCTCACCGCAGCACGGCGTTTAGGCCGATTGGGAGATGACACTACAAGAAAACTCAACATCCGCACCCCTTAAATGCCTCGGTACATTTTGGACCCGGTGCTAAAGGTGTATTAGCACCGGGTCCAACGTTTGGGTGACCTCGGGAACCCTTTAGCACCGGTTGGCAACACCAACCGGTGCTAAAG
>OAMR01000269.1:548989-562045 GCA_900205405.1 Echinochloa crus-galli | reverse complement strand
CCTCGGTACATTTTGGACCCGGTGCTAAAGGTGTATTAGCACCGGATCCAACGTTTGGGTGACCCTTTAGCACCGGTTGATGTTACCAACCGGTGCTAAAGGCCTTTTAGCACCGGTTGGTAAATATGACCCGGTGCTAAAGGGGGTGCCACATGCTACTACAAAGGGAAAGCATCTTCTATTCTATCACATGTGTTGCGTAGGTGAGATGGTTAGGTGGGTACACGCGAGGCAAGAGGTCCTGAGTTCGAATCCCCGCAGCATCGCATATATTTTTTGAAGAATAGACACCTCTAGCACCGGTTGGGATACCCGGTGCTAAAGGTGCCACCCTTTAGCCTCGGAAAGACACCACCGGTTGGAATACCCGGTGCTAAATCCGGTTCCCAACCGGTGCCAAAGCCACTTATTCTGTTATTCTGGTAGTGTGATTAGCACATGTATTTGCATGTTAAGCATCGGGTTAGTAGTATATTAAGCTACCTGTACTAGCGATGAGCTAGGCATACGCATGTGTGATGATGATGTAATAGCTGCAAGTCTCGAGGCAACCGATTGCCAATTTTGTGTGCGTCCTACGCAAGCTATGGGGCGCACGCAGGCTCACCTCCGTCTCCGTCTCCATCTCGCAGGGTTTTTTTTTAATGAGGCAAGTTGTCTGATTGGAGAACAATTCAAGTGTGCCACTGGACTGGACCCCTAAATTATTAAGACAGAGAGTTTACAAATGATTCCTTCTTATCTAGTAGCCGCAGGGCGAGAGATTTTAATTAGTTTCGCTCTGCGCAGCGTAGAATATACGTACGTACGCAGCAATGCTTGTTTATCGATCTGTTTGCGCCAGGAATCACTTACGCATTGTTAGGCTTCACTTGGCAATAGTTTATTTTCAAGAAACAATTTATATAATCTGTGCAAGGCTCCCGATCGAGGCTCCTCGCTAGATCCGAGAGGTTTATTCTCCGTTTCTTTCTACTATATCCTCCAATCCAGTTCCCATTCGGATTCTCGATCATGGCTCCAATCCAAGGAACGATATGATGATCACGGCACAAGGTTCTATAGCTTGCCAGGGTTAAATACCGACAGATTTCACAGTGTCAAATGCATTTCTTATTACTCGCTGGTCAGTCGATCACCTACGCACGGAGACGTGTATATACGGTAATTTGAGCTACTCGATCCTGGAAGCGGCAGGCGTTGTTTTCTAGTCAGTACGTACGGCAGCAGGCAGCTGGCGAGTCACAAACTCACAATGCATGAGACAGCTTTTGTACATGACGATTCAGCTCGAGTAGCATGCCATGCAAAGGGCACTCGGCACTGTCTGGTGTGGTCGATGCAGTGCAGCTAGTCAGGATATAGCCAGGACACTGCTCTGCTTAATTGGTGTACTGAGTGTAGTATTAGGCAACGGTGGTCCTCGTAATACAACACCAACCACCATGGCATTTCGTATTGATTGAAACTAATTCATTATTCCAGGTACTTCTACTGTCTCTTTGTATACGCATACAGTACTGGTCCAAATGGTACCGTACCGAGCAGCAGCCCTAAATATTTTCGAATTTTCATCGCTCGGTAACGAGTACCTTCGGTAGCCAGCAAAGTCCATAAGTGAAAAATACAAAACTACTCCGTGCAATGGGACACGCATTCATCGCGCTAATGAGGGACTGATGTGCTGCGAGTGAGTGAAGACTGAAGACTGAAGACGCAGACAGCCAAACACAAATGCGTCTGCATGTACGCATCAGAATTGTTTTCATTTGTTTTCTTTTTGGGTACAGATATACTCCGATCTTGTGTCTCGAAAGAGTACTAACATATTCGGATAAGCGTACCATCACTGCTTGTCTCCGTTTCATGCCACAGGATGGTTTCATGCCACAAGATGCTGTCAAGCATCAGCTCGGCCAAAAGCTGGCAGGTTTGCGTCGACATGCGATGGATATAAAAACCTGCCAATTGGAGCAGGACCAGAGGCATGGCTTATTTTTTTACTAATTGATGAAAAACAAATCAAAAGTAAGAAGTATAGAGTGGCTGGTTCGTTTAAAAAAACCTGCACAGATTTTTGTATTGATGGGAGTTCATTCAGAGAATAGGGTCTTCTGTCCGCTTCAGCTGTCAGGAACAACGGAAGCATCTGATCCTCTGTGGCAGCGACCCTGGTGTGCCGCCATGCCCATCACGGCCACCGTACCGTACCCAGACAAAATCACGAGCCATTTCGCGCTGCCAAATCTGCAAACAAAGCAGGAGATCATCATATCACGGGTCCTGATGATCGCATTCGATGTGCACGTTAATTAGATCGCGCTAGGAGGGTGCTAACTTTAGGAGGGCAAAGCACTTTCCTGTCCACGTCCTCCGGCCGCGGTCATGGCCTGGCCTTTCTTCGTCGCCACGCAGGCACGGCACCGGACCGGACCGGACCCTCGGCGATAGAGCTAGGGTACAAACGGATTGGTACGATCGAGGAGAGCAGGAGCAGCAAGCATCGGCTCATGCTGTGTGATGTGATGTCCGGGCCGTCTGAAAAAAAGGCCCTTTGCGGCTTTGCTCCATGCATGCATCAGCTGTACAGTACAGTACTGGCTACTGAGCTGATGAACGTGAACGTACCAGCAGTCCCGCACAGTACTGCCCATCGGCTCCGGCAGGTAGTACCAATCGATCGAGCCCACGGGCGCACAGGCGCCGCAATAATTTCACGATTCACCCGTCGCCGATCACAATAATTCCACCGTCGCCCGGGCGTCGTTGTGACGCTGGCCCCGGCCGGCATCATCGGACGGGACGGACGGCTGGAGGGAAGAACGCTGCAGGAGGACGAGGCCCCTGTAGACCGGTGTGCCCTGCCGCGGCCGGCCGGGCGGCACCCCGTCTGCGGTTGCGGTTGCGCCGGTTGCAAGTGCAGCGAGAACGCGTCAATGTACCACCAGTTTGGATAGGTGTGCAGGCACGGCCGCGGGGGGGCATGGGCGAGACGGCGATCGCCGGGGGCGGGGATCAGGTGTAGCCAGCCTCCCAGGCGTAGGGTGCTGCGTGGTGGTAAGTGCTTGTCAGTGACCTAACGAGGATGGGCTTGGCTTCCTCTCGCTGAAGTGACCAATGCAATGCAATGGCATCGGCCACGAAAGCCTGATGAGATGAGATAAAGATCGGTCGAGGTCAGGTTCTCGTGGCCCATGGCGCTCCGGGCCGGGGCAGGGGGAGCAGCAGGTGCCGTGCCCAACCATTTCCGTGCGCTCATCCCGGACACGCATGAATGATAGCGTGCGGGTGCGATCCGATGCGAACGATCCATCGGCCGGCCCGGCGCGGGGGAGCAGCTCGGCACCGGGGGAAGGCACGGCGTCCGGCCGCACCCGGCGCGTACGTGGTGACGAGGCAACTTCCGGTGATGGGTGAGCGACCGGAGTGCCTGTCGGCTTCCGTGACATGTTTTGCCGGCGGGTGCGACGCGACGCGACGCGTCACGACGTGGCCAAAACCTTTCGATCGCGGGGGTGCGGCGCGCGTACGTACGGGTCGTCAAGTCCCGGAGTCTCGACTGAAGGTCGGTCGCGGCGATAAAAATCTGGTTTGGTTGCTAGTATTTGCTATTGCAACGTTCACGTCAGCTTTTCAAAAAAATCCAGTGCACGTTCAATTCAACTTGACAAAGAGGAAGAGCTAGTGTTTGGAAGAGAGCAAAATGTTTTGGAAGACAGACAACCTGTCCGAGTACGTAATTAGTTTGTTCTCTCGATCCAATCATGCAGTTCTTATCCCTGCCAAGCCAAACCACGGGACGCGTATGATGGCAAGCGCAGATCGCAGACAATCCGGAGGCGCTCAACAGATCTACTCCTAATGATCTATATACAGGCCCGGGCCGGGCCTTACGACCTGTCCCAGATAATCTTACGATCCAGATTCGGATTACGCCATTTCTTTACGCGCCGGAACAGCGATAAACAACGAGAGAAAGAGAGAAGAGGACAGCGCGCCGATCGAGGCAGATTTATACCCCCTCTGCAACCCTATCCTCTTGTTCTTCGCTTCCTTCCTCCTCCCCAAAATCCCACCTGATCGAGGGTTAGCTTGCAGACTACAGAAAGCCCAGCTTAAACAACTCGTAACCGGTGGGTAACTTCCGCAAGTTACTGCAGTTTCGGCGCCTGAATCCGGCAGTGCGTCAGCAGATCCATAGTACTCCTAAATGTGCGTCAAACTCGTGAATTTCAAGATAAAAGCCACCGGAATTCAGCTGCGCCTAAAGCAAGCGAGAAACCGTTCTCCCATATACTCTCTCAGTCTCTCTGCTTGAAACTCCAGATCATGGAGTGGAGCAACGTAGAGCGTTGTCCGTGCAGCTCTCCGGCGTCGTCGTCTTCTGCAAAATTATGAAGCGTGGAATCAAAGAAATCATTCAAGGAACACAACAAATCATGGATCTACGGCTGTTGCTCCATTGTCAGGTTCTGCTGCTCGGATCAAGGATGAAACCAAAAGAATCAGGCGGGTCTCTGTCCGGAATCTGCTTTTCTTTTTATCTCTTCATTCATCAAACTAAGGCTACAAATTTTTTTTGGTCCCCTTTCTCCTCCATAATTACCAGCACTAGTTACTACAGTACTACATCTACTCCGCGGGGGCAAATGAAACGAAACCCATCATCGAAAGGGTCAAAAGGGAAGAAAGAATAAAAGGAAAGGTAAAAAACAAAGCAGAACATTTGCGTCCAGTCCCTGTACGAGGACCACACTGCAAATTCCCGCAAAAATGAGAGCAAAAAAGAATTCCCAAAAACGACCTCGTCTACGCACTGGGCCCACCTCCCTCGCCGTCGCCGGCGACGGCGAGCTCACCGGTGGAGGCCTCAGGCTGCTGCTGCTGCAGCGGGACCGAGAGCGGCAGGGGAGGAGGGGGCGTCTCGCGATCGTAAGGGGAGAGCCACTTGGCCCGCATGTACTCGGGCTTGCGCCACGGCGGCAGATGGAGGCCGCGCTTCTTCAGGCTGGCGCGCGCGGCGTCGGCGGCGGCCGCCACGAGGAGGCGCAGGCGGTCCTCCCGCCCGACGAACACGGGCGGCAGCCGCTGCAGCACGCCGCGGTAGGCCTTGGTGGGCCGCGCCACCTCGAACGCGGACCGGAAGTCGACGTCCACCAGGACGCGCTCGCGCTCGGCGCGGTCGGAGCCCGCGGGGAGGAGGACGTCCAGGTACGCGTGCTCGCCGGCGGGGTGGGAGGAGGACTTGTCCCAGCGGGAGAGGCAGAGCGCGGCGTCGTGGCCCGCGGCGCGGAGGGACTCGGCCAGCAGCCGGAGGAGGTCGCGCTTGCGCGCGCCCGACGCGCGGTGGCGCTCCACCAGGGTGGAGACGTCGGCGAGGAGGTTGCGCTCCCGGAGGCTGGCGCAGTGGACGAGGCCCTGCACGCGCCGTGGTTCAGTAATGGTAAGTTCAACCGCCATGGCGCAGAGGAGGCCAACGAACAATTCAATTCAGGAGCAGGCAGTCAGGCATCGCTACCTTGATGGTCTCGGCGATGTCAGCGGCCGCGGCGTCGGCCGCGGCGGGGCCGTCCTCGTCGTCGGAGGTGTCGCCGGCCTGGAAGCAGTTGCAGCACCGCGCGGCCGCTCCCCGCTCGGCACCGCCGCCGCCGACGCCGTCCTCCAGGAAGCTCCGCACCATGCCGTCGAGGCACAGCGAGCCGGGCTCCGACAGCAGCTCATCCTTGTCGACCCCGGCGGCGGGTGGCGCCGCCGGGAGGCGCTCCGCCGGCGAGACCCGAAGAACCTGGCGCTCGAAGAGGCGCTTGAGGCGCGACTTGGGCGGCGCCGCGGGGACCGGATCCATCTGCGCGGCGGCCCTCATGACAGCGGCGCTCGGCGGCGGATCAAACTAGACGAAGCGTCAGTGGAGGCGGTTCTCTTGGTCTCCGGGGATCGCCGCAGGCATAGCCGTCGCCGGCGATTGCTTCCTTCGATCGGTGCGGCGGGCGGGGCTAGGTTTTTTTTTTCTTTTTCCTGTTCTACAGATAGATTTGTTTTGGAGTCAGTTGGGTTTGATCTCTTCTCTTGGGGTTGGGAAGGAAGAATATATGAAGAGGAGGTTGTAGGAGGGGGACCGGGTTTTAAAGGAGGCGCGGGGTGATGACGTGGCGGACGGAACCGAGGCGTGGCTGCCGGCCTGGGCTGAACGTTAGCCTACGTGTCCGCCGCCGTGTGGGCTCCGCGCCGAAATGACCGCGTTGTCCTCCCTTGGCCTGTAGTGTCGCGGTGAGCTGGGCTCAGTGGCGATGCTGCTGATACTCCGAGATGCCATGGGTGTTTCTGGTATTTAGCAGGTGACAGGGGAAACGGAGGAGGCGTCGACCTGACGGGCTCATCATGTCTGCGTGGTTTTGCAGGCTTGGAAGAGGAGGAGAGGAGGAAAAAGGCTTCGTCCGCGTTTTCTGCGGGTGATCAAGGCGGGGTCTGAAGGCATTTGCGCTCCAATTATTGCTCCAGTTAGAGATGAAGAAATGCGTCATTAGCTGCTCCGTAGATGATTTTTATTTTTGTACCGCCTTACATTTCAAATGCTCACCCAATTATACAGCGCTTAGGCGAGTAGTAAGTATAATTGCATTTACTCGCGTCGACTTGGAGGAGAGGAGAGTGTTGATGGGGTTCGCCCCGGGCGCCCCACTTGCAGTTGCAGGAATGGAAAACTCTGACGAGTTCTTCCATTTCCACTTGCAGGAAGGAGCTGTAAGCTGCTCCGCTTAATGATTGCCGCGGCTAATCCCCAAGCACAGCACGCCCAGTTAGGGCAATCCCAACCCAATGATTAGGATGATGTCCATAGCATTAAATAAAGTGCCATGTAGGATAAACGATGATGGCGCAAGTGAGTTAACGAAGAAAGAGGAGGAAACCGGGTCTTTCATGAGATATTGTTTCTACATGCTATCCAAAATAAGATGAGAGATGAGCAGTATTTAATTTAGTCATGGAGCATCAGTGTCTGCTTTGAAAGGGTAGTGTCTTATACTAATTTTTTGATGATGTGGAGACTATGTACATCACTATTTGTGTCTCGGGTTGGGATTGCCCTTGGTGGGTCACGGAAGGCAACCGCAACCCGCAGGCAGTGAAGGGACGAAACGGGGGACAGGGCAGGGCCGTGCCTGACTGCTTGGCCGGCGTCCAAGTTCTCGTGGCCGCCCGTAACGTTGCCGCATGGGCATTTCGCATGCAGTGGTGGCCGGGCGGACGGCGTCGCAAGTTGAGGGGGACGGAGGGGGCCACGCTGTCTGGGTCTGGCCGCGCGCGCCGGGGCCTCCTCATCTGCTCTCGCCCAATCGGCGGCGGAAGCTTGCGGCGGGGCACTTGCTTGCCACGGATCGTGCAGCGATACGGGGCCGGGAGATCGGGGCGGGTGGTGCGGGCCCAAACGGCTCACGGCGCGCACAAGGAATCGATGAAGGGTGTGGGTGGTGTGGTGTGCCCGCCCCGGTTGGGCTAACGTCTTTGTTTTGTTCCTATATCCGCCTGCAGGAGAGGAGGGGACGGAGCGTGCAGTGAGCGATAACAGGCGCCAGCACAAGCGACGCGTGAGGGAGTTGCGGGATTGGTGTAGCATCCACGCATTTGCTTCGCTTAGACCGGGGACCCTTGTGAAGTCTCAAGTCTGAACCTACCTTTGCCTGGACCCGTCGAGGTGCTCAGCGCAGTGAAGCGAATGGATACAGACAATTTCACTGCCAGGTGGACCCGCTACGGCAAATGGAGAGATAACCTTTTTTTGTTGTGACAAAAAGGGATAGACAATTACATGGACAGATTACCAAAAAAACACCGAGCTTAGCGTTCGAGATAGCAAGCGTCGTTTCGTTGACAGACTGGTGAAATTGCTCTAGATTTCAGGCAAGGGAGAGCTCATCCATCCATCATCCGGTGCTCTGCCTCCTGCCTGCCCGCGCATCGTCGCAGATTATTCAGCTGACACTGTTGTTCAGCACAGCGCCAGCAAGAGCCGTCCCGTCGTCGCCTACTGCTCAACGCGCTGCCCCGTCTGTCGCCGCGTGTTCTTCCTGCGGTTGCATGACTGTTCCCAGCGCGTCGCCCAGAGGCCCTGTTTAGTTCCCAAATTGGGGTGCAAATTTGGGTGCAGATGTCTCTTCGTAATCATTGCGTTACTGTAGCATTTTCGTTTGTATTTGAAAAAATTGTCAAAAAATTGATTAATTAGGCTTAAAATGTTGGTCTCGCGGAGTACAACAAAACTGTGCAATTAGTTTTTGATTTCATCTATATTTAGTACTCCATGCATGTTATGACATTTTGATGTGATGGAGAATCTTCTTTCTGCATAGTGTATTTGGAGTAACTTTTTGAGAACTTTTAGAAACTAAACATGGGCAGAATATCTCCCTGAAATTCCCGGCATCGAGCGGCGAGAAAGACGATCGGAAGGGTGCAGCCGTAGCAGAGGTAAGAGCAGGAATGAGAATGCAGCGTCGCCTTCTCCTCGTCCATGCCTGGCGCCGGGACGGGATGGGCCTGTTGCAGCCGGCCCCAGGGCGTGGCAGATTGCCACGGTTGTACTCGGTGGCCGGTGCCATGCCTCGGCCGTCAAGTGACCCTCCCTCCCTCTGGGTGCCCGCGTCGACGCCGCGCTGCTCTTGATCAGAGAATTTGTCCCTGCACTGCACTTCCCAGGAGGACAGCGTGCCGAGCAAATGATATCGTCGACCACCACCCACTGCTACCGGATGTGAAAAATATCGTACGCGAGGAGAGATCACAGCCATATAAAAATTAACTTTTTTCCCCTCGTGCACTCGTTTTCCTTGGGCCTTTAGATATTAGAGTTGGAGGGTGAATTTGGAAATATGATGTCACTTCGTAATCATTGTGTCACTGTAACATTTCATTTGTATTTGTGAAAAATTGTCTAAAAAATGATTAATTAGGCTCAAAATGTTCGTCTCGCAGAGCACAACAAAACTGTGTAATTAGTTTTTAATTTCATCTATATTTAGTACTCCATGCATGTTATGACATTTTTTTTTGCGAGCCCATCACATCAAAATGTTATGATTGGGAATCTTCTTTTTGCATAGTAAATTTGGGAGTAGAATTTGGCATCCGTCTTGGTGTCGATTTGGTTGGTGATCACAAGTAGGAGGACTCCATTAGTCAAATGTCCCGGTACGGTGCCATTAGCAGAGCAGCTGAATAGTACTGTACGGAGTAATGTGCTACAGTAGGCACGGCGGGGACACCGCTACAAATCATGTCCGAAAAGGACCACACCCGCCTTTTCGTCGCGCGGACGATAACAGCAACAGGTCATGATCTCGTACGTACCCGGGTTTATACGCCAATCAAGAGAAAGAGCCATGATCGGGGGTTAGGCTATCCGCACTCGTGTTCCTCCATTTGTCTTCTCTAAATGGAATATTCTATCATGGTCATCGAGATTTTTTTCTCTATCACGTTTTCTCCGCACTCATATCTCCTCTATCACCTTTCTCTATACCAACTACCACATATTTTATTTCACTATCTTCAACAACCATATCATTTTACTCTTTTTTTTTACTCCCTCCTCTCACCCGACCCCACCCTTCAGTCTCTATCTCGCACCTCCCCCCCTCTCTCTCTCTTCCTCTCAATCTCTCTCGGTCTGCTCTCTTCCCCTTCTCCACCTGCCGCCGCCCCTGCTCTCTCCTCCCTCCGTCGCCGCTGAGCGCGTCGGCAGCGGCACACGGCGGCGTCTGGCGCGGTGGCGGCTAAGGCGTTGGAGCGCGGCGACCGAACTCCAGCGGTGTGGGTGGCCCACCCTCCCTGGCCCCTGCTCTCCTCGAGGATGACGACGGCCCGAGGCTCCTCCGCGCCCGCTGGTGGCGCTGCAAGAGCCCGGAGGGACCTGGCGGCGGCCTACCCGCCTCCCGCGGCTGGAGGATGCGGGGCTCGAGGACTGCGCACTCCCGCCGAAGCATTGGCGAGGTCTTCTCCCTCGCCGCCGCGTCCGTCTCCATCTGTGAAAGGACCTTGATGTCACCTAGAGGGGGGGTGAATAGGTGAATCTGCAAATTACAAACTTTTTCACACAATCAGTACAACAGAAACCGGTCAGACCGGTTTCAAAAACCGGTCAGACCGCTTAAAGCGGTCAGACCGCTTTGGAGAAGCGGTCAGACCGGTTTTCAACAGAGAAAACCGATTATGTGAATTAACCCCCTCTACGAGTTCTAGCACAAACCAAACTTGATGATGGGCTCTTGTAGATGATATCAAGCAGGTCCACTAAGTCCCTGCACACAATTAGAGCACACCCAAGTAGATCGAAGCGGAAGCGAATGTATATGCTAGAAATGAACTTGTGAAGGTAAACAAGAGACAAAGATATGTTTTCCCGAAGTTCGGACCTCACCGCTGCCACTAAGGCTGTCACAAAGACACGATGAATCCTAGTCTCCGTTGAGGGCCTACGAAAGGCGGGCTTATCCACTCCAAGCCACTTTCCTCGGTATCACTAGCTTTTGACCCTTTTCCACGAAGGAGGCAAGGCCAGCCTTTACAACCAATCCGTGGCTTACCACACACAAAGGTAGCTCACCGGCGACGCCTAGCCGTCTAGGAGGATCACCTCCAAGAGTAACAAATGCTCCAATGGATGCTTGGCTTCACCGGAAGTGCTCAACACTAAGGATATGCTCACTATAGCTGATATGAACTATCAATTGCTATCTATTGCTCACAACCCATACATCCCTCAACCCAAATCCAATGATATGATCAAAATCAATCAACTCTCACAAAGAGAGGCTTGGGGAGAGCTTGCTGGTGCTTGGAACTGCCCTAGGCGAGTTAGAATGGAATGGCAACCAGCACCCCTCAAAGGAGAGGGGTATGGAGTATAAATACCCCACACAACCAAAACTAGCCGTTATAGCCGTTGGAAACCGGTCAGACCGGATTCCCAAACCGGTCAGACCGGTTTACGAACTATACTAGCCGTTACACATGTCAGGGCCCCAAACCGGTCAGACCGGTTTCCCAAACCGGTCAGACCGGTTTGGGTCCACTCAGCACCACAAACCCAAAAGCGGTCAGACCGCTTTCCCAAACCGGTCAGACCGGTTTGGGGTCTTTCAGCACACTAAATTCCCAAGAGTATATCTCTCAAGGCTATCTCACATGGGTTGATCTAATGAGCACTTTTTGGTGTATGCCAAGACAACTAATGTTGCATCCCTCTTGATAGTACGGCATTCCTAAACTCAAGATTAAAACAATAAATAGAATCTACCACTTAAGCTTTTATATCTTCATTGATGCCATACTTGATCATTCTCAACTTTGAGGGCTTCAACACTTCATGTCTTGATGAGCAAATCCAATGTTGAGCTAATGACTTAGAATTTCCATTGCATGGATCAATTCATAAGCCATTCCAATATATATGATCAAACAAAGATAAGATGCTTCGCATTGCTTCACTTGATATGACTTGATTGATGTATAGAAACCCAAACTATAATGCTAGACCTTTCCACCAAACAAGGTACCTCGGCTACAAAACCAATTTGCCCTTCACCTTGCTAGGAACGTCACTCGCATCTAGCTTGATCCCTTCCATCCTCTCTTGCCAAATTAAGCTTTGCTTTGCATTGCATCATCATGAAATCCACATTGAAATCCATGTCTTGAATGTTGTTCTTTGGTAGATAACTTGTCCATAAACATCAATGCACTTGAGACCATATACTATCCATAGAATCATGTCTCATTTTGAATGTAACCATTGCTATGGAACAAGCCCAAAGAAACTTCAAATTTCTTCACATGTTCTATCCCAAAACCTTTGACAAGTATCTTATTAAGTGAGACCAACTAAACATGCTTGAGCCCTTGTCTCACTTGTCATTTCCAATCACTTGTCATTTTATGACTTAGTTGCATGGGATGATTACCACCTGTTTGCTTTCTTGTCTTTTATATCAATAATGAGCTTTTATTCTTCAACAATCATATTCCTTGAATATCCATAAGAATAGATACCTGCTCATATGCTTAAGCAAACAAGTTAAATGACTAATCATGTTGTCATCCAAAATCACCAAAACATATAAGTGCCTAGATGCACTTTCAATCTCCCCCTTTTTGGTGATTGATGACAACATGATTAAAGCTTACAAAAAGATATGAAATTTAAGCTCTAGATGACTAAGATATATGATGAGCTCCCCCTCAATATGTGCATTGAATAGAATTTCAAAAATTCGGCCTCAAATGCCAAATTCACATATAATCAACAAAATTGAGAGCTCCCCCTATATCTTAGCATCCATCATGTGCAAAAAGTGTGTGTGATATCATAAATCAATATGTGATGCATATGACATGTATAGCACTCAATAAAACAAGAGAATCACATGCTTGCTGTCACGGGCCAAACCGGTCAGACCGGTTTGGGAAACCGGTCAGACCGGTTTCACCCCGCTGCCATGGGCCAAACCGGTCAGACCGGTTTGGGAAACCGGTCAGACCGGTTTCACCCCGCTGCCATGGGCCAAACCGGTCAGACCGGTTTGGGAAACCGGTCAGACCGGTTTCACCCCGCTGCCATGGGCCAAACCGGTCAGACCGGTTTGGGAAACCGGTCAGACCGGTTTCACCCCGCTGCCATGGGCCAAACCGGTCAGACCGGTTTGGGAAACCGGTCAGACCGGTTTCACCCCGCTGCCATGGGCCAAACCGGTCAGACCGGTTTGGGAAACCGGTCAGACCGGTTTCACCCCGCCAGAAACATATGTGAAACAACATTGCATCAAACAATACATGAATATCACACTAGCAAATGGTCACTTAGAATATAAAACAAGGTTCAACACACAGTAGCACACATTACAAGTTCTCAAGTCCACAAAGAGATAAAGATCGAATTTATTACAATTCAAATGACTACAAGATCAACTAGATAAGCTTTAATCCATTCTTCTCCCCCTTTGTCATCAATCATCCATAAAGGGCCCTGTCTCTTATACACATCTAGATGTGTATAAGAGACAG
>OAMR01000269.1:528323-541322 GCA_900205405.1 Echinochloa crus-galli | reverse complement strand
CGGGTTTGCCAGACCCGTGAATGCATCGAGGACGATGGCACGCACCAGTGTTTCCAATACCGGACGTGCGAGGGAGAGTGCACCATCAAGACGCCGTTGTCTGAGGGACCAGCTGAGAAGGCCTCCATGACGGTTGCAGGCGCAGAAGAACGGCGAGGTAGATGATGCCGATGCAGCCCACTATTGCTGGAGTAGACGAAGGGGTAGAATCAGACGGCGACGCTGGCGATGAGGTGGTGATAGACGAAGCGAAGGGGTAAACCCGGACGATCTGGCACAAGGCCCGATTATCCGGATGACGCGGCGGCGGAGCTCGAAGAGGGCGACGAAGAACTCGAACAGCTCGGTAAAGACCATGTGTGCGCAAGCACACACTGACGAGTGCATCTAGGCACTTATATGTTTTGGTGATTGTGCATGACAACATGATTAGTCATTTAACTTGTTTGCTTAAGTATATGAGCAGGAAATAATGAAGAAAGCAAACAAGTGTTAATCATCCCATGTAAGCAATACAAATGACAAGTGTGTGATAGTGACAAATGAGACATGGACATAAGTAAATTGGTTGGTCTCATAAATAAGATACTTGTCATTTGTATTGCTTACATGGGATGATTAACACATGTTTTCTTTCTTCATTATTTCCTGCTCATATACTTAAGCAAACAAGTTAAATGACTAATCATGTTGTCATGCACAATCACCAAAACATATAAGTGCCTAGATGCACTTTCAATCTGCTCTGCTCTCGTCCCTCCCCACCGTCCCTCTGCTCCAGGCGCTGCTCGTCGCACGCGCCGGATCCCCTCCCCTGCTCTTCGTCGGATCCCCTCCCCAGCTCCCCGCGGCCGACGCAGACGTGACGCGGCCGGAGCGGCGGCTGGAGCAGCTGCTCCGGCGGCAGGAGACCGTGGAGCTGGCGGTGGTGGCGGGCAGCGGCGGAATGGGCGGTGGTGACGGAGGAGGATTCGGCAGGCGGCGGCCGAGCGGCGCGGCGGTGGCCGAGCGGGGATATGCAATGTGCCGTGGAGATCTCGTTTAGCATTGGAGAATTAGTTACCCTATAGACAGCTAAATAGTCTCATTGTACAAGCTGTTTGTTCAGCTGTCTATTTATGTCAAAAAAAACAGTAACTGTCTGCACCGTTGTAGTTGCCCTAAACAAATTTGGTTTAGAGCAGGGCTAATGGTTTAGCCCACTGCTGGCGGAATGCAGCGGACATGTCATCTTGAGCCTTCAACAGAGCCGGTTCATATAATAGAGCAGGCTATTTAGTTGGCTAAGAAGGTAATTGTATTAAATAGGAAGTACTTTATACTTGCAACTTGGCAATATAGAGAGAGACATGCAGAGCAGGGGATTGGACGGGAGGAAGAAAACGCTGGCTCAGTCGTGCGCAACAGGCTGGGAGCGGGCGGTTTTGTCTCGGTTACGCTGCTTCAAGCGAGCGCCTCGCGAGACGTCCGTTCTTTTCTCTCTCTAGTTTTCTCGCTCCTCCACCTCAGATTAGGCTGACGTGGAGAGTTATTTCGCCGGCTGACTGTATCTTATAATACTTGCTCTTAGCGTCAACCATACCAGCGTCATCAGTAGCAAGACCTTCCTCTCCCGCTTGGGGCCTCTTGGCAAACAGAGGTAGAGGCGTGAGGGTATTGGCCGAGGGCGAGGTGGTGGAGGCCGCATAGGTCCTCGCGTCCACGCTGATTGACATTGACTTGGGGTAGTCCGTGTGGAAGACGAAGCGCTCCAGCGTCACGCCATCACCCACGGGGAGGGCGGCGGCTAGGGCTAGACAAAAAACTCGTGGCTCGACAGCTCGCTCGACTCGGCTCATTAGTGGCTCGACTCGACTCAGCTCGTTTAAAATTTTTTACGAGCTGAGCCAAGGTTTTAGCTCGATGTGTTAATGAGCCAGCTCGCGAGCCGCTCGCGAGCTATAACAAGCCAGAGCATATAGCCTAGCATGTATTATTTTGGTTATGTGATGTCATGATTCATGAATACTTGTTATGTTCAACTTAATTCCTGACCTGAATGGTGGTGGGTGGTTGGGATTCCGCGTCGGGCCCACGCCACGTCGGCCGTGGCGGAGCTCCGCCATCCCGCCACAGATGGCGGAGAGCTGAGCCTCCGGCACGGTTCAGGAGAGTGCAGGACCCCGCTGCAGCTCCCTTTTCCTGAAAACGTTCGGGAACGTTTTCAGGAACCCAGTGCGAGCAGCCTTACGCGGGCACATCAGCGCATTCAATGCTACCCTCCCTGATCCGCAGATCGACCCGGCTCAGCATACATGGAGTAGAGCCCGGCCTCCTGGATGATCCGTCGCAACGCAACCAGTTGCACGGACATGGACAATGATCGCATCACAGAAAAGACGACGGGGTAGTACATACAGGACGTACCAGTCCAGTACCAGAAAAAACAAAGGAACGAAAGGCGCGGTAGGCCAGCGCGTTCGAGGAGGCCGGCATCGATTGCAGTTGCAGCAACCGTCCCGCTCACGGTTTGTGCGTGCCGGAGGTCACGCACGTACAGGCCTACATACAGCGTACCGCTACCGCCCGCGCGGAAAAAAGAGTGGCAAGCGAACAACCCCCTTTCCTTTCCTTTTTCCCCCCATGGCCCCCTCCAATGCAGCCGCGGGCTGGCTTGGCTCCGGCCATGATATGATTCCTTCCCGTATCATGCAGTCATGCATGCACTCGATTGATCGATCAGGTCGTCGTCACTCCCACTCATCGCCTTTCCGGTCGCTGCCATTGCTCCTCGAAACGGAACCCCGGTCTCGCCATCATCACCGCTGCCCATTCGATCGCCCGTCCGGCCGGCAGCGGCAGGCACGCAGTGGGACGATGGGAGTGGGAGACTGCAGCCGGGACGGAGACGCGGTCGCGGCGGCAAAGCAGCAACACGCGCGCCCGGGGTCCCGGCCTCTCCCGGGGCTCACTTCACTGCCTGCCCCCGCCCGCCGCGAGGGACTCGAGTGCCGCCCAGAGCGAGACGCAACGCATGTACGCTCGTGACCGCAGCGCCATCATTTGATCGGGGGTGGAATCATGGATTCATGGGCATGCTGCGAAGCGTGACCCGGGCGGGGTGGTGGTGGACGGCACGTCGGCGTCGCCCCGGCCCCGCCCCGCCGGGCCTTGGCTGCGCAACGCAACCGTCGCCGGGCCCTCGTGCCTGCAGCTAGCTAGCGTTCCAGTACCAGTAGTAGTACCAGTGCATGATGCATGCCCTGTCGTCCTGGCCGGATGGGGGGGAAAGAAAAGATCAAGGGATCATTGCGCGCTTGCAACGCAACTGCCCGGGAGCCGGCCGGCCGGGGTCCGCGACGACGCGACGCGACGCGACGCGATGGAGCCCGCACCGCACCGCACCAATGGCGTATTGGCGAGGAAACAGCAGGGCATTGATCGGGCGGGGGCAGGCGGGCATGTAGTAGTGTACAGTAGTACGTGCGTGCGTGCCGGCCCTGCGGCTTGCGTTGCGTGTATGTGGACGCATGCTGCTGGTCTGGTCCCCGGCGAGGATTCATGAGTGCCGGGCGGGCGGTTAGGTGTAACCTCCCTGCTATTAGGGCTAATAGCCACTACCGGAGAAACCGATATTTGCACCGGTCACCTCCCATCAGGCTGCTGCTATTTAGGGCTAATAGCCACTACCGGATAAACCGATATTTGCACCGGTTGAAAAACACCGAATTTTTAGTTTTTCAACCGTTGCTACTCATAACCTGTGTTAAAAGTAGGGTACTAGCTAAAAATATTTGCATATTTGCGTGTTGCGGGATTTGAACTCAGGACCTCTTGGCTCGCGCGCACCCACCTAACAGTACATGTGATGGGATAAAAGATGCGCTCCTTTTGAAGTAGCACGTGACAACCCCATTAGCACCGGATCATATTTACAAACCGGTGCTAAAGGTGACCCTGTAGCACCAGTTGGTGTTACAATCCGGTGCTAAAGGAGGGGGACTTACCAACCGATGCTAAAGGATCTCCGGTGACACCTCAATTTTACATCCAGTGCTAATATTATATTAACACCGGTTCTTAAATACGCTGAGGCATACAAGGAGGCGGATGGTGGTTTTTCTCGTAGTGGGCGCAGATAAGCATGACAGACCGATCAGTCGATCGCTTGGTTTCATTTGCCGGAGGACAGCGACGTCTCTGCTCGAGTACGTTCGCTGGGGCATCGTAGATAGATGGGTGCGTGTTCTATCATGATCTAATTAGACTCAAATGATGCGTTTCGTCGTGTACATCAAAACTATGTAACTAGTTTTTTTATTTACTCACGTTTAGTACTCTATATACGAGAAGAGAGATTTGATGTGATAGATGAATAGTAAATTTTGGAGAGATAATTTTTGAGAAAGTTGGGGAGGAACACAGCCGATGATGGGTGAAGTGAAGTGACCCGGTTCAGAACTGGAGGGAGCGCTGGTGGTGCGGTGCACTGCTGAGAAATTCTCCACGCTCGCGTCCAAACCGGAACGGCACAAAACACGGCCACTGCTCGTAGGGTTCTTCCGATCTTCTTTTAAGCCGACAGGTGTTGCTGCGACCGGTGAATAGAAACATGGCCAGGCCTGTGGTCAGGAATGCGCGTGTGCCTGTTAGCCTTCAGGAGTTTGAGTGGATTTTTGACGTTTCGTGTGTTTGCGTTCATTATTGTACGGTTTCGTTAGGTATCACAGGAACTGCTCGCTCCGTCGAACGCACAGGCACACCGGCATGACACTGGCCTGGGCTGCCCAAAAGTTTGGCAGACGGCGTCTTCGTGCTTTATGGGCTCGGCCTGAGAGGGGAGCTACTCTTTTGGTGGTGGGCTCGTTGTGACATATTGGGCCGGTAAAGGGGTAAGTAAGCCACCACAGACCACAGTGGGCTTGGGCTACACTTGCAACTGAATTCACACCCACTGTGGGCCTGCACAGCCTGGCAGCATTACATGAGGGTTCCCTGCTCAGGATTGGAAAAAGACCATTTTCTCTCCCTCAACTATTGGCCGAATCCATGATTCGTCCCTGGACTCGAAAACCGGACAAATCAACCCCTCAACTTTTTAAACCGTTTACTTTACCCCCCAACCCGATTTATAAGTAAAAAAATATAAATATTTTCACTAGTTTTAAATATTTTATTTAGATTTCTTGTGTCCAATACATCTTTAAAGTTTTGTCAGAATTTTAGAAGTTTAGGGATATTTTTTGTGGTTTGATAACCTCATTAAGTATTTTATTTTTAATTAGAAAAGATAAAACCACCATTGAAAACCACTTATAACCCGGATTGGGTGGTAAAGCAAACGGTTTTAAAAGTTGAGGGGTTGATTTGTCCGGTTTTCGAGTTCAGGGAGGAATCGTGGATTTGTCCGATAGTTGAGGGAGAGAAAATGGACTTTTTCCCTCAGGATTCAGTACTGGAGTTCTCTTTACTCCGTCACTGCCACAAAAATTTCGAAGTGCCCGTGATTTTGAATTTGAGCAAGCAGGATTCATGCCAAACAACAAAATCTAGCATCGACTACCCAGAGTTGCATTCAACACGCAAGCAATCACTTCTTTGCGACTGTTCCCAACAATTTCCAAGTGGTTGCTCTGGAGTCTACAAAGCGATTATGTAGGCCACACCAGAAAATCACATGGAGCCCAATCTTTCCACTCTAGAGATAGAGAAGCCGCATCAGTTCAAAGCTTGTGTCTTACGAACACGAAAACAGGGATACCAATAACAAGGCATTCGCAAATAAGACTGAACAGGTAATAGTTAACCACAACGTTCAGGTGCTTAGGCATAGATGTTGAAGAGAATTTCACATGAATTCCCCCAGAAGACAAAGTAACACATAGATGTACTGGTAAACAGATACCAGTTTACCACAACTATTACGACACAAACACTTATATTAAAAACACAAAACAGAACAGAACAGACGGTAAACTGCAGGGACGGCAGTCACAAGCAGGGGACGACACAATCCGGAACGCCGCAGCAGATTCACTCCTTGGCGGTCTTGTTGATGAGCGACTTGTGGATGTGGGGGATGACGCCGCCGCCGGCGATGGTCCCCTTGATGAGCGTGTCGAGCTCCTCGTCCCCGCGGATGGCGAGCTGGAGGTGGCGCGGCGTGATGCGCTTCACCTTGAGGTCCTTGCTGGCGTTGCCGGCCAGCTCCAGGACCTCGGCCGTCAGGTACTCGAGGATGGCGGCGGAGTACACGGCGGCGGTGGCGCCGACGCGGCCGTGCGCGGACGCGCGGGACTTGAGCTGGCGGTGGATGCGACCCACCGGGAACTGCGGACACGAAGCAACTTTTAGTACCTACTAGGTGAAATTCGCAGCTGTACAGCTGAAATTCGCAGGAAGAAAACGCAGATCTGGCTGATTTGCGGTGCTGAATCGAAAAAAAAGCAGGCGAAGAAGGAAGCGGGGAGGAGAAGGGGAAAGGAACCTGGAGGCCGGCGCGGGAGGAGCGGGAGACGGGGGCCTTCTTCTTGTCCTTGTCCTTGTCGGTGCTCTTGGCCGCCGTCGTCTTCGCCGCCAGGAGACCCTTACCTCCCTTGCCCGCCATCGCCGCCGGGAACCCTAGCTTGACTTTGTGGCGTGCTGCCTGCGAGGGTGAGGTGAGGCCGGCCGGATGCTGGAGGGGATTTGCTGAATTTTTCCCTGTTCAGTGCGGTGGCAGAGGGCTTTATACGCGAGGAGCAGTGGGAAGTTTCGGCTTGAGTTTGAACCGGGTGGGCGCCGGGTGGGCGGGAAGGGTGGAGAGCGCGCTCCTCGTTTTCGCGGCTCCCGGGCAATTTTGGATGACGCAAGGCTACTCGTCTGCGCTCGGGGCCGGGGGCATTTGCGGTCGTCTACTCGTCTGCAACCAAATTTTTTTTTTTTGGTATTATAAGATATCAGCCTTTTTATACGTATGATATCTGCGTATCTTTATATTAAGATCTATACTTAATTAAAGTCTGCTTTCTATATTTTCGGCTAGCTATCCTTGTCGCAAATTCCGCGTGCCCACCTATTGTTTTCACCTAATTAATCACTACCCCTTGTATGGATGGCATTTTCTTTTTGCTTTTAGCACCAATTTCTCCAAATGTCTAACACAATTGTTTGAGTTTCAATTTGGTAGGTGGGTGAGGGGAAGTGAGCAACATTTTTTCATGGCTGCAAGGGCGTGGAAATTTCAAATAGAGATGATATGGCATATTCGATTATATGTATCCGCCTGCCTGGATTTAATATTTGTGCCTGCAAGATATCTATATTTGACCGGATTTATTTTTTAATTACTATTCCACCAATCTTTCACATTGGATTCTATGTACATTTCTGTTCACCCTTTTAATTGAATAATCATTGCCCATCTGTCGTTGAGCATCAGTTTGGCTTGTATCACCGATTTCTCCCGCCAGGGCTTTAAGCGCGTGAATCCGTTGGGCGGGAGAGGCCAAGCATGCACGCAGGCGTGAGGATATGTATGACAGCCGCAAGCAATCGATCTTTAACCACCGTGCTATTCCCCTTTGGGATATGTGTGCCGGCCTACCCACCCAGGCACCCAGCTGTCGTTTCCAATTGAATAATCATTTTGTCGCGATCCTGGACCCCACCACCGAATGGCATTTCTCTGCTTTTTTCTCTATTTTTATCGGTGGTCATTCTTTTTGTCATAGTTTTGTATAATGGTTTTCCTTTTCACTTTCGACGGATCGAAAATTGTTGAGGACTACACAAAGTGAATAAAAATGGACTTTGAACTACAAATGAATGAAATATAAAAAACAATATAGAGTTGTATAAGAAAAAGGATGCAATTATGTGAATTTAGAACATTTTCATTCATATTAGACCAATCTATCATGGTCTCGGGAGATAGGAAGGGTTGCAAGCTAGTATATATTGTGAGTTAGAGAATGTTTATGCCAAAAACTGTTTTTTTTTTCACCTGGTGTCACGGCTTACTTGCTCATCCAGATTCATCCCATCAATCATACCACCACTCTCTCCTCCCTTTTCTTGTCTACCGCACCCCTTCTTAGTTCTCCATACGTTTGAGTAGCACCTCCCCTTCCAATTCTTTGGAGCGGACATGGTGGCTGTGACCCCATTCCAATCCCAAGCATTAGAGAAGCCTACTAGCCTAGCCACTGCATGTGCATTTGCATCTCGTTTCATCAATCATACCATCATTATATTAAGCTAGCTCAGTTAAACTTCTTAAAACTTTATGTTCAAAGCTTTTATATCTAATGTTGCTATAGCCTATAGGGCATTTTCCTTTCCAATCCTGTGTAAATGTAGTGTTTAAACATGATTGCACATCATGACCATTCAGCTTAATAAACCTTGCTAGCTATTCATTTTGTTTTCGTTAATGCATTAGTTAGTTCATAATTTTGCAACCAAATTTAATTTTTTTGGAGATTATTAAGATATCTGCTTTTTTATACCTATGATATCTGCGTATCTTTGTATTAAGATATATACGTAATTAAAGTCCGCTTTTGATATTTTTCGCTAGCTATCTTTATCGCAAATTCCGCGGGTCCACCTATTGTTTTCAACTAATTAATCACTACCTCTTGTATGGATGGCATTTTCCTTTTGCTTTTAGCACCAATTTCTCCAAATGCCTAGCACAATTGTTTGAGTTTCAATTTGGTAGGTCGGGCGAGGGGGAGTGAGCAACATATTTTCGTGGCTGCACAGGCGTGAAAATTTCAAATACAGAGGATATGGCATATTCGATTCCATGTATGTGTCTGTATGGTTTAATATTTGTGCCCGTGAGATATCTATATTTGATCGGATTTATTTTTTAATCACTTTTCCACCAACCTTCCACATTAGAATCTATATACCTTTCTGTTCACTCTTTTAATTGAATAATCATTGCCCATCTGGCGCTGAGCATCAGTTTGGCTTGTAGCACCGTTTTCTTCCGCCAGGGCTTTAAGCGCGTGAATCCATTGGGCGGGAGAGGCCAAGCATGCATGCATGTATGAGGATATGTATGAGAGCCACAAGCGATCGATCTCTAACCACCGTTCGTATTTTCCTATGCTATTGCCCTTGAGATCTGTGTGCCAGCCCACCCACCCATCCGTCGTTTTCAATTGAATAATCATTTTGCCGTGAGCCCGGGCCCCACCACCGAAGGGCATTTCTTTGCTTTTTGCTCCATTTTCATCGGTACTCATTATCTTTTTTCGTAGTTTTTCATAATGGTTTTCCTTTTTACTTTCGACATATCAAAAATTGTTAAGGACTACGGAAAAATGAATAAAAATGTATGTGGAGCTATGGATGAATAAAAATAAAGACAAGAGTTGTATAAGAAAAAAACATGCAACTATATGAATTTAGAGCATTTCTCATCAATATTGGACCACCCTATCATGGTCTCGGGAGACATGAAGGGTTGCAAACTAGTAGACAGTGAGTTAGAGAATGTTTATGCCAAAAACTGATTTAGAACTAGAACTAAGGGAGTTAAATAGTTAACTTTATAAGAACTAATTAATATTGATAACTTGTGTATAAATTAGATTAAGATAAAAATAATACGTCATAAACCTAAAATCTAATTGTATATGATAACTTAGTAAATAAGATAAATCAAGAAAGAAGCGATTGTCCACTATCTCTCGTTCCATCGACTCTACTGCGTTTTGATCAAAATAAAAAAAAATGGTGTCAAGAATCCTTTGCTCTCTCTCTCTCTCTCTCTCTCTCTCTCTCGACACATACACGGCTTACCATTGGATATTGTTTCTCTTCACAGCTCTTCGCTCCTCGTATCAAATCCTTTTTGGCCACATCCTACGGAGTAAATGTTAACTGCAGTGTTTGTTGTTTTGCTAGAAACTAACCGTGTGGCTTGCCACACACATATGCCAGAAGCACATTCTTTGTCAAACCTAGTTATTTTGTTGGCAAGAAGAAGAAGAGAAGAAGGAGCAGCAACATGACAATAATGTGCGAAAGAACAAATGAAGAATTAATCCCCCTTCAAAATAATTACTCCTATGTGAAAGAAGAAGAAACATGTCCGTACTCGGCTACACGTATCAACAGAGTCGGTGGACCATATAATAAGACCACGCAGGCAGGCAGGCAGTCGTAATGCATGCCTCCCTTGGCTTGAAACGCGCAGCATCAGGTAGCAGGGTAGGCATGCATGCATGGCGCGCAGTACACCTGGTGATGCGTACTGTGATGCATGGTGTATATAGCAGCTAGCAGCACGTACATGGGCGGGGGCCTGCTCGATCTGCTCCTCCGATCCAGCGCGCTGACACGTACAGGCCGGATCAGACGAGATGAGCAGTGGCGACGCGAAAGATGGCGGGCACACGCGCAGAGACGCGGACAGGTACACGGAGCAGCGGGAGAGCGTACACGTACAGCCGTGGACCGCCACCAGCGCCCCATGCATGATGACATTATTTATATCGATCGATCTGATATATACAACGTACGTGTATACGTGCTTGGTGATCGAGCCAATCGATCGATCAGGCCAATTTAACCCGGCCAGCTCGCTAACACATGTGCACGTACGTACGACGTTCGCTAGCCAGGCGCGGTGGACGTACCGGTGGTACAAGCCCGGAGAGTGCATTCATGTATGGTTGCATATGCATGCATGTGTCTGTCCGAGTCCGATCGAGATGGATGATGGATTGATTTGTGACGCAACATGCATGCTGTGCCTGCATGATCGAATGCATGCATGACACTATATATGCTCTCAAAGGCCTCTCGTTTCGTGTGTGGACTGACCGGCGGCTCGATCTGCATGTGGTTCATCGGAGTAGTACCACAAGTAGATCACAGCAGGCAGCAGGAGTCGAGTCGAGTCGAGTCACACGTACGGACACACACAACACAAGCGCATGCAGCATGCACGCGTTGCAGTACGCGCGCTGCAATGCACGGACGGCCGCGCGCGCATCATCGTCATCGATCCGTACGCGCGCGCCCATGTGAGGCCGGTGAGGTGACGAGGCAAGGCATTTTCGATCGCATGATGAAGCCATGATGCATGCGTGCGTGCGTGCACTGCAGTGGGGCCGATCCAGCTCGATCGGGCGGCGTCCTCGATCTCGGGGGGGCACATATATATTGGGAGCAACAACGTAACGTCGCATGCATGCATGACTGGGCAGGCACAGTACGTACACGCAGCACCATGACCACGCACGCATGCACACGTGTACGTACACGCCCGGCCGCGTACCGGCCGGCCGGCGGTCGCAGCACGGTCACCGCCGCGCCGGCGCCCGTGTGTGTACGTGCCTCTGCCGCGCGTGCTCGCAGGCACATGGGACGTACACGTACGACGCAGGTGGTGGCTACCGTCGTCCCCGCCTCCGATTCTGATTGATGGATCGGACTCGCCACGAGCCGCGAGCGTATACAATACACACTCACGCACGCATATACGCAAAGAGTCCGAGAGAGAGAGAGAGAGAGAGGGAGGGAGAGAGAGGGAGGGAGGGAGAGAGAGAGAGAGAGAGAGATCAGATCTCAAGTAGTCAGTGCATATATTGACTCCCCATCAGATAGTTTGTCATGATGAATCATTATTGTTACAGTACCTTCAGACTTGAGAGTATGCATGGGAGTACCTAGTTTTATTTTCTCATCAGTAGTTATTACTTATTACTAGTATAGTCGTTCAGAATTATATTAAGAGTATTGGAATATACTTATATGATTACAAATCAGCGCTGGCGCTCATAACCGAACACAGCACATAATTTAGCATAGCGGGGTAGACGGGTAAGGATATATAGGGAGCGATTGGAGACTAGGAACTGGACGAATCGGAATTTGGGGACAGGAGCATGAACACACGTACTACGTACAAGACAAAGAACAGAGGACAGCAGTGATGTTTACATTACATACTGTAATTCATTCATGCCCTACTCTGCTCTCGATCTCTCCCATAAGTAGCACGCTTACACATGCTGGGCCTGATTCGTGTTAGCAAACGCGTTGCACCACACTGGGCCGACGAAACGAGGGTTGGGCTTCCTGGGCCGGAATCCAGCGACGCATCTGACACCACAGCAGTAACATACAACCTGCTCTACGTACGGCTTATGCTCTATTGCCTCATCATCATTAAGTGGGGAATGATAAGATAACGACGGGTCTTGCTATTATATACATATTATCCTTTGTCACAGAACAATTCATCGGCACGGCGCATTAGTATTATTTATTTTAATTTTATTTTAGGCTAGCTACCGAAGCAAAGCAGCCAGGGTTCTCTGATCCATCTCATACATTGTGTTTAATTTGTGGCGCTTACCGAGTAGTAGGGCGCCGTGGAGACGACGCTCATGGGCGCGCCGCCGGAGGGCGGTGACAGCGCGTACAGCGCCGCCATGAACAGCTGCGTGGAGCCGATGCCGACGAGCATGTGGTAGCCGTCGTCCACGGCGGCATTGCCGACTAGGCGGTGGAGCCGGCGCACCTCGTGGTCCAAGCCCGGCTCGAGGAACCAGCAGACGTTGCCGGCGTTGGAAAAATAACTTAAGTTTTGCCACCCCGGGATGACGATCTCGGCGGCGTCCCCCGTGCCGCGCCAGAACTCCTCAAACACGGTAGGGTCACCGCTACAGCAAACAACCAACGAGATCGAGCAACAATCGTATATGTGAGTGGCTCTGTCAGTAAAGGAAAAACAAGGAAGAAATTAAGATTTTGTAAACTCACTGGTCCAGGTTAATCAGCGAGTTCGCAGACACCGCCGCCGGCGCCGGCTTGCCCGTGGACGGTGTCCAGGCCTTGGGCCCTGCTTCTTGCTCTTCCTGCTGCCTCGCTGTTGTCCTGCCGCTGACCCTGCTGGCGCCACCGTCGTATGGTTGCATCGTCGGACAAGCCTGGTGGTGGTGATGCGGAGGAGCTTGGTTGTTGCTGGAGGAAGAGCCCGATGTTCAGTGCGACGGAGACCAATAGGGCGAG
>OAMR01000269.1:506429-516956 GCA_900205405.1 Echinochloa crus-galli | reverse complement strand
GCAGGGCAGCACTCAGAGGGTTGGGCAGCCGCAGGGTCAGCAGCAGGGAGGTCGTGCACCGCAGACTCCGGTTCGGGGCAAGCTCAACCACACCGGTGCAGAGACAGCAGAGACAGCCACTGATGTTGTCGTGGGTACGTTCCTCGTCAATTCCACCCCCGCCACTGTTTTATTTGATTCTGGAGCTTCGCATGCTTTCATTTCTGCTGCTTTTGTAAAGAAGAATTTGCTAGCTCTGAAACCCATGAAGAACACTATGCTAGTAAGCTCACCGGGAGGTGAACAGCGGGCCACTCTACGGTGCCCCCATGTTCCCATCATAATAAGGGGGGTAGAGTTCAAGGCAGGTCCGATAGTACTGGAGACCCTTGGATTTGATATGATCCTGGGTATGAGCTGGATGACCAGATATGATGCAGTGATCAGGTGTGCTACGAGGAGTAATTCTGTTACTTACACTTGCTATTATTATCATTTTTGGGCAAAATCCCGGACGGGTAACAGATTGGAGTCAGGCTGATTATGCTGTGGAGTTTCCCGGGGATTTGCCGTACTTCTGAGTTGGCGTTCTCCCAGTCAGAGTCCCTGTGGGATTGCGGCTACGCTTAGAGAGATGTATTAGTCTTCCGCTGTCCATGTATTTCATTTATGCAAACTCTGATGTAATCGCTACTTTATGTTGAGAATTAAGCATTTTACTCTGATTTTTACCATATTTGTTCGCTATATGTGTCTGTGGACTTCCTGGGCACACATATGGCCACATTCGGGTTTCGTGTAAATCCGGGTGTGACATAAATACTGCAGCATGTAATGGCCAGTGTGTGTAGAAAGGGAAGCTATGATGATTGGCCGCTATTTCACAGTTCACAGCCCTAGCTCTAGATGGGTATTCAATGACGTCTCTACAGGCACGCATATGCATGCATATATAGCAGGAGGAGGAGCCAGCAGAGCCTGATGTAACTGAAGCTGGCACACATACGCATCGTGACTATGGACGACGACGACGACGACTCCTTCCCTTGCATTGGAGACCAGGCAGATTCAGGAATCAGGAGAGAGTACACATCATCTACTCCATAGGTGGTGTGGTAAAATGGTAACGTAGCCTGCCTAGCTGCCATCCCATGTGTATAGTACGCCGAGCTGTCAGTGTCCATCACGCGACGATCAAGATCATGGATCATGCATGCATATTGTAGCCCTAGGGAGTGGTGCACGCCGTTCCCTGTGAAGGGATTGTGAACGTGTACGTCGTCCAGGGGGCTCGATCACTGACTCATTGTTACTGTGGACACTGGCCGGCCAACCATTCCTTGGACGACGTCACTCTGAACCACGCTGACGTACAGCTACGTCTTGCTACTGTTCACGTAGAGAGATTTATACACGATGCTTACGCGAGCTACGTACGCCTTCACTGACACGTGCCGGTGGTATGATATGATGGCTCTAGGTGGTGTAGCTATTTAACTACGGAGTATTTTAAAGCTTGCACTTGCAGTTCTCGTTCTTCTATCACTCTGCCAGCTTACCGTTGATTCATCTCATCGCCGTCAGTTTTGCATGCGCATGCGAGAAAAGAAAACCATGAACCGGCCATAGGAGTTTTCTTCGAGATGTTCTCTTTTGGAACACTGATCATAAGCACGACCTGAACGTGATCGTTCAGGCGTATGTGTTTACGTGCCTTTCATTCACAGCAGGTACAGCACCTGATCAATGGTGCATGGCTGCTCACGACGACACACGACAGGGAGGGATCGGAAGAAGAGGACAATGGGGACTAGCAGCTCGTCAGGTGTGGCAGCCGAAAAAACCTCCGAGGAGAGCAAGGAGACAAGAACCACTCAACGAGGCGGATCAATAATCCATGCATGGACGGGTACACGAACATTATTGGAATTGGAGTGTTGTTTGCTAGCTTTATACCATCTTCAGCTCTCTGGGCTCGTGTTTTGGGTGTAGCCTGCCGATGAAAAGTGTCATACGTCGACTTCGTAGATGGAACAAAATAGTGTAGCAGATACCTCAGACGACGACGCCAGGGATGACTTGTAATAAGTATAACCCTGTAGCACACTGTAGCAACGGCTTATTGGGAAAATGGGGACCGTTTCCAAATTAAAATGAGGTCACCGGAACTGTTTTCGATTTGGAGAAGCCACCAGCTGACCTGAAAATCTATGTTTTTGATTTGCTATAGCTATAGATCAGCTAGCTGCACGTCCCATTGAAAATATCTTGCATGTTGTACCAAGTATTATATTTATGCAATATATGCATACACAGAGCTGGCTGGATGCTAGGTACTTCACATAAGGCCTTCTCCAATGACAAGACCTACCACCTAGCTCTAAGCACTCTTAGCACTTAGCTCATAATATGAATGACCCCACATATCATCCTCACGTAATCTCGAAATATGTGTATGAAACTATCTCCTAAATAAGAGGTAGCACTCTTAACTTTTTGTACCGTTCACGGATTAAAAAAATTATGAGCTAGCGTAAGAGCTGGCCATTGGAGGAGGCCTAATAAGAAAGGACGGATCTTAAAAAAACACGAGAAATTGACTGATCCATGTACATGTTTGACAAGGCGTGACGTATCAAGCTACAGTAGAGTGCCCTGTCCGTTACCAGTTACTCATACAGTCCACGGAGCAGGTCGAGACCTGAGTAATCTACAGTGTACTGTGTACATGTGTATATGTAACCCGTATAGCACCACGGTCAGATCATGCGCGTAGTACGCCTGGTTCAAAACTATGTCGACACAGTACACGTACAACTGGCGAAACAATCCATCGTCTTCAATCTCGCCTCGATCTGAAACTGGTTGTCATCAATAACCGTGGGCCAGCATGCATGTTTTAACTGTTTTTTAAAAGAGTTTACATAGATCATTGGATATTTTTAGGAAATGCTAATATGATGTACGATTTGGAGCTAGGTAACTGTACGTGTGCATTGTCCTAAAAAAAACTGTACGTGTGCATATACTGACGATGCTTTATTACTAAATTTTTCATGTCAACACGGTGCAGTATGACACATAGCTTGGACTATTCTGTTCATTGTCATATTTTGCCATATATATTTTTTCTCATTTAATCCATCACAACTTTGACAAAGGATGACTAGAAAATATGGCATCGTCCCACTAAGGGCCCCTTTGGTAGGACTCCAGCTTCACCAAAAACAGCTCCAGTTGTTGCTCCACTGGTGGAGCAGCTTCTCTGGTGAAGCTGGAGCTATTTTAGAATGGTGTTTGGCAAAACAACTTCTCTTGTATTTTTTGAATGGAGGAGAAAGTTTAATTGCCTAATATGCCCATGGTTTCCTAGCTTATTTCTCCTATCTCTCAATCACACATCCAGCAGTTTTAACGGCAGTTTTGGGATGGTGCCATTTCCGATCAAATAGAACATTTTCTAACATAGAATGATCAATATTGAAGCGCACATCAACATAGAACGAAATGATTATCAGAATGATGATGACTCTTCAGCATTTGCGCAAGGAAAATATTGCAACATTGAGCGCACATCAACAGCGAAGTTGAGCCTTTGGGACAGCATGCTGTCAAGCGATCTAGGGGAAGAACTGGTAGCCCGGGGAGGGTGAGACCGCCGCCGCTCGAGCCTCCGACAGCAGTAGAGAATCCTGATGATGCTGCAGAGTGGTGCAACGGCATGTGAGGGGTGCCCTACATTTGCCATGCCCAGGTGGGTAATGGCACAGCGACCAGCTCAGGCCTTCTCGCTCCATAGTCCTTTCCTGCACAGTTGCCACAACACAAGGGTGGGCTTTGTTAGCTACTACTGACCACAGTAATGTCTTAATGGAAAATCATTTACAGCAAAGAGAGACCATTGGTTCACAAAAATCAAAATGTACTCAGCTAAGGATTATAAAGTGAACAAGAATTCTTCAAGATTCTATTTTTTCTTTTTTTCCTTTTGCAAAACCAAGACTTGACACTAGCTCTGTTTCCTGTAAATTCAGAGCATCCTCAGGACTAAAGCTGCAGCCCATGATCACTGATCAGCTTACCAAGGTGCAACCCATGTTATGTCACCAAACTGTTAGACTGAACGAGACTGGTGTTTCAAAAGATGCAAATTGGCAGAACTGCCTGATAGAAACATGAATCAGTTGGTTCACACGCGAAACAGTATCAGTAGTGACTAGTGAGTAGCAACGCCGAGGGAGCTCACGAACCAGATTACTACATTTCCGAGAAACAAGACATTTCACTGGAAATTTCAGAATATCTTTAGTGTTTATAGGAATCAAGCTACTAATCTTTTCTCCATGCCCCCATTCAAACAAGAAATACAAATGGAATTGAAAAACTGTTTAACTAGCTGATATCAGTATACAGGTATGACGTATCTGAAAAACAAGATATACTGAACTGAAGGATGGGTCTGAAAAAGAAAAAGAAAAAGTGTCAATCATCAGGAACTGTTAAGAAAAGTGATCATTCCATCCAAGCCTCATCATCATGGATAATAGCTTTGCGAGTAGTAACCGTACTGTGGTAGTTTGCACAAGGGGGGGAAGGGAGGCTCCAGATTCCTCTGCCCGTAGACGCTATACAATTTCAGTGCTAAGGAGCATTGCTAACTTGCACGCGTGTCTGATAAAGACAGTAAGTGTGTTTCAATTTTGCTGCAAGGCTCCGAAACCTCAACCACAATTTCAATTTTTATGCATGTAGTAGATGTAATCTCAGAGGTAAGCAGCATCACTGACTTGCACACCAGAATGTACTGTAGTACCTAGATGGAGTGGGTATTTGGACGTGATTGATAAGAACATCAAGTGTGTAGTTGATTGGCACACATAGGCAATCAACTACACAGAGAGCTAACTAACTTGCCGCAAGGCTCTCTGAAACTTGAACCACACAACACCTACCGTAATTCAGCGATACTCAGCAGCTATAATCCAGACTCTCATCTTCTTTACCAGCCCTCTACTGTACTTGACCAGAACCACACACACAAACCACGCTCTACCAAATCAGCTATACCAAATCAGTCAATCACAGAATCCAGCACCAAATCTATTGCATCCCTGGATCAATTTTTCCAAGCAAGAAAAGAAACCCTGCAAAAATCTCTTCAGACCAAAGGCATCCAGTTTAGCTTGGACGGGGGGATTCGCATCGTACCTGCAGACCCATGGCGATGGCGCTGCTCCCTCGGCTCGATTCTTTCCAATTCCAGTCGATTGCTTCGACGGGATGGATGACGCGACGGACCAGGCCGGCAGCGGCGGGGCCGCTGGGCCACGCGCTCGCGGCAAGTCCTGGCGCACACGCTCCAGTCGCCGCCTGCGCCGGAAGTCCACCAGCGATTCCGGTCGGTTCGGAGCGGTCGCTTGAAGAAGCCGCCGACGGTTCTTGCGGGACGCCGAACCTCGGCCATGCACCTGCCCCAATGCCAAGAGGCATTACAGCGGCAGCTAGGAGCGAGGACAAGGGGGCCTGCCGGCTGGTCTCCTGGCCAGAAAGCCATGGGTGGGGTCGCTCCTGGCCACCGAACGGGCAGATCGGCCGCTGGCTCGCCGGATCCGCCGGGGGTCCCATCGGCGTGACCATCAGGAGGCGCCCCCCGCCGGCTTGCCATCGCCGCCGCCGGCCGTTTCTTGCGGACGAGAGAGAGAGATGAGGGTTGAGAGAATGGTAATTTTGGTGTGAATTCTGCGAACGTTGGGGGTAATTTGGTAATCAGCCTACGGAGGCGCGGGGAGGAGCCAGGTGGAGCATGTTTTTTTCAGCTCCGTCCGCGTAGTGCAAAACCGCGACCGCTCCTTGCGCGCTCCTTGCATGGAGCTGTTTTTTGACCATGCGTTTGGTACAGCTCCAGCTGAATCCGGTCTTGAAGCTGCTGGAGGAGCTGTACCAAAGGGGCCCTAAGATGCGGCCATGAACCAAAGGCCCTTGTCACTTGTTTTGGCGGCTGGGGTGCACGGATGAAAAACGATGTGTGACCAATACATGATCCTTTCGAAATCACTAGGACGGGATTATAATGATGTGTTGTATATATGTTAGCTCAGCGCTCAGCAGATTCAGTATATGTTGTATGTTATTGGTGAACTTTCATTTTAGACGTACATGTCAACATCTGCCGATCTAGTTCTTCGGATCGGAGTTGCCTATAGGGCTAGGATTCTTTTGAGAAAAAAACTTAGGTATTGTCGTCCGTCTGACGTGTATATGCATCGCTTATTATCAAGAAATTAAAACTAGTGCGTGTTTCTCGAAGAAATGACATCACACACTATATTTTGGACCAGAGAGAGAGACATAAAGAGAGAAGAAGACGACTGGGGCGAGCGATGCAAGGCAAAGGGTGTGTTGGACCAGGGGGCGCGTAATGCATGCGGACGACGACGACGACACCACACGGCGGCCTGCACTGCATCCTTGGACAAAAAAAGACGCCTGCACTATTTCATCCCTTTGTGCATGCACGGGTACATGAGACAAGCGACGTCCTATGCAAAATTTTGTCACGGCCCGGCCGGCCTCGCCGGTCACCCGGTGGCCTCTTCCTCCTCGATCCCTGCAGATCGTCTGATATCGATCGATCGATCGGCCTCCCTCCCATTTACACACACACACATGCACGCTCTGCTGCACCAGCACCAGGACACGACGACGAGCTGGATCGTAGAGCCCGGCGCGCCCGCAGCCGCTGCTGCTGTTTCAGCACGCAGCAGCGCACAGCGCCGGCCACCGATCAGGCACCAGCTAGCCTCTCCCGGCCTCCTGCTGCATGCTGCTACATACACAGCACGTACAGCAGCTAGCTAGCATGCCTGCTCATCGATCGCGCCAGGATCCGGCCACAAGCTCTTCATCATCAGCAGGCCGGCTTGATCTCTCGCTCTCGACACACCACCTTGCATGTGGCCGGCGTGCCATGCCACGCTACACGACGCCCTGATGTAATGTACGTGCCTACACCGAGGCGGAGATCTTGGCCGCCGCTAGCGCTGCTGCCGTCGTGGCCGCCTGCCAACTCACGGCGATGTCGGCGGCGGCTCTCAGCGCGTCGGCGCCAGCGCCGAGCAGGCCCCGGCCGGAGAACCCCACGCAGTACAGGCCGTTGGGCCCCCTCCAGCCGCTCTCAGCCTGCTGCTGCTGCTGCTGCTGCTTGGGCTTCCCGTCCTCCGTGAACAGCTCGCCGTCCTTGAGCCAGGAAGGGACGTTGCTTCGGTAGCCGGTGGCGAAGACGACGGCGTCGAAGGCCATCTCGTTGCCGTCCACGAACCTCACCCCGTCGCCGCCGGTGAACGACTCCACCTCTGCCACAATCTGCATCATCCACATCCTTCAGCATGCATCATTCACAAGTGCACATATATATACTGCACAAAGTTGCAAGCTAGATGCATGACGCATCATCGGGCCGCCGATCGAGCACATTGGGGACTGGTCCATGAAGATGCTATTTTTGTTCAGCTGGCAGTTATTTTGTTTTCACGCACCGAAGCGATGCGTACACGCCTCAGCATTTGTGAACTAGCTTGTAGATGACAGCTACGTATCTCCGACACCCCCAAAGTACATACAGATCGACGCCTGCACCAGGCAGGCAGGCAGGCCGGGGTAATAAAATGAAGCCAACAAGTAGCCTGCCTGATGGGTGATGGCACCGGATAAAACTGTAAAAAATAGAATTTACGCACCAGCAGCAAAGGGGAATGTTGTGGTGGCCGGAGTGGAAACCTCAAAAGCGAAAGCTAGCGTTGGCATGACATGCGAAAGGAAAGCCAAGCAGGAAGAAGCCCTCACCTTGATGTTTCCAGATTTGATCAATGACCATGCTCCCACGTCCAGAACAGGGCTCTTGCCGGTGATGTTCTTGATCTCCAGCGGGCCCAGCTTGGGCCGCCTCAGCCCGTGCTTCTCCGTGTCGCCCAGGACCATCTTGGACACCAGGAGCAGGAACCTGTCCACCAGCTTGATCGGCAGCCACTTGAGCAGCTTCATGGCGATGCCGAACGTCGACGTCCCAAACATCTCTCTTGGTAGGACGTGCACCTGTTGCATACATTCCGATCGACATATAAGCTGTTTAGATACATACAGTAGATGTTAACAACAAGCAATTAAGATGCTCAAGAATATTAGTAATAATGAGATGGTTCTCATAGAGATCAGAAAAGAAACGGTACGTTTGATCGATGTACCAGCAGAGTCTCTCAAGAAGAAAAAAGAATCCATATGCATTTTAGAGATAACTTTATATACAGTAAAAAAAGAGATGATATGATCACGTAGGTAGCAACTCTACTGCATGAATGAATCTTAATAAGACGTATGAATAATGTCCACACACACAAACACACACGTATATATAGCAAAATGCAAAAGGGCATACCCCGCTCCTGACGGACATGAAGGGCATTGCGCCATGCTCGCACAAATCCAAGCACATCTCCATGCCGGAGTTGCCGCAGCCGACGACGAGCACCTTCATGCCCTTGAACCTCTCGCCGCTCCTGTACGCGCTCGAGTGCAGCACCTCGCCGGCGAACCTCTCCCTCCCCTTCACCTTGGGCACCACCGCCTCCGCGTTCTCGCCGCTCGCCACCACCAGCCACGGCGACGCGTACTCCTCCTCCTCCTCCACGGAGTTGCCGTCCGCCGGCGAGACCACCGCCGCCGTCACCCGCCACATCGCCGCCGCCGCGTCGTAGCGCGCGCTGGTCACCGTGCGCCCGAACAGCGGCGCGACGGCGAAGCGCGCGGCGTAGGAGCGGAGGTACCGGAGGAAGTCGTGCTTGGTCGGGTACGCCGGGAAGTCCGCCGGGAAGCCGACGCCGGGGAGCTCGCAGAAGGCCTTGGGGAGGTGCAGACGGAGGCGGTCGTACGTGCGGTTCGTCCACAGGTCGGCGATGCCGTCGGAGCGCTCCAGCACGGTGAAGGGCACCGCGTGGCGGCGCAGCGCCGCCGCCACGGCGAGCCCCGACGGCCCGGCGCCGACGATGATGGGGCCGCGCACGAGGCAGCAACCGGCAACGCCGCTCCCCCCTCCAAGCCGCCTAGGGCTACCAGCAGCAGCTTGCTCCTGCTGCATGGCCAAGAACTTTTTTTTTCTTTGGGGAACGAAGCAAGCCGGCCAAGAACCAATGAGCTAGCTATCTAGCAATGGGAGCAGCAGCTGTGATGCGATGCGATGGAAGCGACGACGACGCTACTTCTCCTAGGAAAGGATGATGGAGTACACCATCCGTATCACGCGCTCACTCCTTGTCTCGCTCTGGAAGATGATATGAGAGGAGGCCGGAGAGCTAGGAGAGCTAGCTGAAGGTGTAGGCAGCCACACCACGCCGTCCTAAGCTGCTGCTACGGCCAACGTCTTTTTACCACTCCTCTTGCATGCACTACAGTGACAGTGAGTGAGCGTGGAGGGGGTTGAAAAAAATTGAAAAGGTGTAGTAGTCGGGAGCTCAGGCAGAGGGTCCCTCTCCCTTATATAAGGAGAGGTGAAATGTAAAAGGACTGCTTACATTGTACTGGGCCATTTTTATCTCCACTGTTGGAATGATTGCCACCAATCTTTTCAGGGAAAAAAGAAACCATATATTTTCCATCTATTATTTTATCATTTTCATATGTTCCCCAAGAAGATATATGTTTCTATATATTGCAGGAACTCCTAGAACTCGATCAGAGATCATCAAATCTGATATGGGATCCTGTCATGCAATGCACTGTATTTTGACAGGCTAATCATGTAGGCGCCATTGCCAGCATATGCATGAACATTGTTTCCTGTGTCGCTTCCGCGGATCTTAAGATGAATCGTTCAAAGTGGTCCTTGGTTTGTGTTCATCCAACCAATCATCAATTTCCTTGTTCTCTGAACTATAATCATGGGTATTGCTGCCATATCCATATGGTGCAGAAAATATATAGATGTGCTTTCTTTCGAATTGGCATCTCCAGAAAATGGTTGGCGAGTAGGAAGTCCTGAATTGGGACATTCTGCTGTACTTTGACAGACAGACTAGGTCAACCATTTTGCTTAAAAATAAGATCCAGAAGATCTTCAGGGCTTACTTTATAAGAAGTCTATCACCTAGCTACTTAGGACCTACTAATTGCAAACTAACTGCACATTTGGACTAATGAACCATCTTAGTGGAATAGGAAGCAGGGAGGAAGGACACAGAGATGCAGTCTCATTATTGCAATTTCTAATGGTTTACTGCAGAATTGACTCTTATACGCATCATCTGATAAGGAAGAAGTAAACGGCGCATACTGAATCTCTGGCGTGAGTGATCAAAATGTACAGATTCATCAGATGCTCTGTCTGGTTTAGCCCCCTTGTCTCCACTAAGTGTGACATGAACCAATTAACAAAAATCTGCAATCAAGAAGTTGATATGGTGACAAACTCTCCATGGTTGATCGATAGGTTGAGGACACTACAGCTATTTAGAGATCCCATCAGCACATGCATGTTCACATTGAACACATTGCATGATG
>OAMR01000269.1:466388-482057 GCA_900205405.1 Echinochloa crus-galli | reverse complement strand
TCCTCCGCCCCCACCGCCGCCGACTGCCGCCGCCACACTAACCCACCGGTCGTCGTCTTCTTCATCGCCTCCTCCACCCCCACCGCCGGCACCGCCCACCGGACGTCCCCCACCGCCTGGCCGGCGGCGTCATCGCCGCCCGGCCCTCCGCTCGTCGCCCGCTGCCACCGCCGGACGGACTGCCGCCCCGACCCCTCCTTCTAGGTTCGACGGCGACCAGAGGCCCCCCAGCTAACCCCGGAACCCTAACCCGGCGCCACCCTAACCTCCTTCTCCGGCTCCGGCGACGGCGCGAGTCGGCCTGCTGGGCCGAGAGTCGCGTGATCACGCTGGAGCGCGACTCGTCGCGATTTAGACTCACCCCGTTGGATGAATTTGAGACTACAGTATGATACACCAATATCGTCATGCCATTATCAAATTGAAGCTGTAACAAATTAAAATTCTTTTCTTTTAATTTGAGAGTACAGATCTTGACGTCGATTAAGGTGGTTCTGGAAGGGTATGGATGCAATTGTTGTCGCGTCAGGGGCTATGATTTGTGTATAATTTTGTCTAGCAGCACGAAACATGATGATCCAAAAAAAAATACCATGATGATGTGCTGGCAACGTTCATGGACTTAGGTGTGGCCGCATGAAGTCTGTTGCGCCTCTCTCTCCGGTGGACCGGACGTTCATGGACTCATGAGCAAATGAGCAATGGCTCATGAGGTCACGATGCATTCATCTTTTGTTGTCCCTCTTTTTTTTACGAGGATTTATCCTGTGTTCTTGCAATATGGTGCAACCAAATTCCGATCGCTGATGAAGCAAAGCAGAAGGATGCGATACCAAACTTTTTTACGGGACCAGATGAAGCAGCTGCCGAATATTCTTATCTTTAGCTCTTTTGAGATGGTCAACGTTTAGGGGCATGCAGAGAAGGAAACGACGCGGCGTATTTTTGAGCCCAGCCGGCCAGACAAAAAGACCAAAATTGCAGTGCTGCTGAAGGCCTTTAACGGGCCGTTTTATGCAAGGCCTTAATAGTATGCAGGCCCAGTCGGGCCCCGTGCTAGGTCTGAACAAGTTTGGGCCCCCAATTTAAGGATTGCCAAAGAATTAATCCGACGGACGAGAACTTTTTTTTTAACCAGAGACGGACGAGAGCATTGATTGATTGAAAATTTAATTTCAAGGAAAGAAGATGCCCGGGTGGAGATCCCATGCCAAACCCCTGACAACCCGTGCCTCAGAAATTCCCGTCTTGCCAAGTCCGGCCGCCTGCGACGGTTCAGGCGGCCTTGGTTCTTTCCTGGATCGGCACCCATGACTCCTCCTACGCGCGCGTGCCCGATCCATGAATGGAAACGCCCAGCAAGCAAGCAGGCAGGCAGCAGCTGTTCGCTGAATGCGGCAACAACGCCCCCAGTCCCGCATGCAGCAGATCGCAGAGGCCGCCGGGTCGCGTCGCGTCAGGGCCGCAGAATTCCTTCCATTCCCCGCTGCCGCTGGTTTGAGAGCGCCACCCTTACACGAGGACGGCAAGCGACGCGGACGTGCGGCGCCAAGGCGGACGGCAGGGTAGGCACAGGCACGAGCCCCTCCACGCGGATGCCGCGGTCGCCGGCCGGCAGGTGGGCAGCGGCGCCCACCCGCGTCGGCGTCGCGTGCGTGACTGGTCAGTCCCGGCCCGTCGTCGAAGCGGCCGATGTGTGATCCGTCTGACCATGCACACCGATGACTGATGCGAGCCGGCCGGCGGGAGGACTGTGCCTTGCAGCCATGCAGGTTTGCTTCCCAGAGGACAGGCCATTGTATTCGCTGCGGCTGACAAGCTAGGTGATCTGATCTTTCGCGTGCGGTGGATCGTTGTGAGCAGAGAAGGCACAGCACGCAGGATGATTAATAAAGGAAATTAACTGATCCATCTATCTCATATCGTGCATTTTTGCAAAAACGGCCGGCACGACGATATGCCTTGTTCCCGGCCGGTTTTTTTTCTCTCTCTCTCTCTGCTACTACGCCCGGACATTCCCGGCATGTTGATGAATAGTGCGGTACACATGCATATGCTTGGGATAACACGTACGGGCACGCGCAAGTGGTGTTTCGCAGGCACGCATTCATTTGCAACAACCGGGAACAGCTAGCCATTGCTGATGCATGTGTGTGTTCGTATAAAGCTCGCTTGCACGCGCAGCACCGTGTCCTGGCATGCAGCCGCTTGCTTAAACTCTCGCGTACGTTCAGTCGGGGTCAGATGGGTCGTCGTGTCGTCGACAAGCTCATGAATTCGGAGCTGAGCGTACGTGCAGCCAGCATGCACGCACGCAGGACGCAGCGCCCGTGCGCGCGTCGTACGTACGTGTGTGTGCATCTGGCCTCTGCCACGCCCTTCTTTCTTCTTCCTCCTCTCCCGGGCGCCGGCCGTGTGGTCGTGTGGACCATCTCGATCTGGCGGCCGGGCCGGGCCCTGCACGCCTCAGGCAAAAAGAAGAGGAAATTAAGGAGCGCGCACGGCCGTGGCGGCAGCTGGTGGTTGTAGCTCAGTAATTGTATCGTATCGCATCGCTTGGAGTTGGATCGGTGGCACACTGGCACGCACGCATTCATTCATATTGGCTATACTGAAGCTTGCCGTGCGGCAGCGGCACAAGGTGTGGCTGTACTGGCAAGTAGTACGGAGTACTACGTGCCTGCTGTATCTCAAGTGCATGCGGCGATGATGATGCCGCCCAAATACGTACTCCAACAGTACGTGTAACGTGTCCACGACCCGGCCGGTACGTTACTGCACGGCCCGGTGGCCGGGGGCCGGCCGGAGAAATGAATGAAGAGTGGTCAAGCGTCAAGATCGACGGACGACGACGGGTCGATGGACGGCGGTGGTGGCCATGCATGGCATGGCGGCGGATTCGAATCCAGTCTGGCGTGTCCGAGCCGCCATGCACGCAAAGCGATGAGCACGCTGCTGTCAAGCGAACAAGAACAGGCATGCATGGAGTGCAGAGAGAGGGAGTAGAACCACGCACTACAGTGTCATGCACTATACGTGCGGCGGCAGGCCGGTCGGCCACGCTACGAACGTACACATACTACTGCAACGTACGCACGTGCCCTCACGCACTGCCCACTGTTCCCCGTACGAGTACGCGGGCTGGTTGCGTATTCGATCGGTAGGAAAAATGCAGGCACAGCAGCGTGAAGGTGTATGGTTTTTTTTTGGCAGTATGCACGTACGTACGCGCCCCGCAGCTTCAGTAACCAACGACCGGCCGACGATAATTGAGTGTGTGGTGGTTCCAAATAGGTTTCCCACTGTGACTGTGAGTGAGCGTGACCAAACCAAAAGCAGTGGTAATTGTCGTACCCCTTGTGCTCCCTCCCTGCACTGTGCTTCCGAGTTGATGCGTGAGACGTGTCGGTACGTTCGCCACTGCTGGATCGCGTGAACAGGCCGGTCTTCCCACGCACGCGCGCGCGCCAGGCGAATCGGGCCACAACTTGTCACGTCCGGCGAAAGGCTCCCATAGGAGTATACTCCTATATCACTCTACTCGTCAAAAGCTCGATCGAACCATCCGTCGCGGTGGCCCGATCGACGACCGGCCACGATGATTGGCACGCGGGCGGAAGGATATGCTCGTACGTGCGAGTCTGACGGGTGGTCCCGCGCGGGCGTGCGACGCGAGCCCGTGTGTCCGTCCATTGGTGCCGGCGCACGGGACGAAGGTCCCAACTCTCAAGTCTACACGATGGAGGGCGCAAGGACGCCGCGCCCCTCGTGCGGCCCATGCCGAGGTGACGGAAACGACCCGGGCAGACACATGGCGGGCCCACGTGTCGGGGGGACGATTCGATTCCCCCGCTCGCGGGCTCCCGGCAGCTGGTGGGTGGTCCCTCCCCTTCCCGTGGTGTGGGGGCGCGGCTTGCGTCTTGCGGCAGGACTGAATGCCTGGTGGTGGGCCCGATGCGACCGCCCGCTCGGCCCGGTCAAGGCCGGTACTGGGCCCCCGTTCACGCCCGCGGGGCCCGAGCTTTATTTACCTCCTCTGAAGAAGATCCATGGACCCGGTCCACGAAGCTCCGGACCCACTCCGTTTCACCGTTGACCAGTCCACCACAAGCACGTTGGCTCCGGCCCCACGGCGCAGCGGGTAGGCCCTCATCCGGTGGCGCGGTGCACGTGCGCCCCTTCCCTTCCCTTAGCTCACCGAAGAAGTGAAGGTAACGGGCAGGTATGGCGCCCCCCGGTTGCCTCCATACCCATCTCACGTGACCCCACGAAGCTACTGTAGTGTTTTAATCAGAGAATGATGCGTTGGACACAGGGCCCACAGCTGCATGGTGGTGCCAAAGCAGAGCGTTTTCACTTTTGAGTTTGTGGATTGATACACGTACAGGAATCATATGTATTGCTAGATAGGGCGCTGTAGTTTGTTAGGTACACACGGGCGTGCAGTTCTGTTGGCTTTTGGGCGTACGTCTAGGATGTAGACCGAGCTGGACAGAATTGCACGTACATTGGCGACTCACCAGAAACATCGGACAAGCCCATCGATCGTTAGCTGTATTGTACGTTGTCGCGGGCAGGATCAGTTCAGGGAAACGCCGAGGTCACGACTCACAAGGTTCCAAAGATGCCATGCGTGGCTAGTGTATATAGAATTGGAATCTGAACGCTTGCATGTGTTGGGGACAATGCTATGCTACGGTCTACTATACTGAGGGCCAAGTTCATCGTCACTGTACTGTTCGATCTGTTCTCGTGCGTGTCATGTAGTTAACCTTAAATCAACTATAGTATGCGCTAAGGCCAGTCTCAGTGGAAAGATCATCGACACAGTTAACTATACTGAAATCAAGAACTATGCCAGTGGAGGGTCATGGTCCTCTCACATTTTATAACCCTCATCTTTTCTCTTCCATAATACTAGATACATGTTATCAAATTTAATGTTTATGACACTACCATAACCTTTCCACTGAGGCTGGCCTAAAGTGCTAAACGCCAAGGCCACACACAGGGTCCTAATCCTAGGGCACACACATACAACGCTAGAATCTATCTCAATAATGGTACTTATGTTAGGGACAATGCTACCATGATCTACTCGAGAAAGGCAGCAAAACAGGCACCGATCATCACGTACTACTGCTGCTAGCTAAGCTAGCAGACACTGTACTTTTGCATACCCCATCTATCGGTGTACAGTAGCAGCTAGAGCTAAAGTCTCAAGCGTGGGGTGGATGGTCCCGCGGGTGTCAGACATTTTGCAGAGGTCCCGTGTGGGTTTGCACGTGTGGCAGGGAGGCCCCCACACCCCGTCTCTTTTTTTCACGAGAAGCCAGGCACAGGCGCGCAGCACAGCGGTGGCTTTGCCTTTTTCTCCGGCTGGCCGCTGCGCAGATTTCCGTCGCTCTTTTGGCGGTACCACTGCAGTGGCTGCAACTACGGCAAGTTCCCAAATTGGCACCCCAAATTTACTATGCAAAAAGAAGATTCCCATCACATCAAAATGTCATAGCATGCATGGAGTACTAAATGTTGATGAAATCAAAAATTAAGTGCACAGTTTTGTTGTACTCTGTGAGACGAACATTTTGAGCCTAATTAATCAGTTTTTGAACAATTTTTCACACATACAAACGAAATGCTACAGTGGCGTAATGATTACGACGTGACTCCATACTCCCAAATTTGGGTGGCCAAATTTGATATCTAAACAAGGCCTGCGAGTCCGGCCTCCTGCAGTCATCTGCAGTAATTGTATATCGCAACAGCCACACGACGACATGAGCATGAGCATTCGATCTCTACGTAGAAGGGGGCGCCAAGGACCGACAGGGCCAGGATACACGGCGCTATCCATGCATTTGGCCTGGGAGAGAGAGCATTGATGGCTACTCGACCAAGATCCTGTATTCAAGGAACGAGTACTGCGTGGCCCTCCCGTACGTAGAGAGTAGAGGCGATACCAAGCTATATATACAGTACGTACTCCCTCCGTTCTGAAAACTTGACGTTTAAGAGAGCGACACGGTCTTCAAAACACAACTTTGACCTCTTATTATTATAAAAATATTTATCAAAAAGTATATTTTTATAAAAGTATTTTTCAAGACAAATCTATTTATATAGTTTTCACATTTGTAAATTTAACAATTTAAAAGTTATTTAATGATTTATATTCCCAATGTTTAACTCAAATCTTGTCCTAAACGTCAGGTTTTTCAGAACGGAGGGAGTATGAAGGAGTGAGTGACTCAGCTCGTGAAAGGGACGACGATACATAGCAACAGGTCACGACGGTACGATGATGTGTCGTTCGACGACGCTCTCGCTGTGGGAAAACCACTCTCGATCGACTAAAACACACTTCAATTATTCCCTTGGTAACAAATACACATACAGCTACTGCCAAGCCAAATGGCAGCACCAAGCGTCTGCATCTCACTGTCTCGTTTCGAGGGGGATGTCACACCCGGTTTTAGAAAACAAACCAGATGCACCCTATATGTATGCCAGGATCAAGTTTCACACATACAGTATAACAGTAGTGAATAAAAGATGCAGTATCACGTATAATAAACTATATAAATGACTTACGAGTCTATCAGAGTTACAGCGTATCCTGGAAACGAAGGCTCCAAACTTCACAGGTAGTCGACTGGGGGTTGCGTATGCCTAGAACTGAGCACCATCTTCAAACAGCTTCATACAAGTTCTTCTTCTGAGATTTAGGCCTTAATAAATCCTAGAAAAATTCAGAGAGCATAACCCTCCCTAATGAGGTCTGTCTCTTACCAAAGCCCACAGCTCAAGAGGACCGAGCTATACCCCGTCAACCGCCGCATCTCTTGCCCCTTTCGGGTAAGGTTACCATCCACTAAAGTTTCTAATTAATTAGCCAAGACCAGAGCCATATGATACTCATGGTTGTACTGTTTTTCTGGGTGGTTCTCCATGTTCTGATTAAAACATTTCGATATTATAAATAAAGCATAGGTAGAAGGATGGTTAGGGACACTTGCCTTTCTCCAAAGTATAACTGCTCAGATTATCTTCAAAGTCTGCTTCGTTTAAACAACGTTCCGTCTACTCGTAGCAATTATCGAACACAAGCATGCAAGCATATAACTATACAAGCAAACAAACAAGATATATCTAAGAACAATACACCAATCAAAAGAAAAGCTTTAAAAGAGCGTACTAACGAATAGGGCTCATTACTACGGTTACGTGAGCGCAAGAAACACTAAAAACGAAGCTATGGTTAAAAAGATACAACTATCAAAAGTTTGGTATTTAACGAAAGACCATAAGCTTCATTAAGTATAACCGTGTATAAATAATGAATACAAATTATATTTTTAACCTTTAGAAAAGACGAAGTAAACTTAGTCATATTTTACATTGAATGAATATTAAGCATATAAATATTAGCTTATAAAAACCGAGATATAACCTACTTGAATTTTTATGTATAAACTCATTGAATAATATTAATCAAATTAATATTTAACAAGGAAAACCGATGTGTAGAACTTAATTAGATTTTATTTAAGAAAGCACATGTAATTAGTCTTTAACCAAATTAATAATAAATAAATTTCAGAAATAAAGTATGGTGTAAATAACAGTGCTAACACGTAGTTGAAGTTTATATGGATCTAACGCAACCAAAACGGATCGAAACAGAGCTAAAACGAGAAAGTTATAGCTTGATCAATTCTCGTCACCATATGACATAGTCTGCTTGTTTATTTCATATCTCGAGTTCTAGACATGCGATTAATGTGAATCCAGTTGGGTTAGCATTTGATTATCTATCTTCTGGCAAAATATCACTATTTTAGGAGCTACTGTTTCGAAACGACACATGATTTAGTGCACCTATCAGAATCTGTTTGAGGGTGAAAATCTGTGCATGAACCTAATTAAATATTTTCGACTTAGTTATATCCATATTCTGACCTGACGCCTTCAATGAAAGTTGTAGGAAATTTTCTGTAGATATCTAAAATTTTTTTATTTGATAGATTTGGTTAAACAGATCAAAAGTTATGGTCGAAACAGTGAGCAGCTCAAGAATCTAGTCGAATTTTCAGAAAACGTTGGAAACTAAGGACTAACGGCACTTGAAGCTAGCAGGGACTTTTCTACGAAAGAAATACTAAACGAATATGGTAGAAAATTACAAGATTCGCTGAGTGACTTACTGAAAATCTTGAGGCGAAATCTCGAGGCCAAAAACGACAGGAGGCTCGGCGAACGAGACGAAGAATGAGCACTAGTAGAAGATATGGTGGAAAAAGATTACCTTAGGGAATCCCATTCAAGGGGCCTCCCTGTAAAGGAGTCGATGGTGTGCCTTTTCTGGAGAAGAGGTGGTTTGTATATATAGGGAGAAAACCTCTCACCTCAACGTCCATTAGCAATATGGGACTAAAACATGGTTTAGTCCCTTTCAATGCTAATAGGCTTTTAGAAACACTAATAGGCTTTGGAATTTGGCCCAACAAAGTGATGGGATGGATTAGACTAAAATTGGGTCAACTTTGGGCTAGGGCTGGTCTACTAAGATTTGGGGTGATTTTAATTTTCGGAATAATTAATTTCCTGGTTATGAAATAATTCTAGATAAGTCCATAATTCATATTTAAACCAAGAAAAATACTCCAAAAATTCCAAAAATCCTAGTGAAAATCCTAGAGATAGATTTCGACATGAGGAACCCAAATAATGTATTTGGAGCTCATGAAAAGAATTTTAGCATGCTCCAAAAATTGGAATTTGCTATAGGGAAAATAGGAATAAATTACAGAAAACTCTGAAAAATTCCCATTAGGCTTCTAAACGTGTTTTTGAAAATTTTTGCACACAAAGGCACTAATACAACCAGCAAGAATGCGAGCACACAATGTTGCAGTCTATGTTATTTTTATTTAATTTTGAAAATGAAATTTTCCTATACTAAATTCCTAGAAAATTATAATATAGCTTAGAAAAATTTTAGAAATTATAGAAAATCGTTTTATTAATTAAGTTTATTATTCACATCCTAAAATTGGAAATTTTAGGGTGTGACAGGGGAGTACGTGGGCGGGATGGATCGGGACACGGACATGCGAGTCGCGTCGTCGTCCATCAAACCAACCCATGCGATCGACCGACTGAAGCAAGAACTACTACACACAGACACAGACATACATGCAGCGTCTGATCGATCCACTCGTTCAATTCCGTCCATGACGGGGGTGGTGTGACCGGGTCCACCCACCAGTACGTGGGTGCGTGTATAGTATGTGCATGCAGGCCGGCCCCATATAGACAGTCTATCAAGCCTCCTCGATCCGCTAGCATAGCTCGAGCCCTAGCCCTACTGCTCGATCGCATGCCGCGATTGGCCCCCTAGCTAGTCCCCTACACACCAACGGAGAGATCCGATCCGCGAGAAGACAGGCAGGCAGGCCACGCACCCTGCTTCCACGTCCGTCTCTCGTGCCACTCGTGCACCGGCCGGCCGGAGAAGCTGAGCAAGATCAAATGGCCGGTGGCGGTGGGTGAGCGCGCGCGGCATGCATGGCATCGTGGATGCCGCGCCCGCGGTCCGTTTGACCCTTGTTCTGGCCCGACGCAACAGCAAGCTAAAGAGCTACTAGTAGGCTAGCCCGATCATGCATGCATATCGATCCACACCACACATGCATGATGGTATGATGATGCATGTGATGTGCCGCGCGCTGTTTTTATCCGTGGTTGCCTTACCTTTTGATTGTTCGATGATGTGATCGATTGCCCCCGGTGGGAACTGGGGTTGCCGGCCGCGCGCGGCGGGCATCCGCAAGTAAATCGATCGTGCACGTACCATTTCATATCACGATCGAGTACATACCCCGTACGTAGTAATCTGCGTACTCCGATCCTAGGGTTGTTAACTCCGATCCTTCCATGCTAACAAGCGTTAGCCTGAATTTGGACTTTGGTTAGCATGGTGAAATGGTACGGTGATACGCTATATACGTTTACTTTTTCTGTCCTCGGCGGTATTACACGCTACTAGATTTATCTGACGTCGCTTACCGATGCTATTTTTTTTATATTTTTTGGGAATAAAAAGGTAGTGATCCTAGTTAATATCACTACTGTTATAACTGTTTAAGTAATTTCCATAAAAAAACCAGCAACTCGTCGTCCATGCATAGTGGTAGCTTTACAAGTTACGTACTCCGTACAATGCAGTCCCTCCACCATGAGTTATTTGTGTCGGTTGGAATTCACGGCATCATATTTTGCTTTTACGACTGGGAATAAGTGGCGACAGACGTGATGTATCATCATATACGCCTTTTGACACCTGCGATTAGAGCTACAAGTCCTACTCCGAAAGCTACTTGTTGCCAGCTCTATCTAGGATCCACGAACAACCGACCGCCCCGGACAGGTGGTGATCCGTGCGTACTACGTGTACCTCTTCGATCCCGTTTCGCCTTTCGTGCTCGCGCATGCATGCTTGGCCTGGCCTTGTTTTTCCAAGGCTCGCTCGCGCGCGCATTCATTGGCGCCTCACCTAAAACATTTTGCTCTGGGAGTGGTTGTTGTTGCTAGGACATGTCACGGCAGTTGATTTGACGGCTCCCTTCTCCGAGGACGCACGGCGTGTGCATGCTGCATGCACCAGGAGATGATCGAGGACGCCTCCCGGCCGGCCAGCCTGCTGCATGCATTCGATCCAGGGTGACTGAACGTCTGCTCTGGCTCTGCGGTTCCAAGTGTGCAAATATGTGCCCAAAGATGCAGAGGCAGCCTTTCGGTTTTGTGATTGAGGATACCTGCAAGCTGCGCAGGGCTCTTGATCAGATTGCAAGGAAAAAACACGGTACAGTAGCCATGATTTTTTCTAGAATTTCTCTTAATGTGTCCTTCAGACGTTTATTAGTTGGTCCTCTTTTGCACTCATGGCATGATATAGTGTATAGGATTAGCTACATACAGTTGAATGATAGGGGTGACAGGTTCCGGTGGAATCTTACTCAGTCCGGCTTGTTTTCCATTGATAGTCAATGTATATGGCTATGATCAATAGTAATAATAATGTGCAACAGAATACTATGATTTGGAAACTAAAACTTCCTCTAAAAATTAAGATTTTTTATGGTATTTAAAGAGAGGGGTGGTCCTAATGAATGATAATCTTGCTAGGAGAAATTGGAATGGTAGTAAACTATGTGCTTTCTGTTCCAAAGAAGAATCAATCCAACATCTTTTTTTATTGTCGCATGACGAAATTCCTTTGGACAGCTGTATAGTTTGCTTTTAACTTACATGCACCCTATAGCTTCTATTACTTATTTAATGATTGGCTTGTTGGGATGAATACAAAGTTAAGGAGTCAAATGTTAGTTGGGGCCGCTGCTTTATGTTGGGCAATTTAGCTCGGTAGGAATGATTTAGTTTTTAATAAATCCCCCACGAAAACTTACTTGCAGGTCTTGTTCAGAGGGACGCATTGGCTGCGGTTCTAGGCACAGCTTCAACGGCATGAGCAAGAGAAACAAGCAATAAAGAAGGCATGTCAAGCGTTGGAGGCTTTCACAATGTAATTCTTCGCACATCATGGTTGGGGATTTAGCAATAGGATTGCGGGCTAGTTTTTTCAAACTTTATGATGTGGTTTCTTTGATTATTTGGTGAGCGCAGACGGAAGTGCTGCAAACTTGTAAACATTGGCCGTAGCCCTATGGGTCAAGGCTAGATTAATTTCGATTATTAAAAAAAGAAGAAATAATAACCTTGATCGTACGTGATGGTGGCTTTGGAACGCATGGAATTTGCATTGGAGCGCTTCTGGTTCCTATCGGCCAGGAAATTACGTACCTGTTGTGGAGTACTTACTACTCTGATGGAATAAATAAATCTGTTTTAAGCCTGTTGGAAGATTATTGGGCAGATGTTCGCTTTGGTCAGTTTTCAGGGAACGACACTGCTGCTGCTTCTGCCCTTTTTTTTTGTTTCCAAAACTGCAACGGTTGCATTGGCCGAATGTGTCGGTTCTTTGGGGTCCGACTCCGCGCAAAATCTACGAGGGCCTTGTTGATCCCAAAAGTTTCAAAAAGTTACTTCCAAATACACTATGCAAAAAGAAGATTTCCCATCACATCAAAATATCATAACATGCATGAAGTACTAAACGTAGATGAAATAAAAAACTAATTACACAGTTTTGTTGTACTCTGTGAGACGAAAATTTTGAGCCTAAGTAATAAATTTTTGGACAATTTTTCACGCATACAAACGAAACGCACTACAGCACCTGTGTCAGACTGCCGGCGCTGCATGTCCCGAATCGGCACGCCGCATTCTGCATCTAAACAAGCCCGAGAACTCCGTGTGCTTATCTTCAGAAGAAAAAACTGTGCTCAAAGTTACTCGCAAGCCTACAAGTGACAGTAGTCCTTGTTGTCAACTTTGCAGATTGGCCGCCGGGTGTCAAGAACGTCATGCAGGATTGCAGGGTGTCAGAGCCACGCATGTGCCACCAAGTGCGTGTACTTTGTCCTCTAATCGATTCCGAATTTATTAAACACGGAGAAAGGTAGTAACCACTAGGAGTACCCAATGGTAACAGCAACGATCGATCGCGCGGACATGAATGTGATGGCTTTTGCAACTAGGAGGAATCTAGGTAAAGCCTATAAATGTCCATCTCCCTCCAGGTAACACGAGCCGGGGAGTGATGATGAGCACGCTTCACAGTAGCAGATCCCAGCTGCTGGTGTTGGCGACATGAAACTACATATTGGTGTCATCACGCCGGCATCGTCTAATTTTGATAATTTGACTTAGATAAAGGCAATCATAAGTTTTCCTGTAGCATACGTATATATATGAATATTTATCGAAATTCCAATTTATCCTAGTCCAAAACTTAAGGCCATAACCATATAACCAGCCAATGGTTTAAACGGTCCTTGTTTTCACGCCGTATCCATGTCATATCAGGCCAGTAGTATATAGCCTTTCAATTACAACTGCACTAGGAAAAAAATAAAAAAATGATTTGGAATCGAGTTCTGCGTGGATTATTTTTGTTTTAGGCCCGCTAGTCCCGTTCCCGTCCAAGCTCGTCCAATAATTTGTTCAAACTTGCTTCTCTTGACTGTATTTCCTCAATTCAATGTATACCGAAAAAAATATGTTATTACGTGGCAAAAGCAGTGGTTAGGCAATGGTGTAGGGTATTAGTATGAGACCGACTCATTTGCTGAACTTGTAACAACATAAAAAAGCATCGACAGTGATAGAGACTCTGGTCTTGCCGGTAAAACTTGGCCATGGGCCCATGGCCTGGTAAGTATTTGCGTCCTGAGAGGGAGAAAGCCGGGGCAGGGGGAGTCAGAGCACGCACGCACGTACCGATCAGGCGCGCGGTGCACACGGCACGGCAACGCCACCGCCCACCCCGCCGACCCAGGCCCCGTCAGTCACGAATCGCGAGGCAGAGGAGAGCCGAGTCCGGGACCCGCGCCCGACCCCACCGCCCTCCGCCCAGACTGCGAGCCCCGAATTGCTGCGCTGCGCCCCCAAGGCCAGGCCCAGGCGCCGCACGCACGAGGGGACGGACGCGCCCGACCCGAGCGCCGCCAAAACCAAACGAAACCTTCCCGGCCACCAGGCCAGAGCCCAGAGGCCACCGCCGCCCACGCCTCCTCCTTCCTGCTCACCTCACGCTACCGGCTCCAAATAGCAAACGGGCCGGAGCTCTTCCCCCCATCTCTGATCTCTCGCCGCAGCCAGCAGCCTCGGCCTCTCGCTCTCGCTCTCGCTCTGCCTCTCCCTGCGGTCCATGCGTGCGGATTGACTCGGGCGCGGCGCACACGCCACTCACTCACTCACCAGCCGCTCGCTCTCTCCTCTCCATCATTGGGATCCGGCTCGGCGCCTATCTAGCTTCTTGCCAGCTACAGTGCCGGCGCAGCTCTCCATCACTGAGCCCGGCGCGGCGGCGCGCGCGAGATCTGGTCCCGGCCGTCGACCTGTCGCCGGCGCGCGCGCGCGGGCGCAGTCCATGGGCTGGCCGAGCGGCGGCGGGCGGCGGCGTCGGAGCGTCTCCGCCGCGGCGCTGCTGCTGCTACTTCTCCTCCTCCTAGACTCCGCCGCTCTCCGTACTGCGCTCTCACACACCACGCACATGCCGCCGGGTCTGCAGCGAGCCGTTCGCTTGATGCCGCGCCGCGGCGTGTGTTCTTTGCATTGTTACCACCTAGCTCACAATCTCACATGCGTGTCTTTCTTTTTCTCGCGGCCTGCTGCAGGGACGTGCACGTCGGTGGCGCCGGAGGACGGCTACTCGTGGGACCCGGGGGCGACGACGGCGGCGGCGCGGCGGGGGCTGGTGGGGCCGGGGTCGTCGCCGCCGACGTGCCGCAGCCGGTGCGGGGGCTGCCACCCGTGCCGCCCGGTGCACGTCGCCATCCAGCCCGGCCGGAGCTTCCTGCTCGAGTACTACCCGGAGGCATGGCGCTGCAAGTGCGGCAACAAGCTCTTCATGCCCTGAGAACCACCGCCACTCACTGATGTTGATGCTGATGCTTCGCTCACTCACTGAAGCTACGTAGCTAGCTCGTCAAGGCAGGCGGCAGCTGCGTCGCCATGGCTGGTGGCTAGCTGCACTGCACGCACCGGACTAGCTGTACTACTACTAGTATTATTACTCGTGGATAGAGAGACGACACGGAAGAGAGAACACGGCAAGGGACAAGAAGAAGCAGCTTCATTGGAAGATCGATCGAGGAGATTTGCCCGAGGAATCAAACCATGGATGCGCAGGCTTCGATTCCATCAGCTCATGATTGGAGGAACATTGTTGAGCTGAGTCGTCCTTGGAGATTGAGACGAGTGTAATCCGTTGTAAGTAGCCGGTTGTCTGTTGTGTGTACAAAGAGAGAGATGTCGATGTCGCCATTTTTGTTCTTCTTTTTCTCAGACTTTCGCTTCCTGCTGTTTGTTCTGGACCTCCTTTCGGTTCGGGGGATATTAGTGATTTCCCTGCGATTATGATCTGTGCTGTGAACTTCTTGGTCATCCGGACATAGCGTTGGGCATCCTGTACTGCTAGATCTTAATTAATTTCTTCTTCTAAATTTTGTCATCTTGTTGCTGTGGTCTGTGGATGGAGAGCATGAGAACTGAAAACTGCTTCTTCCTTCAGGCTCGTCAGTCAGACACGCACCACTCGTACTACACAAAATATTTTTTTTCTCCCACAACAGGTTTAGATCATAAAAAGTTCCTCAACGAATGGGAAACAAAAACTTTGGAGCAGTCGAGCAGATGCATGACAGAGTACGTGGCTTGCAGCATACCGTAGATCGATTGAGGACTGCGTAGAAAACCACACAAGCAGCTCAAGCCACCGCATTAAAGAAGGGAAACAGGGGCTCGGATAACAGGAGGTTGTAGACATACAGTACTCGAACCCAGCTTTTACAGAAGCTAGAAATAAAGGGAACGGGCCTGTGTGGATGAACAGTAAGCTACTCTGGTCTTTTCCTCCTCTCTGGCAGTGGCACTAATTTTATGTTACTGCCACTGCTGCTGCTGCTTTACTCACGTCAAATCAACATAAGTTCCCTAGAGAGGCCTGGCCTGGCTCGAGAAATAAAATGTTTTCCTTCGTTT
>OAMR01000269.1:426650-442569 GCA_900205405.1 Echinochloa crus-galli | reverse complement strand
GAATAATGGCCTCTGCTGGTCACAGTGCACGGCGTGCTCGCCCCGTCGGGGGAATGGCAGAGAGTTGGCGGAAGTGACCCGGCGGACGTCGTTGCAGGGCCGCGCTGGGCTGGAGTCAGCGCTTCCCTATTGGCTCGTACTCCCGCTCGAGGGCCTCCCCTGCCCGTTCGAGGGCTGGGCCGTACGGGGGAGGACGAGAGCAGGCGGAACAGTGGCGGCGAATGACAGTGGTACGCTCGCACAGGGCTCGCCACGCCTGTTGGGCGACTGGGACGGGCGGTCCTGTGGCCGGAGTCAGCGGGGATGACAGGGCGTGGCGGACCTGACCGGGGTTCGCCCTTGGTCGCCGTCCGTACGACGTTCGGGGGTGTCCGCTACCCACTTGAGGGCTTCCTAGTGGGGGAAGGACGGGAGCAGGTAGCACAGTGTAGCGGAGTGACCCGTGCATGCCCGCCTGGTGGCGATGCGTCAGCACGGGACGGGGGCAGGTGGTACAGTGGACCTTACCGTGTCAGCGACGTGGAGCAGGGCGAAGTCCCATCCCCGTCTTTTGACTTGGGTGCTCGGTAGGTCGCGGCATTAAATGCGGTTGCCGGGCGAAGTTATCCACTTGCTCGAGGAGGCGCGCGGACCTCGAGCGAGGCGGAAGCGGGGTCGCACCCGCTCGAGGGGGTCGAAGGACCTCAAGCGAGGCGGAGATGCGGCCATGCCTGCCCGAGGGGGTCGAGGGCCCTCGAGCGGGGCGGAGATGACGTTCGCTCTTTGGGCCTTGGGGCGAATCAAGCCGGGATGGTCGTTTGGGCCACGGCGAGTGGCACCGGGCCGCGTTGCCCAGGTTTTGTTTGGGCCGTTGTTTACCCTAACCTCTTTGGTTTGGCGTTTTTTGAGGGTGTTTACCCCGATGGTTAGGGGACCCCTTGGGACGTCCCCGACAGATATAAACTCTTTATATAAGTCAGTAGACATAAAATATAAAATGACACACGGTTTTCGTATAAAATCAACACATAATCTCTGCATAAATCGTTACTTGACATATAGATATGTTAAATTAAAACATAAACCGACACACGGTTTTTATATAAAGTCAACACATAATCTCTACATAAGTTGTTACTTGACATACACATAAGTTAATATGTGGTCTGTACGTAAGTTGACAATACTGCTACATATAAGTTAACCTAAGTTAATTGTCGTGACTCACAATGCTATATCTAAAGAACCAATGCTATGCGTAAGTTGATTGTCTTTACATACAGTGCTACATAAATCTAGGTAAGTTGACACACATAACCTGATACACAATATGTACATAAGTCAACCTGCTATGTTTTTACATAATCCACTGAAGGTGGTATACCCATAACCTACAGGTGTTGATGAAATTTACATAAGTTGATGGTTTAAACCTATACAAGTTGATACATCATCTGAATCTATATAGATTGATACAAAATATCTACATAAGTTGCTAATACTACTATACAGAGGTTGACAATATAAATAAAATCACTTCAAAACATATAAAAAGTGGGTCTTATTTCGTAGAGAAAATCATAAGAAACGTAAACGTGTAAATGGATTCAAAAATTGACACTTATGCCTGGTAATATATGTGAGAGACATTAATACGGTCGGATAAACATGCTACTAGCTTTATCCACCGACCACCAGCATGCCTCCCACCGTAGAACTGCGCACGTGCGAGTAGGATCTCCGAAACGGACATGGGTCACGCGTTCGGCTAATCGCGCGACTCGTCGCGCATTAGCGCGGTCCTTTTTTTTATTGGTTATTAGTATCAGGCGTCACCTAAGTTAGTACAGGTTGTATTGGTGAGTCAACAAGGATGTAATCCGAGAGAGAGTAGAACCAGGATTCACGGGACATTTTTCTCCGCGGAAAAAAAGAAGTCAAAGCTATAGTGCTATACTGTACTGTATTTCACGTTTCCATGGTGGTGGAATGGATCCAGATGTGGGCTATTGGGCCGTATCTCACTATACAGTGCATGGCTGGGAGAGAGATTTGACACAACGGCTCAATATTGGCGACATCAATATCTAGCCCAAATATGGCCCATTTAAACTTTACTTTGAGTTTTGAGAGCAAATCCGGAAAGGACCCTTTATTAATTATTCGGAGCAAGCCCAGACACGGCATTACCCATTTTCGTTTGGGAAATATATAACTTGCATATGCATTTACCCTGCCCGGCCCCCATAACATGTTAAACGAGAGAATCCAAAATGTTGAGCCAGATGTTATATATTGTTAATTCTGTTGTAAGAAAATGTTGAATAACGTCCATGATCAGGGGAAATCTCGGTGAGATGGAAAATGTATGAATACACCATTGAATCATCGTCTATATACATCACCGTGCAGTATGGTGTGCCACCAGATCGGAGGCTTAAGCAAAAATCGGTGAGAAATAATAATAATAATAATAATAATAATAATAATAATAGTAATAATAATAATAATACTAATAGTAGGAGTAATAATAATAATAATAATAATAATAATAATAATAAACGGTATTTTGAAAGCACTCTATAAAGGCATAAAATAATCATACAGTGTAACTATATACAATTCTATCTTTAAATATTGTATCGTACCACATTTTGAAAGAAACTATGATACCATTGACGGGTTGCGTGAGGTTTAGTACATGAAATATATATATTTATAATATTTAGAGAGGCATGACCAAAGTACAAGTTTTAGAACCAGTGAAACGAACAAACAAAAAGCTAGATTATAAGAGAAGGAAAAAAAAATACAGCAAGAAGTTGATCTGTAGAAAGATTTATTAAATTTCTGAAAAGAAAAATATTAACTCATATTCTTAGTCCATACAACAAGTTAGCTAGAAAATAATATTTAGTTAACTAATCATGATAGCTCATTGGTCAACGTTAACTACTGCTTAACCACATTTGGCAATGAGCCTGGGGGAGGGGGGCGTGGCCCCCATGGCGCCGCCACCGGCGTCGATGATGGGACTGGACGACCGTCGCGACAAGCACTTCCACGCCGAGCACGTCGTTCGGGGCGTGCCAACAACTTTGATGTAGTTGAGCTCATTATAGAGCAATCGGCGCATCAGACTAGGGCAGAGTACCTGGGTTGTCGACCATAACAATGTCATGGAGTACGTTTCTTCATTCCCCGTCGTCGCAAATGAGTTACCTTCTCTCCCTCCGAGCGGGCGTGTGTAGCGCGCCTAGATTACACCACTAGTGAGCTAGGTTTCGAGGTTGCTTATTCGTCATTCAGCTGCTGGCTTGCTATAGCGTATGAGTTATTGATTACGTCCTGTGTAGATGGAGTGGTGTATGCGTTCTTTGTATTTGGACGATCAATGGACGTCATCAATGGACCGGGTAAACTTGCAAGCTGGTCGAGCTGACATGCCTTGCTCAGGTTGACATGAAGCGTTGCAAGAGGTGGTTGGTGGCCGATGGTACCCGGTGCTGGACACCTAACTAGCCGGCTCATCTAGATGCATGCTAGCCCTAAACCCTAAACATCTGTAGGAGCGGATCCAAGTTCAAGGCACTGAGGGCACATGCCCCTCACTCAAATCTGCTAATTCTTAAGACATGCCCCACCTCGAGTTTTGGCCGAGAACCGCCCCTGAACATCTGGATTGAAAACTGACATGGAAGGAGGTGAAGACCGGCCAGGATGACCGATGCTATCATGAAAACGGTGTAGATCCATCAGCACAGCGCTCGTGCCGTGTAGCAGCTCAACAAGCAACGAGCAGGCCAAGCGCTTTGCAATTACTAATTAACTAGTGCATTTCCCTGTTAATAAATGTTTAGCATTTATATAATCCATGCTTGCTAGTTATGTTTGGGATGCTAATTAACATGACGAACTCGTTCCGCGGAATCGGTGCGTCACGGATCTCATGAAAAATGTTTGGGAGGAAACTCATAGGAGAGGGCCTTTAACTTCTCCAAGACCGACGAACTCACTGTCATTTTTTATGACCTTGAAAGACTGAAATGATGATTATGTTTTCAGGGGAAAAAAAGAAGACTGAAATGATGAACATGCCTCGATTGATTCCGAGCACAGCGACAGACCGACGACGTAGAGGAACCAGGACCAGGTGCGCGCGCGCGTGCGAGGAACGAACCCGCGAACAAATCCGTGCGGTTATTAAAGGCAGGCAGGGCAAGCCACATGGCGCAGACCCATGGGAACGTGATCATGCTGCTGCTCCATGGAGTTGGAGCATCGATCGATCTCCATGTCTCGGCTCCACACTCCCGGCATCCAGCTAGGACTGAGGGTACGGGACAGCACGTCCACGTCACGGTCGTAGGCAACCACAGCTGTACTAAAGCATGCGGTCGGTGGATGGATCAACTGATGACGGGGCAGCGCCGCATGCAGGAGCCTATCTATCTTTGCTATAATTGCTGTGTTTAGTTCCCCATCCCATCACCAAAATTCCCAAAATTCTCTCTCCAAACATCACTATCCATCTATCGCATCAAATCTCTCTCCTTATGCATGGAACACTAAACGTGGGTAAATAAAAAACTAATTGTATGGTTTTGATGTACACGACGAGACGAATCTTTTGAGTTTAGTTAGGTCATGATAGGACAATGTTTACCACAAACAAACGAAAGGTGCTACAGTACGCTACAGTGTCTCATATGATATTTTTTCCAAACTTTCTCCTATATTTTTTTTGGAACTAAACACAGCCAATGCTATGGATCAACTGAATTTAACAGCGAGGAACCCGTACCAGGCACAGGTGCCATGTCCACATCGATCGCAGATTCGCCGCGCACGCAGGAAAGACAAAGCCAAAGCGTCTCTGGTGAGACCAGAGCACGTGAGCTCTTGGCGCCGGTGGATGAGTCTGTAAATAATCGCATCGAATCCGAACCTGACACATACAAATCTGAAACAACAGACCAGGCGCGGTCAATCATTCCGGAATCATTTCACATGTGCTGTGAAACTTATGGGCGCAGCAAAGCACCAGTGATAGCAGAATCGAGAGCAGTGAACTTCAGGTTCGGAGACCTGAATGGAAGGATAAAAAGGACGAGGCCGTGACAGGGATGAACGGCCATGGATCGTCGGACACCCAGACCCAACCCACCCAGCTCACGTTTCGCCATTGTCGGGGGAACGGAACGGACCCGATCCACGAATGATTGACATGGACGGACCCGCCCTGAAATACGACGAGCCGATGCGTATAGTATAGTATAGTCGAGGTCGAGTCTCTCTCTCGTCGATGTAAACGTGCGGTTGAATTGAATCCTTGATTGTAGGGATCGATCGATCGAGCCAGCAATGGGGAAGGCGGGGAGGTGGCTGAGGAGCTTCCTGTCCGGCAAGAAGGACAGGCCGCCGCACGCCGACGCGGCGGCGGCGCCTCCGTCGGGGGCACCCAAGGAGAAGAGGTGGAGCTTCCGGCGGCCGGCGCGGGAAGGCGGGAGGGCCGCCGACACGGCGGCGTCGGCGGGGCGCGGCGGGCCGGACGAGGGGTTCGGCCGTCTGTCGGCGTCGGGCGTCGAGTTCGACGACCAGAAGAAGCACGCCATGGCGGTTGCGGTGGCGACCGCGGCGGCCGCCGACGCAGCGGTGGCCGCGGCGCGCGCGGCGGCGGCGACCGCGGCGGCGCGCATGTCCTCTCGCAGGGCCAACAACCTGCCGGCGAGCCTCGCCGAGGACGCCGCGGCCGTCAGGATCCAGGCCACCTTCAGAGGCTATCTGGTACGCATCCATCTCCATCCATTCTTCAAGTTGCAACCGACACGACACACGTGGTGTCGTTGCAGCTCAAGAATTAATCTAGACAATGTAGCTCGATGGCCATTGATCGATCGAGTTGGTGTTGCGTGGCAGGCGAGGACGGCGCTGTGCGCGCTGCGGGGCATCGTGAAGCTGCAAGCTCTGGTGCGTGGGCAGCTGGTGAGGAAGCAGGCCAACGCCACGCTCCGCTGCATGCAGGCGCTGCTCACGGCGCAGTCCCACCTCCGGGCGCAGCGCATGCGCGTTCTCCATGACCACCACCACCACACGCCGCCGCCGACCAGGCCGCGCCACTCGCCGCAGCACCCTAGGCACCGCCGATCCTACGTAAGTCCGGTCCATTAGGTTCAACCACAGCACCAGCAGGCTGCAGCTCTCGTCTAAACACTGCAGCTGTCGTGACAACACCTGCAGGAGATGGACAGGTCCTGCGAGGAGAACGCCAAGATCGTGGAGATGGACATGGGCGAGCCGCCGGCGCGGCGGGGCGCGGCCAAGGACAGGCACCTCCTCGTGGAGCAGCAGCACCAGCACCACCACGGCCGGTGCTCGCCGGCGGCGTCGGCGACGACGACGGAGCTGAGCCCGAGGGCGTACAGCGGCCACCTGGACGAGCTGTCGGTGGCGACGGCGCGGAGCAGCCCGCAGGGGCAGCACGGCGGCTCCGAGGCGTGCCCGAGCTACATGGCCAACACCGAGTCCTCCCGCGCCAAGGCGCGGTCGCAGAGCGCGCCGCGGCAGCGCACCGACGCGCTGGAGCGGCAGCCCAGCCGGAGGAAGCAGCAGGGGACGCCGCCGAGGGGCGGCGCCAAGATGCAGCGCTCCTCGTCGCTGGCCGGCGCGGCGCCGCGCGGCGGCGGCCAGGCGGCGTCGCCGTGGTCGGCGGGGTTGAGGCTGGACGCGTCGACGGCGTCGCTGCAGGACAGCGAGTGCGGGTCCACCAGCTCCGTCCTCACCGCGGCCACCGTGTACAGCCGGACGCGGTCGCTCGTCGGCTTCGAGGTGAGAACAAAGTCGCAAGAATCTCGAAATAGTGCCCGGGTAGATGATCATTAATCATCACCGTGCCATGTAATCTTTCTTTGACAGAGCCTTGATTGTTTCCTCTGTTCCTGCTACAGGTGCGACGTGCCCTGTACTGAGCTCTTCTTGTCCCTTTTTCCTGGCTTCAGTTCTTCAGATGATGCTCTAGGATTCCTCCTACTATTCGGGAGCTTCAAGCAAATGCGTGTGATCGGTTTGCAATTAGTCTCGCTGATGTGGCAAGAGAGCAACGTGGCTGGTTCGGAGGAGTACATAATCGAACGTATTTCAAACTGTACATTTTTTTTAGTCCACTTGTGATGTTTGCAACCTGCAAGGTACTATTGGGTAGTATAAACGGATACCACGACACAGAATGTAATAAGGTTTGATTGCAAACCCTCGTGGAATATACTCCCTCCGTCCCGCAAAGAGTGTTCATTTGGTCTTGTCCTAAGTCAAAGTATCTTATGTTTGACTGAGTTTATATAAAAAATATATTAATGCTTTTGATGTCTAACAAGTTCCATTAGATTCTTTATGAAATATATTTTCATAGCATGCATATTTGGTGTGATAACCATTGATGTTTTTAATCATAAAATCGGTCAAACTTCAAATAGTTTGACCGAGAAGAAATCAAAATGGACACTTTTTGTGGAACGCAGGGAGTATTGTTTAGCTGTGAAAGAAACGGGTTAATGTGAATGGGAGCTTATGAAATGTACTTGGAAGTTGTATTGCACGTGCCAGGCAATAGCTACTCAATAAGACAGACTGCACGGCGGCACCACATTTTGCCTAAACTTGACAAGGACGATTAGTGGGCACGCCTGATTCATTTCTGTCGTCATACAACGCAAAGAGTCAGTGCTACACAGTTAATCTTCTCACCACAGCCACTCGCTTTTCCTAACCCCGTTTTTTTTTGCGAGGACAACATCACGATGCAAAAGCACTCTTTATACCAACTCTCATTGATTCAGATTCGCTACAAACAAACAGGAGGGAGGAATAAGACCTACTCCAGCAAGCAAGCAAGCACGAAGATATCACCATGATATTTGAAAGCGCCACCCCAGGCGAGCCTATACCGTCTAATCAAAATATCTATAAATAGCTCCAAGCACGAGTCTAAGTTGCTTCTATTACAGAGTAATATACAATCCGTTCCAACAAGTACTCTTCCAAGAAAATAATTGAGGTCACATCTTACTTCTTCTTACAGTCTCCATCAGTAGTGCCGAATTCGATTCTTGAACCAAGAAGAATATGGTACCTCATGAAAGAGAGAAATGTGCCGTCTCAAGGCCACATCAATTGAATTGATATCTCCAAACATGTCCAAAAACTGTTAACAAGTAGCAAATGTAACACATTGACGAAAGTGAGATGTACAGGAAAAAAAATTAATTGCAACACGTTCCCCACAGCACATTTTTTATTTTTATGACTAAAGGAAAACAGGGTGAGTATGTGCAGTAAATATAAATATATACAAAAGGAGAAAAAGCATATATATTATGCACTCTAATGTCGTAAGCACTAGATTTAAAATACATGTATTTCTTACGTCAAAATATATGAGGGAAATTTCTCTCCTCTCAGATTTAGTTGATACGCCTCCATCATTGAGATCTGAAAGAAGGTATTCCTGCACTAAAGGATCTAGAAACTCTCGGAACAGAATGTCTCTGCTCCCAGGCAAACATGTTGCAAGGTCAATGACGGCCTACGAAATAGGAACAGGAGATACTAGAATGTGATTTAAGTTGAACAAGGCATTAAAATTTAACAGGATAGAAAGATACACTTCCAAGTTACCAAGCATGTGGCCTATTCACTAACCTTGACAACAGGTTGAGTCAAATTATGACTGTGAAGCTGACTTAAAATCTGCCTTGATTTGATGGGGTTATTGAGAACCTGCATTTAAAAAAAAAAATGAAATGTCCAAAATTTTACAGTAATACAATGCACAATTATTAGAATTCCAAAATAAAGGCAAAGACCTAGCACACAAGAAATCAAAATGGACACTTTTTGTGGAACGCAGGGAGTATTGTTTAGCTGTGAAAGAAACGGGTTAATGTGAATGGGAGCTTATGAAATGTACTTGGAAGTTGTATTGCACGTGCCAGGCAATAGCTACTCAATAAGACAGACTGCACGGCGGCACCACATTTTGCCTAAACTTGACAAGGACGATTAGTGGGCACGCCTGATTCATTTCTGTCGTCATACAACGCAAAGAGTCAGTGCTACACAGTTAATCTTCTCACCACAGCCACTCGCTTTTCCTAACCCCGTTTTTTTTTGCGAGGACAACATCACGATGCAAAAGCACTCTTTATACCAACTCTCATTGATTCAGATTCGCTACAAACAAACAGGAGGGAGGAATAAGACCTACTCCAGCAAGCAAGCAAGCACGAAGATATCACCATGATATTTGAAAGCGCCACCCCAGGCGAGCCTATACCGTCTAATCAAAATATCTATAAATAGCTCCAAGCACGAGTCTAAGTTGCTTCTATTACAGAGTAATATACAATCCGTTCCAACAAGTACTCTTCCAAGAAAATAATTGAGGTCACATCTTACTTCTTCTTACAGTCTCCATCAGTAGTGCCGAATTCGATTCTTGAAGAAAGAAGAATATGGCACCTCATGAAAGAGAGAAATGTGCTGTCTCAAGGCCACATCAATTGAATTGATATCTCCAAACATGTCCAAAAACTGTTAACAAGTAGCAAATGTAACACATTGACGAAAGTGAGATGTACAGGAAAAAAAATTAATTGCAACACGTTCCCCACAGCACATTTTTTATTTTTATGACTAAAGGAAAACAGGGTGAGTATGTGCAGTAAATATAAATATATACAAAAGGAGAAAAAGCATATATATTATGCACTCTAATGTCGTAAGCACTAGATTTAAAATACATGTATTTCTTACGTCAAAATATATGAGGGAAATTTCTCTCCTCTCAGATTTAGTTGATACGCCTCCATCATTGAGATCTGAAAGAAGGTATTTCTGCACTAAAGGATCTAGAAACTCTCGGAACAGAATGTCTCTGCTCCCAGGCAAACATGTTGCAAGGTCAATGACGGCCTACGAAATAGGAACAGGAGATACTAGAATGTGATTTAAGTTGAACAAGGCATTAAAATTTAACAGGATAGAAAGATACACTTCCAAGTTACCAAGCATGTGGCCTATTCACTAACCTTGACAACAGGTTGAGTCAAATTATGACTGTGAAGCTGACTTAAAATCTGCCTTGATTTGATGGGGTTATTGAGAACCTGCATTTAAAAAAAAAAATGAAATGTCCAAAATTTTACAGTAATACAATGCACAATTATTAGAATTCCAAAATAAAGGCAAAGACCTAGCACACATGCAAAGGTCGCATACTGAACAAGCAAAGCAGGCAAATCTGAGACTTTGCCCAATTTTCTTTCAGCAGCTATAGCATCTTCATAAACTGAACATGCCTTTTCATGATCACCCTGAAAGGAGAGAAATGAGCCAAGGTCTTAAATATTGACCAAAAGAAAAAGGTAAGAAACTGTTTTTTCTCCCACATACCAATCTGCGCTCAAAATTTGCATGCGATTCTATAGCTTTATGTGAGCCTGGATCTATTTTTGAGCAAATCTCATGATACTGTCGACGTGCTCCTGGAATGTCACCAATGCGCTCTTTATACCTTGCGCTTAAAAGGCATATCTCCAATAGTGCCTCCCTCTAGTAAACATAACAAGGAGGATAAGTAATAAGCTAATGTCAGATAAGCATCAATCAAACATGGCTAGATGATACAATGCCGAAAAGAAACAAACGGTAAAAATGAGAATGATCCTATCCGCTAATACCTCCACTGATACCAGAGCACGAGAAAGTGCTGTGCTTGCATCTGTGATCATGTTCGCATCCTCCAAAAACTCAACATAGCGCATCCAAATATCAGCATGGGAAGTCTGTGCATGAGATTAAGCATCGCTCGTACAATTCCACAACCTGAAACAATGTTGTGTACAATCAAAAGCTGGTACAGGAGAGGAGGGGAGGAAAGTGGGAGCACATACCTTTTCACGATCTCCTTCCTTCTCAGCAAAATCAAGATACTGATGCCATATTCCTACATAAGAATCATCCATGGGAGAAGTTTCAAATATAGCAATCTTCTCCTCGTACTCTTTCACCATATTATATATTCGTTTAGCTCCTATATATTCTTTCGCCTGATCGTCCTCTGATTGGCTTTTTATGCTATCCTGGAAGCCAGCAATTCCATCGTTAGAGTTAACTAGACCACTTAAAGTCAGACTGATGGCTAGCTTCTTAAATTCGAATATGAATCAGAATGCATACTATCACAACAGAAGTTTCCTCAAAATCATCTGATATACTAAAGAGGAATTTTCAGGTTGAACCTCGGATACGCGGTGGGAGACAGGTACAAGGAAAAAAAGGATAGATAACAATTTGGAATTGTCTGAAAAAGTATTGGAACAGTTGGAACAATTTGGACTTCTTACCGACAGAACAAGAGACGCGAGGTGGAATCGCGGGTAATGCAGGTCGTCCAGGCGTCACCCTAACCTCCGCCAAAACATAGAAAATACAGGATTAGTGAGAAGAAACCGGTGGGAACGGAGGAGCTGGGGAGGAAGGAGAGGATCACCGGAAACGAACGCCGTAGTACGCCGGACTGCCGGAGAAGATTGCTGGATCGGTGAGGTGAGGGTTTTGGGGGGTGGCCGTCGGGCGGGCTTCCCCCTTTTCTCTCCGATTCTTCTCTTCCGCTGCCCAAGCGCTCGCAACAGCAAAATTCTTGGCCCGGGTATCAATAATTGGGCCGTAATCTTGGGCCTCACAAACGGGCCCCAAGCGCACAGGGCCGAGAGTACGCTGCAGTCCATTTCCATTATTCTTTTCTTTTGAGAGCGTACTTCTTCTGTAGAGACGTACAGTTACAGTAGAGTACATTTTTTTGCTTTGATTTGGACACTAGTTTCTACATCCTACAGTCTACTGTACAAGGTTCTTCAGCGCTGAAGCAGGGCCAGAGAGTCAATTCCCATCACCATTAGGAATTCGCCACTTGATCACTAACCCATCCTTTTCTTCACGGTTCACGCAAGTCAACCGCATTATTCCATTATCTCCATTCTCCTGCAGCACGGACCACGGCACAGTGCATAGCCTGATAGCCATCCTCGAACTCTGGATGTTTCAGTTTCACTAGCAAAAAAACACAGACAGAAGAGGAGGGAGAAGACGACCTTGGATTATTATTACGCCTTTTGGGCAATAATTCAGGCCAAAGTGGGATCAATGATCAGTCACGGCTGGACCCGCCCATTGGAACGACGGGAGAGAAGAAGATTCCTCCTCTGCCCCCCATACCTGATTCCTCTGGAATACTCCGTATCATCTTGCTACGGAGTACTGTAGCTAGTTTCTGACAGCATAAGTCAACAAACTCGTCACAGTCGCCGTGAGCTCCCTCTCCTCAGGGCGTGACAGCAGTCTGCCATCGTTCCCATGTGGCCGTGGCACAGTGCCAGTGCCCACCCGCGCACCGGTCACCGCCGCACAGTGCCAACTGCCGAGTGCGTTCGGCGTACGATGTTGATCCGAGCCTCAGGTTCCCTACGTGATTGCTTGCCCGTCGTCGTCGTCGTCGTCCTCCTCCTCCTCCTCGGGGCCGGTGCAGAGGTCCAAGAACACCCGGCTGCCGTCCATCCATGTGGCTCTGATGAGCTGCGAAGATGTGTTTTCCGCGGTGCGTGCGGTTCAGGGCCTGGCGACGGTGTGGTGGAGGACGAAGCGACGGTGTGGCTGTGGGGGTTGTGGAGCCCTTTTTCGTGACAAGCTCTTGGAGTGGATGCAGGAGGACAATCTTTTCCTGCTTCTAGAATGCAAAGAAGCGCATTGCCACTACTCCCTCCTACTTCTGACAAAAATGGAATGGGTTCTGAATTTGAGTGATATATGCATCAGGCAACAGTCCAAGAGTTTCTTCTTTCCACAGGGTCAGTGACAGCCTTGCCTTTGCCTAGTACTAATCAGGTGCTCTCTGCACACATGTGATCCAAGTGTGAATTCAAGTGTTCGGCGTGCTAAAAATGGAGGAGAAGTTCCATTGCAACGCTTATATCTCGAAAATGACCTCTCAGCTGTCCTCTGGACACATGTCGTCGTATCATTTTCAGTTCATGGATGGTGCTCCGATTCGCAGCAGAGGGCCATAGACTTGGATGAAGAATGATGACCGTCCTGATGCACAGTAGTGATGGGATCCTGTTGGTGGAGAAAAGATGTGCAAATCTCTGCAAGAGGCTGCAGGTTGCTCAGGCCCAGAGGAACAGGGAATTGTTGCCTTGTGCTGACGCAAAGCATGGGGTTACAGGAGTAGCCACTAGGTGATCATCCATCATCATTTCTTGCTCAATTATGCAGCCGACAAACACAATTGCAGTCGATCGAGGTATGCTTATTTGTGTCCGGAGTCAAGTGTACAGATCCTGTTTCGCAACTGCATGGATGCATGATACGATCTATTTACCTATAGGGCTGACCTCTGAATAATTTGGTGAGCCACTGAACCTAAAGGAGAACATCATCTGCGATAGAAACCACTTTCAGTGGCATGATCTGCAGGCGACTGCAATAATGCAACACAAAAGAGAGATTTATTCCTCAAATCATATCTGAATATCGGAGCACTGGGTGTTGCTTCACTGATGATATGCTGCTCAGCGTATCTGAACTGAAATCCTTATTAGCACCTACATATTTCAGCTGAAAAACGTCAACAACATTTGGAAGTACTTTCACATTTGTCAGAAGAACACACTGCTAAATACAATGAAGAAAAGATCTAGCTTTTATCTCATTTATTTCATATGGCTAGTGCTGTAGGTTGCCAATAACAGCGTTGACATTTCCTCAAGCCCGAGCGTTCTGAACAATCATATTAAGAACATATCATTTTGTCATGATTGTCTCTGTCACTGCTCTTGTTCCTTTCGCTCCTCTATTTTTGACCGGGAGGATAACCTCTCCCATTCAACCATATCCGGGGAAGGCTATAGTCGGTAGCTACTTCCCTGTCAAGCTTTCCACTTTTCCATTATGGAACGTTCAAGTAAAGTAAATGGTTTCATTTGCAGGAGTCATTTTGTCCACATAACCTCAAAATTGCAACGGCGTAACCTTCATCTCTTCAGATCATGCATTGCCAACTGCTGTAGAATTTGAGCCTGTAGTGGGTGAAGGAATAATCCATCGGCTAGTCCTTTTGATGGCTCTTTTAGTCTGCAGGGACAGATGCACCTTGAAAGATGACATGTCCTTACTAAAAGTATTCAATCTGCACAACAATCTGGCTGAGGCTTTAATGTGGATCGGGATAATTGAGATGACATGACCTTACTAAAAGTATTTAATCTGCACAACAATCTGTCTGAGGCAGGTTGTACCTGGTCATATGGAGAACAGGTTGTTCACATTCACGCTGATATTTTTCTCAGAAATAGAACTTTCTTTTTTTCGTGAAATCTCAGAGATAGAACTGAATATGTGTTAATAATACATGAAAATGAATAACCTTTAGTACGATAGTAGCTATCGAAGAAACTTTTTATCGAAGATTCAGAATAGCACACAAATTCAACATGGTGAAAATGAAACAGACAAGTTGTTATACTTTCTCCGGTATAGAGCACTGTAAAAAGAACCATTCTTCAGCCCTACGATTTCAGCAGAAAGTTCGAAAAGATGTCACACTAAAATTCATGTGACTTTAACAGTTTAGTCTCTTCATATGGCGAGGAGCAATTCGTACACGCAAAAGTACATTTCCGAAGTGAAACTGTTCCATTTCTCTTTTTGTTCAGGGATCCAGAACTAAATTCAACACCAAGCTGTTCCTCGAATTGCATATTTTCTGCCACTCAACAAGAGACAGACATCTCTCAAACTATTCTCTTTCTCCACTGGAAACTGACATCTACTCGCAACACCGCCGCGGATTGAAAGAATCTAATCTCGGCACCGTGCCTAACGCATCTGGCGAAAATATTTGCTGAAGTTAACCTGAAAGCCACAGCACAAAGAACATGATCGTCTAGCAAACTAAAGCCGAGAGACGCAATTGCAGCCCAACACTCGTCATCGTCAATCCATTCTCCTCAACTTGTCCGCGTATGAATCGCTATCTCGATGGCTCGATCAGTCTGCACATTACCACATGTTCGTTCCCACTCGCCCGTGGAGACGTGAACCTGCACTTGTTTTAAGAATGGCTGCGAAATACCCCGATCCAGATATGCTTGTATAATGCGTCACTTTTTCGCGCCATTTCTGTTCATCCAAGAGATGCATCCGTTTCTCTTGTCCGAAGTTGTATGGAGGCGAATATCTTGTGGGCCTCATGGATAGATAGGATGGAAAATGATGGGGAAACCATGTTTTATACTCCATATGGAGCATGAAGAGATTGGATCAAGGATGGCCCTACTCTTGCTTGCCAAAGAAAACTCTGGATTTTCTGGACCAAAAAAGGCAGCAGATTCCACACCAGAGTCTTGGCGTGCTTGCTCACCGCAGTTCGTCGTCCAAGCTGAAGCACTCCATGAGATGACGGTCCAAGTCAGACTGGACACTTGTTCGGATCGTAAGGTGTATCAAGTTTCGGCAGTTTGAACTCTGATGAAGGAGAGTTCAAACTGAACTCTGTTACCAGCTATGATTGCATTTGATTAACAATTTGGACTGGGCATTTCTGTTGGAGTCAATCGGTACACCTGTAACCACCCAGCAAAGCTGGATCACTAGTGTCCTGCTGCTTCTGGCAAGCCTGCCGTTGTGGCGACACCGGCACTGATGTGCTTGTCCCCTGTCAAACACATGCACTTGCAGTGTGTTATCCTGATCAGGGATTCGATCTGGAAGCCTCTGGCCTTGAACCAAAGGCATTTTCGAGTTATGTGTTCACAATCACAACTACGTCTCCGGTCGCTGTACGAGCAGTTCAAGAATCTCCATCGAATCGCCGTGCCTGCGCTGA
>OAMR01000269.1:383049-425078 GCA_900205405.1 Echinochloa crus-galli | reverse complement strand
TGTGCTCACCCTGTCTCTTATACACATCTAGATGTGTATAAGAGACAGAGATAGAACTGAATATGTGTTAATACATGAAAATGAGTAACCTTCAGTGTGGTACTAGCTATCGAAGAAACTTTTTATGGAAGGTTCAGAATAGCACACAAATTCAACATGGTGAAAATGAAACAGCCAAGTTGTTATACTTTCTCCGGTATAGAGCACTGTAAAAAGAACTATTCTTCAGCCCTACGATTTCAGCAGAAAGTTCAAAAAGATGTCAAACTAAAATTCATGTGACGTTAACAGTTTAGTCTCTACATATGGCGAGGACCAATTCGTACACGCAAAAGTACATCTCCGAAGTGAAACTGTTCCATTTCTCCTTTTGTTCAGGAATCCAGAACTAATTCAACACCAAGCTGTTCCTCGCACTGCATATTTTCTGCCACTCAACAAGAGATAGACATCTCAAACGATTCTCTTTCTCCCCTGGAAACTGACATCTACTCGCAACACCGCCGCGGATTGAAAGAATTTAATCTCGGGACCGTGCCTAACGCATCTGGCGAAAATATTTGCTGAAGTTAACCTGAAAGCCACAACACCAAGAACATGATCGTCCAGCAAACTAAAAGCCGAGAGACGCAAAACACTCGCCATCGTCAATCTAATCTCCTCAACGTGTCTGCGCATGAATCGCTGTCTCGATGTCGATCCGTCTGCACATTACCACATGTTCGTTCCCTCTCCCCCGTGGAGACGTGAACCTGCACTTGTTTTAAGAATGGCTGCGAAATGCCGATCCAGATATGCTTGTATAATGCGTCACTTTTTCGCGCCATTTCTGTTCGTCCAAGAGATGCATCCGTTTATTTCTCTTGTCCGAAGTTGTATGGAGGCGAATATCTTGTGGGCCTGGTGGGATAGATAGGATCGAAAATGTTGGGGAAACCATGTTTTATACTCCATACAACAACAACAACATAGCCTTTTGTCCCAAGCTAGTTGGGGTAGGCTATGTTTTATACTCCATCTGGAGCATAAAAGAGATTGGATCAAGCTAGGATGGCCCTACTCTTGCTTGCCAAAGAAAACTCTGAATTTTCTGGACCAAAAAAGGCAGCAGATTCCACACCACCAGAGTCTTGGCGTGCTTGCTCACCGCAGTTCGTCGTCCAAGCTGAAGCACTCCATGAGATGACGGTCCAAGTCAGACTGGACACTTGTTCGGATCGTAAGGTGTATCAAGTTTCGGCAGTTTGAACTCTGATGAAGGAGAGTTCAAACTGAACTCTGTTACCAGCTATGATTGCATTTGATTAACAATTTGGACTGGGCATTTCTGTTGGAGTCAATCGGTACACCTGTAACCACCCAGCAAAGCTGGATCACTAGTGTCCTGCTGCTTCTGGCAAGCCTGCCGTTGTGGCGACACCGGCACTGATGTGCTTGTCCCCTGTCAAACACATGCACTTGCAGTGTGTTATCCTGATCAGGGATTCGATCTGGAAGCCTCTGGCCTTGAACCAAAGGCATTTTCGAGTTATGTGTTCACAATCACAACTACGTCTCCGGTCGCTGTACGAGCAGTTCAAGAATCTCCATCGAATCGCCGTGCCTGCGCTGATCATTCATCCATCAGATTATACTGAACAGTTACACGAACCGAAAGTTAGCATATAATGGAAGGTGAGAGTATCTGAAAGCAGGCATGGTAGGCAGGGAAACTTCCAAACCTGTACAGAGAGGAGGATCGTTGTTGGTTAGGCGTGATTAAGCAGGTCCTGTATCACCAGTCAGACATCAGACACTCAGACATCTCTGTCTAAACACCACTTTGATCTGAACCTCATGATACTTTCAAAAAAATCTGAACCTCATGAATCCTGTAATCACACCTTTTTGGCCACTGAATATATTATGTTTTCTGTAGGCATAATCTCATCTTTTGTCATCTTTGAGCAGCATCAGTAGCATTAGTCTACCAGATTATGTGTACCTCTTCTTTTTTTTCCCCCGAAAAATCCAGCTTATGTACCTCGATCTCATGCATAATTTCAAGCCTCAATGGCAGTACACACTACACAGTCAGAGGCATTTCTCAGAAAAGCGACGTGAGCGGTAACACGTACAATACAAATACCCACTGTAATTCTGGCTCGTTTTTCACCAAAGTAGTAAAACAGTACGTACTGCCATGTCACTAGCTACCTGTTTTGGTGTGGTGATGGATGCATGAATGCATCACACTCAATCTGCAGCGGCTGGTGCTCTGAATAATTGATTCCCAGCACATGGAACATGGTACGTGTGTATCACACTCATTTCGTACTACTACTACCGTATGTACTACACTTGGTGATAAACCAGCAGCCACTCGTCTACGAGAGGTCAACGGCTGAGTGCTTGTTTGACCCGATGATAAGCTGATACGCGTCTAATGACCTCGGTGGCGTACACGCTGGCTAACCACAGCGAACGTGAAAGTTGTTTTCCATCAGACGGATGGGATCGGCATCTCGATCATCTCCGGCCCTTCACATATCACAGTCGTGTCTTGTCTCTTGTGTGGCTGATTGCAGAATAAGCTAGATGCACGACACCTGATGTGTTGCTCTCTGAAATACCAGTATGGCAGTATCTACGATATAATATCAATTTTATTAAATTAACAATAAAAATACGTCATGTGTGGCATTATAGAAACGCCAATCTGTCTTTTTATGCAAATTTTGATCAAAGAATAATAAACTAAAACGACCGAAATGCATGAAGTACATATATACTAGATATATATTTGTATACAAAATACCCTCAATTATTAGCTTTGTCGATCAATTTGGCTTTGGCCCACTGGACACATAGAGAAGAATGCAATGTAAGGCATATATGCGTGGTCAATGATTTGATTAAGACACGGGGAATTGCGTGTGTGGTCTTTTATGCTCCTGCACCCCACCCGTGAGATAGGTCAAGCCTTGAGGAGTTGAGGTGCCCGCTCTGGCTTGCAGCAGGCCGCGACTTTTGGCGTGGCACAGCTAGCGTTGGCGACGACGGCGCAGCGCGTGGTGTTTTCTTTCGGCTCCTCTCTCAGTTTGTGGTAGTGTAGTGTCTTGTTGGGTGCGTTGTTGCGTACGTTGTTTGTGTGGTGGATGTTCGCTTCGGCGCGTTATGTACAATCACTCTTCTTCTTAAATGAATCGCTCTGCTCCTGTCTTTTATTAAAAAAAAGAGATAGGTCAAGCCTGGGTGAATGCAAGTCCAAGTGCGGTGACTGTAGCCACTAGCTACCATCTGCGCAGAGAACTACTAGTGACGATCGAATCCGTCAGTCCGCAGGAGAAAAGCCAAGAGAAAGCTAGTGACGACCGTCATCAAATCAGATCAGCATCAGCTGGCTACCCAATGGTTTTCCCATGGAGTGGACTGAGCCAGATCACCCGCGTCGGAGCAAGTTAATAAGAATCGTTGCACGAGTGTGCTAAGTAAAAGCTGGAGAGAGGCGAGTGGGGTATTTGGGGTAGCAGCCACCCAGGGGCTCTAGTTTCGGAACGGTGAACACGTGTTAGTGCAGAGAATCACTCGTGCGCGGTGTTGCCAAAGTGACGACGTTGATGCGCATTTTTGTAACTACCACGTTAAACGAGTATCTAATGCTTTAATTCGTCTTTTCATCTCCGGGGTCAATATGGGCTTGATTACTCTCGTTTGCTAAAACCCGTTGTTTTTTAATCAATTATTAATTATACATTATCACTTAGGATTTTAGGTGATATAGCGCTATATTAAATGTGAGATCGAGAAAAAAAAGGAAGAAAGATGAGATATGATTCATGCAAGACTTAGTTTTAATAAAAAAAACAATGCGCTATACACTACTAAATTTTGCATGGAAAGAGCTGAGGGTGGAGTCTTGATAGGCAGTAAAGAAACATGATTGATGAATAAAAGAGAGAATTAAATAATCGGATATCCAAATAAAAAGAGCCTTCAATAGAGCATAATAATAATAATAATAATAATACTAATACTAATAATAATAATAATAATAATAATAATAATAATAATAATAGTGAAAGGGTCTCTAGCCTAGTGGTTAGAGCACCTGAGTAGCAACCTGCAGACCCAGGTTCGACTGTTAAACTGTTGGAGTATGAAGTGTACCATATTCTAGTTAGCTGGAGTTCTATTGGAGATGCTCTAGCCATTTAGCCACCGTTAGCTTAGCTAAGCAGCACAAGCACGTTCACTGGATAAAGGGCGGGCGCGTGTGCTAGACTGCCAGATGTGCTAGGCCACTCCCACTCTCCCAGATACGTATGGGCATCAAAAGGCACTTGTCGGCGTGTCGAATTGCAAAGCGTGAAGCCTCTAGTCCTTACGCTAGAGAGCGCACCATATGGTATGTATGTACTTTGTGTGCATGCTAACATGTAAGAAAATCTGACGTCATGATAATTAATTAACCTATAATAAATCTCGTTTCGATCGACTTGTTTGTTAGGCGGCTGACATGTCACGGTTCCAAAATCACTGGATGAACTAGGTAGTTGGCTAGATAGATGCAGCTCCTAAATCGGGAAATATATATACCACGGCCCAAAAAGAACCGTCTGCCCGGCCATGCACGTAAACTCACGCGAGACGATCGAAAAACTCGTTGCCCAATCGGCAAATTATCGAGCAGCCAGCTGGCAACTCCACAGATCTTTCTTTCCATTCCCCCGGCGGCCGGCGGGCGGCGGCGACATGAACATGAACCGAACCCTCCGACTCCGCCTCCGGCCGGCGATGGACAGCGGCGCCAACCCCCACGCGCGCCGTGTCACGTCCGTCCGGCGAACAGGTACAGCCGCCCACCTCTCCACGTGTACAAACTCCCCCTCCCGGTCTCGCCGACGAGCGGGGCCCGCAGCGATCGCCCCCGCCACCAGCGCCGAACACCCCCGCTACCGGAGTGACGCGGCAGCCGGCCGGGCCCCACCCCCCACGTCTCGCCCGAATTAATCACTCGCGCTTGGACACGGAGAAGGCGAGAAGCTCATGCTCATCGCTAGGGTTGAAAACGGTGGGACAAAATCCCGTGTTCGACCGCTCCGTTTTCTACATTTATCCCGCTCGTTTTCGTATTTTCGGACAAAAACGGAATACGGGATATAAAATACGGAATACGGGATGACAAATACGAAATCGGAACGAAAACGGTTTAGGTCTTATCCCGACCGCTTTCGCATTTACCGTATTTATACGGGATATTCGGTTTTTATATATACGGAATATCCCGTTTTTCAGCCCATTCAAACAAAGGAGCCCAATAATCTACAAGAGGTATTCTCGAAGGCCCGGCCCAACACCATTAGGGTTAACACCTACCGGCCCGCTCTCTCCCAGGAGTCCCGTCGCTATCCACCCCCGTCGGCCGTCGCTCTTCCCCCTCGCGAGTCGCGAGTCGCGACTTTCCTCGCAACAAACTGCGCCGCCGCCGCTCCTCCCCCGGCACCAGGAACAAGCCGTGCCGCTGCTCCTCCGTCCTCCCTACCTCGTCGCCGCCTGCTCCTCCTCCGCCTCCAGCCGCGCCGCCTGCTCCTCATCACCATCGCCAGCCTCGCCATCCCGCAGGGCATCAGCTACGCCAAGCTCGCCAACCTGCCGCCCATCCTCGGCCTCTGTAAGTCTTGACTCTTGTGTAGCATGCATGCATGCATTCCAGACCTCTTGTGCCATTGATTGATTTGTTGAATTCATGCTTGCGTTGGTATTGGTAGACTCGAGCTTCGTGCCGCCGCTGGTGTACGCGCTGATGGGGAGCTCCAAGGACCTGGCCGTGGGCACGGTGGCGGTGGCGTCGCTGCTCATCGGCTCCATGCTCGGCAGCCAGGTGTCCGCCGCCGACAACCCGGCGCTCTACGTGCACCTCGCCTTCACCGCCACCTTCTTCGCCGGCGTCTTCCAGGCCTCGCTCGGCCTCCTCAGGTATACGGAGTATCTATCTATGTCACGGCGCGACAGCCTGCCTCGTCTCATCTCATCTCATCTCATCTCATGGGTTAAGAAGCTTACGCCAGCACAGCAGCAGCCTCCAAGAGCAGTTGGTGAAAAATGCCAAAGTGCAGTTACTAGCTTGTCGGAAGTCAGTTGCTAGGCTTGACTAGAATTTTAGGGCGTGGTAATTAAGCTTTTATATACGGAGTAGGTGAAACTACAGACTGCCGATGGACTAATTCATCTGCTTGCACGTAGGCTGGGGTTCATCGTGGACTTCCTGTCGCACGCGGCGATCGTGGGGTTCATGGGCGGCGCGGCGACGGTGGTGTGCCTGCAGCAGCTCAAGGGCCTGCTGGGCCTCGACCGCTTCACCACCTCCACCGACATCGTCTCCGTCATGGACTCCGTCTTCTCCCAGACACACCAGGTACAAACTTTTACAGCTACGTACGTACTAGCTGAAGCACCATGGACCATGGACCCGTGTTTTTACTCGATCAGCTCCCAAACAACACAAGCACGCACGCACTGGCACAGTACATGGATGGACCATGTCCATGAGCCCATGAACGCACGCGTGTGTGGCCATGCGCACGACACAGGTTGCGTTGCGTGCATGTCCGGCAAGGTCAGGAGAGTGGCCGCCTGCAGGGATGACCCCGGTCAGTGGTCACTCCTGAGTCAGTGCTTGCTGCTTGCAACGCTTTGCAGACTTGCAGTTGCAGTGCTTGCTTGCGGCAGGAGGGCGGGCTAGCTCATCAGTGTCACGGGCGACACGATACTGATTGGGAATTGACGAGACAGCCTTGATTTGATCCCATCATTATCCTCGGATGTTAATTTGCCTACTAATTTCCCGTGCTTTGATTTGATCTCTGCTGCAGTGGCGGTGGGAGAGCGTGGTGCTCGGCAGCGGATTCCTCTTCTTCCTCCTCGTCACCCGCTTCATTGTAAGTATTTGTACTGGAGTAATAGCTAGCTCCCATTTCTCCTCTCTTGTTCTCTATAAAGAGCACATCACAAACCCCTTTTCCAATTGGTTTGGTCATATTTTTTGCTTGAGATCGATGAAGAGTTCTAGTCTCCCCTAATCTTCCCCTAAAGTAGTGCGAGGGATATACTAGCATTACTACTTGGTAGATAAAGGTTAGGCATGAGGACCTACGGGACATGCCTGGTCCAATCCTACTAAAAGGAGTATATGAAAAGACCACAGGAGAATCGACTAATCATAGGGAAAAATTGTGATGACGTGTATGCTTGAGATGGCCCTCTCATGAGAGAATATTTTTTCTTTTTCGATCTCTCATACTTTCTGTATGTTTGATCGTGACGTAATACCTTACTTGTGTACTAGTAAGATTGTGGCTAGACAGATAGCCTGCTTGGTCGTGCAACTTTCTGGATAACTCCAATAAAAATTGCATTGTACAACATATGTGTAGAATTGAAAGAAAGAAAAAACGAACCTGAAAACTTGCAGGTTCGTCGTAATTCCAAACTTGCATGAAAAAAGGGATCATTTCTTCAGATGCTATAGCTCATTTGCCTTATTAATTAGAAGTAGCTAGCCAAACAAAATGATTGCTGATCTATGCAACGTTTTCTGATGAAACAAATATCTCACCTATAATGGTTTCATGGCATTTTAGTCTCGACGTCTAGAGTAGTCTCTCGCTGTCTCTGACGTGTGGCCTAGATGGTCCCGTTGCAAAGGGGCTGATGTTGATCCCCTAGCGGGTTGTGCTTCATTGTAAACTGGTAATCCCAGTATTTGACTTAGCTTTGTCCTATCTATAAAGCTCGACCACGGCCGTTTGGTCAATAATGGTAATTCGCCCTATCAGAGTAGATAGCAAGATATGGTCCAAGTAGTCTAGCGACTCTAGCCTAGCGAATCCGTGACTGCTGCTGCAGCTTAGCCGTGGTCACGACCTCACAGTCACCGGCCTGCTAGAGATCGATGCATGCTAGCCTAGTTTGTCATGTCATGACTTGGAGCCAAACGGACATAAGAGGACGTGATCTCGTGACCGGATTGGTGGGGACGACATCATGCAGCCTAGTGTTGCAATTTGCATAGCGTGCAGATGCATCGGCGGCGATCTAACCTGTCTGTCAAACTTTGGCTTCTATAGGACATCTCCCTGTCCTGCATATGCTTGTAAAATGTATGAATCTTTTTCACGATCCAATTTCTCCACTTTTATCTCTTGCCTTTGCGTCTGATACCCTCGTCGAATTCAACATGCTAATGATAGAGGCGGCACGCAATTATAATTCAGCTTAACTTAGGGGTGGTGTGTGTATGTGTCCGTGCGGCTATAGGGGGGGCGTTGCATGATTGCATCAGACATTCAGACGTATCAGCTTTTGGTAGGAAGAGCTTTTGACTTGCCTGTGCATCAGTTTCATACTGTATGCTTTGTCAAGTGATCGGATCCAGGCTCATGGGTACTACTGAAAAGAATGTGCAATAATTGCAAAAGGCCAAGGTCCACCAGCAAACTGTATTCTAGTGTGTCAACTTTTTTCATATTAGAACCGTCAGAAAGAATCCGCCTTGGATAAAATTGGACCCCCTCTATATTGTCGCAATCAGAAGCTGTTCTTAAAATATGTATTGTTGACTGATTAGTCCAAGTTTCTCAATCGTCATGTTAATTTCTTGGCGCGACCCATCATCAAGAATTATTTGGTTTGTGCAAGACTGAATAAAATACATGGCCCAGTCAGTGTCGCCGAAGATTATCAATCGTGGTCTTATTAACTTTTGTGCTATCAGCAAACAAAGTGGCAGCTATAAAATTAACAAACCAATTATTGCATTTGTTTGAAGTTTAGAAGTTGTAAATTTTAAAGTTTTTTTTTCTTCCTTTAACAGAGCAAGAGGCGACCCAAGCTATTCTGGATATCAGCGGCGGCCCCACTGACGTCTGTCATCCTTGGGAGTGTTCTTGTGTACCTCACTCATGCTGAGAACCATGGCATCCAAGTGGTGAGCACAACTTTTGGATTCTGTCTGATACATGCGTCACATAGTCAACAAGGAATGCATGAACATCCAGTAAAAATGGTCACTAATTCATGACATCATTTTTCTTTCTACATCATAGATCGGTTACCTCAAGAAAGGTCTGAACCCACCGTCAGTGACAAGCCTGCAATTCTCGCCACCGTACATGATGCTCGCGCTGAAGACCGGGATCATTACCGGCATCATTGCCCTCGCTGTAAGCCTTCTATCCTTGTCCCATTAATTAACTCCATGTCTGCAGAAGTTTCATTGATAACCGAAGTACTTATGGTAGTTTGCTCGTACTGTCAAATGCAGGAAGGCATTGCTGTAGGGAGGAGCTTCGCCATGTTCAAGAACTACAACATCGACGGCAACAAGGAGATGATCGCCATCGGAACCATGAACATCCTCGGATCATTCACATCCTGCTACCTCACCACCGGTAAACACCCACTTTTCCAAAAAAAAATTCAGTCAGATAATAGAACAAGTTCAGGATTCAGAATACCTTGTTGCTAAAATTAACCATCTGAATGAATGTATACGCCAGGCCCGTTCTCGCGTTCCGCCGTGAACTACAACGCCGGGTGCAAGACGGCGATGTCGAACGTGATCATGTCGGTGGCGGTGATGATCACGCTGCTGTTCCTGACGCCGCTGTTCCACTACACCCCGCTGGTTGTGCTGTCCGCGATCATCGTCTCCGCGATGCTGGGGCTGATCGACTACCGGGCCGCCATCCACCTGTGGCAGGTTGACAAGGTGGACTTCTGCGTCTGCATCGGCGCCTACCTCGGCGTCGTCTTCGGCAGCGTCGAGGTCGGCCTCGTCGTCGCCGTCGCCATCTCCGTCCTGCGCGTGCTGCTGTTCGTGGCGCGGCCGAGGACGACGGTGCTCGGCAACATCCCCAACACCATGATCTACCGGAGGATGGACCAGTACACCACGGCGCAGACGGTGCCCGGCGTCCTGGTGCTCCGCGTCGACGCGCCCATCTACTTCGCCAACGCCAGCTACCTGCGAGAGAGGTAATTAAGCGCATATGATGATGAGATCATTCCTAGCTCAGAACAGATGACAGGGACGAACTGGTGACCTTATATTACCGTGATCAAACTCTGGTCAGGATTGGGCGGTGGATCGACGATGAGGAGGAGCGCACCAAGGGCAAGGACGAGATGGGCGTGCAGTACGTTGTCCTTGACATGGGTGGTGAGTTGTTGTTGTTGGCTTCTGTATGAAACCCTGCATCCAGAAACAAACACCTGAAGCATTGCATTGCATCTTTCTGAATTTGTGGCATGGCATGGAGCCTGGTCTGACGATACATGTTACTGCAGCCGTCGGTAGCATTGACACGAGCGGGACGAGCATGCTGGACGAACTCAAGAAGTCCTTGGACAGGAGGGGAATCCAGGTAACAAGAGCAAAAGCAACAACACCATTGCTTTGTTCTGAACTTGAAGAGAATTCTGCAATGCCACGACGACACGAACCTTTGGCTGATTGACTGATTCAGTGCGTACGTGTCCTTTTCAGATAGTGCTGGCGAACCCGGGCAGCGAGATCATGAAGAAGCTGGACAAATCCAAGCTGCTGGAGCTGATCGGCCACGAGTGGATCTTCCCGACGGTGGGCGAGGCGGTGGCGTCGTGCGACTACGTGCTGCACTCGCACAAGCCGGCCGCCGTTATGGGCAGTCCGGCAGCCCATGACAACATGGTCTGATCGCCATGAGGACGCTGTGTGCGAATGTAATAGTTGAGTTGAGTCTGACGACATGATCGAGTCGTCAACAAGCAAGCCGAGATATAAATATACCAACGTCTCGAGTAAAATGTACTGATGCGATTGCCAAGGAAATTAATTTAGGCTCAAGCTTTTTGTCGGCCCAACTCGAGCCCGACCTGGCAGTGCCGAGCCCAATATCCATCTCTCCCTCGAATCGGACAGGAGGACATGGGATTTAGATCCATCTGGGCCGTCGAATTTAAGGTCCACGGCCCAGATCGGATTTTTCCGCTACACGCTCCGCTTGCTCGATTCCCTCAAAAAAAAAAAAAACTCCGCTTGCTCGAAAAAGGGCCATGACCCATGAGTTGGAGCAGGCGGCGGCGGCGACCGGCGGCGAGGGTTTGCCGTAGCTGGTCCGGCCATGCACCGCCTCCCGTATCTCGACATCCCCATGAACGGAGACCGGAAGCGCCATCCCGTGCCACGCGCGTCGCCTCCCTCGCCCTAGCCCGCTGGTTGCAGAATCGGTAGTGGAAATCAAGACAAATGTTTAGTTACTTGGCCAAAGAGCGGGTGGATTGATGCCTGATATGGTAGTTGCTGGACGGTCAATGGCAGCGGCTGGTTTACTCATCTCGTATATGCTGGTCAAATTGATCGATGGTGATGCGTACCCTATACGGAGTATGTCACATTGAGGAAATAGACAGAGGGATCGATTAATTGGGACTGGCTGGTTCTTCCCCCATATCCTTTGTTGGGCATTTAACATACTTTGGAGTTTGGATTTGCGAAGCGAAAATGGTGCTTGTTGTATGAGGTTGAATTGGAGAGCGATAATTACTGCTGTTGCTGAACTCTAATGCATTTGGTAATTCTTCATAGCTCTTCTTCTGGCTTTCTCTGCACAGAGCGTGATGTACTGATGTGATGTTCATCCTAGGAGGAAAATGCATTTCTGCAATTTGCTTAAATTCTTTTTTTTTCATCTCTGAATGTAGGAACTGGAAAATGCATCACATTGTAAGAGAAAGTTGGCTTGGTCTTTCATGAAGTTCTGTATGATATGAATCATCTCAGAATTTTAACAACGCCCGGTCTGTGGACTCAGTTTTATGTTCACTGCATTGCAGATGGATGGACTTGATGATATGTCCACATACATAGGGATCACAGGAGGTAAAGCGGTGGCCTTATTCGTATTTTGTTTTCGGTGCCAAAGGTGAGTATCAAGGTGTGCCAATCAAGTGATTACACAATGATTCCTTACTCTGCAGACAACCGTTTAGTAACAACTCAGAAATTTTGTGTCAGCAAGCCTCACCATGATCACTAACAAGTCATTTTATGTTTTATTTGACAGGCTCTTATTGGTCTTTGTGTTATCCTCACAATAAGTTAGGAACTGCTGCTGAGAGATTTTTTATGTGCATACATCATGTGAGAGGGTGCTGTAAGCTCTTTAGATGCATTATTTCCTTGATTGAATCTACTCAACCCTCTCAAATTTGAAGATTATACTCCCCAACTGATTTGTGTTTGGTCCAGCTATTGTTCTTGGCTTACCACCTGTCATTCTTAGTGAAGAGTGTCTCTGCGAAGATATGGTGATTTGTTAACTGTGATAGGGGACAAACTATTGTGGAACAGAAGATTGTTGTTTAGTATCAAGTAGAACTCAGAGGTCTACAATTGCCATTTGTCTTATAGATCTCTTGGATTTTCCTTTAAGAAGCATCATTCATATCCACAGGACTCAAGCACCTTCTGCCAGGACAGTGTGTTGGCTTATCTCTGTTCTGGGAAACAAATTATTGACGTTTAATCTTCTTCAAGTAAGACTGCGTTCATATCTTATAAGCCCGGATTTACAACGACTTCTCCAAGTTTCCTAGACCCAATGTTATGTATGCTGGTTAGTTAGTTCATCCTATACTCTGATGGCTGATGTAGTGTTTTAAAAATATAAAATAACAACTGTTCATTTTGTGATGAATCAGATTATCTTAAAGACTTAAGGTCCAAAGCTCACAAATATTATGAGCACACTGCGGACTGGAACCATATAAAGCTGTCCTTGTGGGTTTGGAATCAAATCTTCCCACTCTTTTTCACAGGGTTGCTGCACTTTATAGATATAATTTCTGGTCAATTGTCCATGCTATAATAGGTCAGGTTTGTTACAATGTTACTATTCATGTGGTCCTGGATCTTGATCACGCGCGACATATGTAACTAGTCCTTGCATACATTGCTGGTTGCAGGCTTGGTTTTTCTCCTTTAAGCAGGAGCATGGCAGCTGCAGAAGTTGGAGAGACCACTCGGGACGTTTTTCTTTGGAAGGTTCAGAGATGGCAAGAATCCAACCCTCGCGTGGCTGTACGTGTGCAGAAGCACTGTAGGTGAGGAAACACTGTCGCCTTGCCAGCTAATAGGTAACTCTGACTTTGTAACTTTAGTTTTTGGTTTACTCTTACTGTCGCAGCAGCTTGATGATTTGCTAATATCATTAGTATTGTGTTCATTTGGTAAGGACCTGACCAGTTGTACTGATAGGCTACAATTGCAAGGTAGAATCATATTCATAGGCAGATTCATGGAGTTCATATCACAGTTTTTTGTTTTTTCTGTGTAAACGTTTATAGATTATGTTCCTTGAAAGAAAAGATTCTGTGTAAACGTTTTTTGTTGCTCGAAAAAAAAGATTATGTGGCCTAAAATGATAAAATCTCATAGGTTTCGTGTGGCATCATAACTCTTGGAATTGGAACCAATTGGTGTAAAATATGCTACTTACTATGTATTGAAAGCTCATGCTTTTTTACTGTTAGGACTAGAATGGGGGTGATGAGAGTATACATGTTGTAAAGGGCATCGTACGTGCCACACTTTGGGCTTTCATGGCGCGTTCATATCTCCATGAACTGTGGGCCAGATTCCAAGGTTTTGTCAATGATGGTCATTTGATGCGTTTATCAATACTGGGGTCCAGTTGGAGAGAGGGATTCTACAACAACAGAAATGGAAATGGTGGATGCAGGGTGGTGTGGTGCAGAGGTAGAGAGAGAAAGGGGAGCTGTAGGGATTGGGACAAAAGGGTGGAATGGCAGCAGAGGGTGTGTGACTGTGTGTGCATGGGAAAAGGAAGATGAGAGAGAGCATGACTTGCTTGGGTATTTGGATGGGGACAGAGAGTATGTAGTAGATTGATCAACACGAGCAAGCCAGCAACTACCCTCACTTCAAAGAAGCTTTGGAGTTGTCGTTCGTGTACATCCCTATCAGCTAGAGGCTTTCAGACTATGACACGAGGGGAAATGTGTTAAGAGAGACATTGAAAGGGAGATGCTTATTGCTTAAATCTAGCTAGCTTAGCTGCTGAGGAAAATCCCGTACACTTTTGTGCAAGAATATCACAGGTTCACAGTAGTACGTCAATCTTTTGAAGCATGCTGCTCTGTTTTTTCCTGCTCCTATCTTGCTGACTTCCTCTGTTACCGTTAGCGTGAGAGAGAAAGAGGTAGAACTAAAATGAAAATGAGGGCCTGCAAAGCTGAAAAGCAAAAGACAGAGGGGCACTTTGGCCAAAGCATGGAACGAGGATCCTGTTTTGACTGACTCCACAGTTCACTGGGGACACCTCCCTATTTCTTCGCTTCAATTTCAGAAATTTAGCATTCCTTAGATAAATAGAATAGGAAGTACTTCAAAGTTTAGGCAAGTTCTGCAGCTGTGCTATTTATGCTTCCCCAGCTTTGTAGATTCTATTCAATTCTACCATCCATTAACACTTAATAGGAGTTGTGCTCATAAAATACAACATACTGGTATATCATTATTTGTACTGGTAGCATAGTAAACGTTCAGTTTGACATTTAATTTCATTATTTTGTACAATATAGTGATTGTACGGATTGTTAGATGGCCTAGTTTAACTCTAAATCATTATGGAAAATATTGTGAGAGCAGAAATCTTGACAGAAGTACTTCATTTTGAGTTAAACCAACGTGGATGCGTCGCTTCACCAATGAAAAAAAAGGAAGATATAGGGATTCCCATTTCTGGAGATTAGGGAAGAGCATGCGTGCCCACGATGGCCTTTATAGCTAATCTATACCCTGAAACATGCTTTGCCCTGCCATTAACCTGACACATGTACTCTATGCAGTCAATCATTTCAAGCTTAATGCTCCTAATCTCCCTAGATAGACTAGTGTAAGTGCCCTCTTGTGCTGTTTCAAGTTTGAACACAAGGCTCTATGGAGTTATCTAAAATTATAAATTTGCTGAGTGGGCTACCAATCAGTTGCACAGCTTGCAGGGCTAGTAGTTCCCATGTTCTTATTCTTGGTCAAGTCTGCTCTCAACTCAAGAAGATTGGCCCTGTCTTGGGGAAGGGAACAAGTGTGCACAACAACTAGCCAAGAATGTACTTTTTGATAGATTAATCAACCTAGGAACTAGTCTAATCACAGATTGTACCCATGCTTAGGGCTGTCCTAAGTGATCATTTAAAATCTGACCATCTTTTCCACCAACTCGTGCAATATCTTCTATGACAGTGGGACCATGAATTCAGTATGCCATATATACCTGGCTTGTAGGCATGTAGATGTAGCGTTGGTATATACTACACATAATATATGGTTTGCATTGTACATAAGAATCTAGTGTGTGCGCGCGCAATTGTTAATGACAAAAGTTGTTTGCCTGGCCATCATGATTGGGGCAGTAAGTATCCTGTTGGCAGCATGCTATTTAACTCATGATCAGCATGAACTTAGAGTTATGACAAATCTGCTCCTACTCAGGTCTACTTTCTCTGAGCTGCCATACACCTGTGGGATTTCTTGGATAAACTAAGCAGAAAGGATGGGGCTTCGCACGGCTTTTGACGGAGGCAACCATGGTCATAATCTCTCGGTTCCAGGATTATGATGCTAATTGTTAATTATTGGGCCGTCTCAGAGTTCAGACTGATTGGCCACTTCTGGTAAGATCGTCCTGCCAACTGAGCAGATGATCATTGAAAATGGATGTCACGTGATTGGCACAAAGGTTTTGCTGTCCTCTTCTCAAGATAATTCTTGTCATTTATTTTGTTATCTGATTACTGGTTGATTCATGGTCAGTTTTCAAGAAACTACTGTGCTAAATTCGATCTAGTATCTTTCTATGAACAAAATTGTAAAACAATTGCTGCTTTTGCCAGAATTGATGAATCATACCCATGCACTGTCCTGAATGCTAAGCCTCACGGCAATTGTTAACCGCACTGAGATGTGTCTGTTTTGGCAGTGTTCGAAGAAAGAACCCATGTGAATGAGGTAGGTAACTTCTGTGCAAGGTGACAACCGAACCGTGTCAGTCAAAATGGGTGCAGAAGAATCAACCTCTGGCTGTTTTACTGCTGAGATCAGCTCCCTTATTTCCATGTCCGTACTGAGAGTCCCCCGGTCTGCGTCCTTTGGTAAGTACTTTGCAGCTGACTTATTACCCGGTGGAAAGTTGGTCCCAAGTGTTATCTCGTTGCCAAGTACCACGACTATAAACAGTCTCGCAAAATAAAGGTTTGCCATAATGCTGTAGTCTATACTCTATGGTGCTAGCATTTTTAAGCAGTACCAAAACAGGGGTAGCATATAGGTGTGGCGATTTTGCGTCAAGAGGGGTGTATTTTATTCAGTTCATTTCGTTCAATCTCGATTCGATTTGGTCGGACGCTCGTTCTTAGCAAAGGAAAGGAAGGATCAGAATAGAAATTAAGCGCTCTTTTTATGTTTTCTTTTACCAAGACGATACCCACTTGATTCTTGAGCACATGAAAAGAAGAGTGAATCGCTTGGACTGAAGGTGCTGACAGGCTCAACATTCCCAGTGAAATCTAGGAAGCCGGGACTAATGTGCAATCACCTCCATTCAGATTCCAGCGTCGCTCTCAAAACTCAAAAGGCACGCACCCAGTGACCCAGGTACCCGCGGAACAAGAGTCCTTCTCCAACATCCGTGACTGGTAGCTCCATTCCAAGTAGCCTCCTGACATTTGTAACCCTGAAGACCCAGGTAAATGCTGCCTATTTATTCGCATTGAGTTAATAAAAAATTTCCATGTGAGATACTAAAAAGAGGACTTTGAATGAAAGCATTTCGAGTTCCAACTCACCCTCTCCTCGCCGTACAGGGGGAGGGGGAGTCAGGGACACAAAATCCAGCAGCCCAAAGAGGGAAAGACCAACCAATCTCCTCGAGCCGAAGTACCAAAGCATATCAAAAGAAAGGAACAAACGAAATAGGGGTCCGTATCATATCGTCTGCCGAAAAACATAGGGAAAAACACCTTGGAAGGGAGAAAAGTAGGGAAGGTCTCTGTGAAGCGTGAGCAGCCTCTCCTCTCCGGACTTTATCTTTTCTGCTCCTCCCCAACTGCTCTTGGTTTCTTTCTCTCCGGTGGCGCCTGACGAGTGAGTGGCCAGTGGAGAGAGGGATCAAAGGTACACGCCAGCACTGCAGTACTAGTACACTGCTGCACACAATATCCTTTTTAGGGGTGAGCCTCAAGAATACTATAAGTGATACTGCATTACTACATATTTGAAATAACTAGCAGTATATGCACTGCTGTAGGATTTACTATATCCTTTTGGGGGGAATAGATTTATGATTTTTTTTAATTTTTTTTGTGGCCGAACACCTTAAAGATATCTTTTGTAAAGAAAATGTGCACGTATTTGGTGTAGAATTTAGGAGTTAAATGAGTGCAGCACAGTGTGGCAATAGTAAGGTGGTTGAGTAAGTGGTCCTTTTTGCTTCATGGAGTCATCACATGCCAAATACTGCAATACTTTTCCCTGGAAGGGTACTGTGCGTGTATGCATTGTTTGCCCAGCTACAGTTCTACGTATTACCTTCCTGGTTTTGCAAGACCATCATAAAGCAGAGACTGTCCATCCTAAGATTCCTCCGCACTTTATTCTCTCCCAGCCTCACACGTATTTAGGCTACTCAACACAATTTCACCTCCAAAGACCCAGGGTTTTCAAAGAGAGAGATAGAGCCCCCTCCAGTCCAGTCTCCCTCCTCCCTTCCTCCAACTATACCTTCTACTAGCTCTCCCTCCCTTGACATACACGCTCACACAAACATACACAGACACACAAGAAGCCCTGTGAAGCTGTAGACTAGTGGTAGCATAGCATCACATTTTGGTCTTCTTCCTTTGCTTCAGGAGCCAGTTAGGACATTAGTGTCACTGGGGCTCTTTCCTCCAAACAGAATCCAAATTTTGTTCTTATCCTCAGTTCTCTCCCCTCCCTCCCTCTCTATCTCTCTTTCCATCAAATCACAAGCTTTGTTTATAGAAAACAAACAGTTGTCTGTGCCTCTGCTTGGCTTCTTCTACCTGCAGCAGCTGTCCATTTGCAGCAGCAAGCAACAGTCTCTTCGGCTGCATGAGTGTTCCCCGGAGCAACAATGAGAGATGGCAGCAACACCACCAAGAAGAGCAAGGTATCTTCCATTCCTGGGCCTTCACTGAGCTATACGTTCTGAAATTAATTGTTTTGCTGTGTTCCTCCGTGCTTCAATGTGGTGCCATTCCTTGATGTTTTGATGTGTCTTGCAGCTCTCGTGGTCCAAGAGCTTGGTGAGGAAGTGGTTCAACATCAGGAGCAAGGCCCATGACTTCCATGCCGACGATGTAGCTGCTGTTGGGAGGACAGGTGTGTATTTCTGTGAGTTCGCTTGTGTAGTTTGTATCAGTGGGCCTGATTGCTCCCCATTGCTCCAACAGTGAGCTCCCCATGTCTTTCTCTGTCTCCTGAAGATCAGTTTTGTTGTTTCTTCAGCTTCTCGTCTGTCCTTGTCTTGTTTCTCTTTTCTTGCCACTCGCAGAAAGCTCCCAACTTTCCAGTTTTCTCAACCTCTTGTAACCAGCTGTTGCCCTGATCGATGGTTTTCTGTTTCGATTGCAGGAGGGGGAGATGATGAGTGGAGGGGCAGCAGCTTCACCAGGAGGGAGCCTACCACAGTCAAGAAGAGCAAGACAGGTGAGCAACTACCAAAGGGTTCGTCTTTGTTATCTTGACAAACACATTTCTGAATATTTCCTTGTTTCCATGGCATGTTGATTCAGAGAGATCCTCGAGGAGGAGCAATGGGCACTCGAGACGAGGCAAGATTGACCTTGACGCTGCTGAAGCTACAGTGACATTGGACTATCGGTACACTTCTGCATTGCAACGTTAGTGCTCATACCCAATCCCATATTCCGCCGAAAATAACTCCTCTTGTTCTTGAAGTAGGATATTTGTTGCTACATGGAATGTTGGTGGCCGTTCCCCACCAAATAACATGAGTCTTGAGGACTGGCTTCATGCTGCACCTCCTGCCGACATCTATGTCCTTGGGTACTTGATACATCTCCGTGTTCTTATGTCTCTGAATTTTTGTGACAGTTCTTAAAATAGTAAGATATTACTGATTTTGTCGATTTTGCTGTGTTTAGGTTTCAGGAAATTGTCCCTTTGAATGCTGGGAACGTTCTTGGGACAGAGGACAATGGCCCAGCAAGGAGGTGGGTGTCACTGGTTAGGAGGACTCTGAACAATTTGCCGGGCACTAGTGGCAATGGGAGCTTCCGGACACCGTCTCCGGCACCTAACCCAGTGGTGGAGATAGATGATGACTTTGAGGGTTTGTCATCAAGGCAGAACAATGCGCCATTCTTTCATCGTCGGTCTTTCCAGGCCGGGCTTAGCAGGAGTTTGAGGATGGAGGGTGACATTCTTGCTCCCCAGCCAAGGCTAGAACGTCGGTACAGTGTCTGTGACCGAGCAATCTATGGTCGTAGGCCTAGCGATTATGAGAACACCTGCAGGTGGGGTGGATCATCAGATGATGAGAATAATACCGGGGAGTCACCGAGTACAGTGTATTCACCAATGTCATATGGATACGGCAATGCATCATCTCTGGAAGATAGTCAGAGACGAGCTGGTCATACTAGGTAAGTTTGAAGGTCTTATTCTTCAAGCTAAAGTCCAGCCCATTTTCATGAGATTTAGTGGAATATTTTTGTTGTAACTGGATGTTCAGATATTGTCTGGTGGCAAGCAAGCAAATGGTGGGATTATTTCTGATGATTTGGTCTCGGAAAGACATAAGGGATGACATAAGAAATCTGAAGGTTTCTTGTGTTGGGAGAGGACTGATGGGCTATCTTGGGAATAAGGTTAGTCATAGTGTTCCAATGCTACCTAACGGCATGATTTTTTTTGTTTTACCAGTTTACCTTATATGACTTGATCATGAACAAGAAATCTTGTTAGTTTAAATATTCAACGGTAAAGGATTTCTTTTCCAGGGTTCAATTTCAATTAGCATGTCATTGCACCAAACAAGCTTCTGCTTCGTCTGCAGCCACCTGACTTCGGGACAGAAGGAAGGTGATGAGCTCCGGAGGAACTCCGATGTACTGGAAATCATCAGAAAGACCAGGTTTCCAATGGTCTATGGGCAGTATGAGCGTTCACCAGAAACAATCTTCGAGCATGAGTAAGCAAAGAACCTTAAGGTGGACTTACAAAGTTTACTCCATATGCATTTGTTGTGATTTTGAGTCCCTTGTTTTGCCTTTCGTCGCAGCCGAATCATCTGGCTCGGGGACCTAAACTACCGAATCGCACTTTCCTATCGGTCAGTGAAGGCCCTCGTGGAGATGCGCAATTGGAAAGCATTGCTGGAGAAAGATCAGGTGAGAGCTTGGTAACCCCCTCTTGAGCACAATATGTGGCGTGTGTGTAGCATTGAAGCTCTAGAAAGCAGTAAAATTCTTGTGCCACAGGCAACTCAGTACCTTTAGTCTTGTCGTTCTTTTACTTTATCTTGTTACAAGATTTCTGGTAGCTTGGCAAAAGCAAAAGAGCTATTGTTTTATGATTTTCAAACATTCTGTGATCTCAGACATGAAAACCTGACACTTTCAGCTAAGGATCGAGCAAAGAGGTGGACGAGTGTTTGTTGGGTGGAACGAGGGGAATATATATTTTCCCCCAACATACAAGTACTCAAACAATTCTGACAAGTATGCTGGAGATGACATGAACCAGAAGGAAAAGAGGAGAACTCCTGCATGGTATTTTAGCTGCAGAATTTAGTGTCAACTTTTTTGTCAGATTTTGTACAGTCAAGTAGATTCAGTAATATTGTCGCGCAGGTGTGATCGTATTTTATGGTATGGAAGAGGCCTTGGTCAACTGTCATACGTACGAGGTGAATCTCGCTTTTCGGACCATAGGCCGGTCTACAGCGTCTTCAATGCAGAAGTGGAATCAATCAATCATAGCCGGATCCAAAAGATGAGTTGCTCAAGTTCTCAATTGGACATTGAAGAACTGCTGCCTTACTCATATGGATACACTGACATCAACCCATATGGATACACCGACCTAAATTTCTACTGAAAGAGTTCAAGGATTTCAGTGTTCAGCATCTTTTGAATGTTATTGAGTCCTATAACTAGTGATGAAAAGGTAGGTCTTGGAGAGTGATTTTGGATTTTTTTTGTTCTTATTTTAAATTTATATGTTACATTAATGCACTGATGATTTCATCCCAAAATAATGCACTGATAATTTCCAATATTAGGTTGTTATGTTGATGAAGACCTGAAATTTGTTGTACCTTAGCTTCAGCTTCTGATAGTCGGTAAGGACCATTCATATATCATGATCAATGCAAGCTGATTCACTAAGCACTTAATGGATTTAGTAAAATCTCAGATCTACACATTGGACAGCTTCAGAAGTGCTCGGATGGTATGCAAGATTTAAGTAATCTAGATAAGGTATGAGTATGATCAATTTCATGTACGCAGAGCTACATTGTTTCTGGTGCATGAGAGTTCTGACGAGTCACTCAACCCTATTTACCCTCTCTTTTGCAGGTGAAGGCCATGTTATCTGAACTCTGAACAAAGTTACATACTGCAACAAGGGGCGTGGTTCACTGACTTCAAAGAGAATAAGCAACAAGACGGCCACTTACAGCAAAACCGTTCGTTTTGGGGGCAGACAGTACGATATTCAATCATAAGCCCAGAGGACTTTGGTCACAGCAAAGATACTACTGACAGCAACGGCAAGCGTGCACCAGATATATAGTTCTTTTCTTTTTTGACCTGTACATTGTAGGGCAACATTTTTCAGACAATAACGACAAGCAGTCCTTTGCATAGTTTACTTCTCTGTGGTTATTTTAAAGCTGTAAAAAAGGCCCATGAACGCCTGCACTGCTCGTATCATTTCCATGGATGGAAAAAGAGTGTATGGGCCATCATTGCCATGTTTTTGTTTTATGAGCATCGTCTGAATCAGTTGAGCTGACAAAAAGGCTACCTGTCACATTTTCACCAGCCGTCGCTCTGCAGGAAAATGTGTTCTACCCCCTCTTTTCGCTGTTCCTGGAACCTGCAGAGACGCCTGTAATATTCTCTTCTCTCTTTTTTTTTCTCATTTGTGCTGCAACTTTGCAAGCGCAAGAGCACGCCGTGATGAGGTCTAGCATGGAATGATTTGGCTACCAGTTGGTGCGCACTGCATGATGGTCAGATTGAGTGCCGCCTGAACATGCATCAGTCGTTCAGACCGTTCCCATTGGTCCTTGCACGTAGTGTGATTCAGTCTTTGGCATAAACTGTTGAACTGCAGAGGAGTTCAGGATTTCAGGCACTGTTATAGCTGTCGAGTTTTACTGAAGATGCAATCATTTTATATTAACAGATATTGCTCTACTGAAGCAAATCTTTGTCCACTGCGAAAAGGGGACTGGTAACTAACAGATCACAGGGGAAATGCAGAGTTCTAGGCCCGCTTTAACCTCATTTCCTGCCGAAGAACCTGGTCACTTTTTACAATACAGTTATTCTTGATCGTTGTGTTAGCCCTAGCTTACAGAAGATAAACCTAGCTGACCCTGATCGCGTCTAGCCACAAAAGGAGAGAGGGGTTGGGGAGGAAGTGACAGCCATCTTTCACCTTCTTTTGAGCGGCGCGATGGGTCTCGAAACAACTGTAAATTTCACCAAGTTACCTGTCATCTTTTTTAGCTATCAAGCTGTAGGAACTGTTAACCATGCAAGTTACTTGTCTGTCTTAGCTAGCATTTCAGTAAGTTACTTAAATAACTGTGCTGGCTACGTATAGTGCAAACTTTTTTTTTGTTTCTGTGGGCCCCACGTCCCTCTGTATAGACATAGGAGCATGTACGTGTGTTCATGTGCCGGGGTGAAGGTAACAATTGAGGCCTGAGAATAAAAGAATCTGGAATCGATCAGCATGGAGCAAAATGGGTGTGCCATCGCGCCCTTTGGGCGTTGAGGTGATTGGAGGAAAAGCATATGCTAGGCATGCATATGAGAGGACACGACGGTGCACACCTCGCTGGCGGGTAGACCCGGCCGGCCCTAATAAGCTAGAGGAGGCATTCATGCCTTGGTGTGGTGAAGGTGAAGACACAGCAGCACTACAGCAGAGATAGATGGTAATGGATGAATGGATGGGTGCAGTCAAGATTCATGATCGATCTCGGCTAGGGCCGGGCCAGATTTCTCTTCTTCTCCCACTTGACGACGATCGGATTCTGCATGCATCCCTGGGGTGATTGTGTCCCGGTCCCTACTAATCATTGGATCGGCCGCTGAAACAGTGCCTCAAGCATCATCCATGACTAGACGGTATGCTGCTCTTTTTGAAGCATGAAAACTGTGTCTCTTTGACACCAGTTCGCACTTAGATTTGTTCAGCAGCTGGTTTAGAACTAGTAGTATTCATAAAAAATGGAAATTTCCAATTCTTGCTTCAAAAAAATTGTATGTGATAGTAGAAGAGGGGAGAAGGAGATGGATAGTCGTGGGTACTTGGGTAGGGTGGGGTATGGAGACATGAATGGGTGAGAAGTGAGGCGATTGCTTTGCCTTGCTCCCAACATCGTGGTAGCAACGTGCAAGAAGCATCAATTGTTGATGCAGCAGGGATCTCGAGGTGCTCAGGTTATGATGGCTGATGTCATGGCTCTCACCTGCCAGGACCCAGAAACCCATGGCCATCATATCCACCTGCTGTGCTGTGCAGAGAGTACGTGTTCGTAGTAGCAAGCAATTTATTCGCTCCAGAATTAGCAAAGAGTGAGTCTAGGTCTAGCCTTTACTACATGACTTGTTTTAATATATCATTACCAGCCTACTCTTTACATGCATGTTATGCACTTATGGGTCCTTATTGCACAGAAGAGATATATCATCACTGAGAAAGGAAAAGGATCGACACAGGGCTCGACGAGGGATAACGAATATGGGCACTGAACGCAAATGGACAATGCTACTCTTTTGCATCGAGCAAATCCCTGCGTGCATGCATGGGGGAAACAGGAATGTTCCTGCTTAAAGTGTCTAAAGCTCGATGACCATCATTCAGAGAATCGATGCTTGCATGAGATCGATCGAGCACCACGATGGAAGATTAAAGAGTGGCCTTGCCTTGTCTCGTCATACACTGATCATACGTGCCATTCAAGCAAGGGTCATGCATGTTTACCGCGACGTGCTGCAATCATGCAAAGTTGTGCGGGAGATAATATTGCTAATAACACCACCATGCATGAAGTAAGAGACGTGACGACAAAAAGAGAGAGAACGTGGAGCATAGGTTTAATGTGGGCAATATAGGGTACAGCTTGGCAAGATCGATGGTGATGTTCGAGGATAGCAGAACTAGTTTCAGCGATATTTCATTTTCGTTTAGTTACTTGTAACGCCATTCTTATTATCAGCATTATATTATATATTCTGCAATGAACATCATATATTCTTCTACTAGTTTTCTAGTTGTAATTGAGAAAAAAAAACACGTACAATCGTATATTATTCGTATCCCTGATTCGTAGTAGACTGAATATAACGTCAAGAAGAAAACGCAACGATCAACCAGCTGCAGGGGGAAACCGAACATGGCCGGGCAGCAGAAAAAAGTCGATCTGCAGCAAAACTTTGGGCATGGGCAGCGGCGGAGGCCGGCATATATGCATTGAACAACAACAACAACAACACATGAACAACCTTTGGCTTTAATGTGCGAGGAGGACATGGACTACTGCAGCTGCAGGTGCAGGAGAAAAGACGGTTGGATTGGAAATGAGCTAGGTGGTGGGGAAGAGAATCTCTATCTCTACCCCTTTGCCTTTTGGAAATACCTGCCGTTTTTGCGTAGGGCAGAAGCTGTCAGAAGAGAGAGAGAGGCCAGAAAGAACTTGCTCGCTCGCTCACTAGCCCCTTCACTTTCACTTCCATGCATTTTTGTTCATGCGTGCATGCATGCCATTGCTGACTCATCCAACATTCCAGCAGTACGTGTTCCACATTCCACGGACGACGGTAATGCCACGCGACATGCATGTACCGTGCGCGTGTAGTACTAGTGCCATCTATCGTCGTGTCTGCTTGTCTATAGGAAGAGTGTGGTAAAGATAGGCATGCAGATCGAGAGGGAGAGAGAGCTAGCATGCATATGCAGCCTGAGGTCTCGTCTTTTACTTTTACCACGCACACGCACGCACTGCTACCTTCCAGAATCACACACGGAACGAGAAGATGAGGCCAACACGTACGTACAGGTAGCTAGTTACGTGCATCGTTCCTCCAAAGGCCGGCCAAAGAAGCATGCATGCATGCATGTACTTGCATTGATCCTATCGATCGATCGCCGGCGGATGCCATGCGCCCATGCATGCATGTACATGCAAATCGAATCGCTTTGCATGCAGGGGAAGCACTCTCTTCTCATGACACCTCTCTCTCAGTCTCTCCCAGACACGAGTCTTTTTCGTGCTTGTGCGATTCGTACCTCCATAGGCATGGATTGGATGGGCTCGCAAGCACGTCGATCGCATGCGCACCCCGATCGGGCCACGCGGCGATTCTGCTTCCACGGACTGCGCCGACCGGCGGCCCAGGAATAATTGACTGGGCTACTGCTTACGCGCGCGGGCCGGGGTCCAAGAGTCGGCCCGGGCCGTGCGCGCAGTGGCCTGCTGCTGCTGCGGGTGCGGCAGGATCTTCCGCTAATAAGCAACCGCGAGTCTCAAGAGGGAGGTGGAGCAAACCAGTAACAGAATGTTAGTTATATATGGACAATTGTCTTGAGAACTAGTGTGCTATCAATATTATATCAATGCGAATTACAAGCCTGAACAATTAAGGCATTGAATGTGTATATATTTCCTCCAAAACTGAAGATCGGGGGTGAATAATTGAATAAAACTACAACAATGCGTCGATGCCACCAAATAGATGAACAATACGAATACAACAACGGTAGGTGATGCATTTTATAAATCTTGCAGATTGAGATCTTTGTAATTATAGCACATGTTCTTGAACATGCTGCGCCTGTTATCCTACCTACCATCCGGCTATAGCATTTGCTATCTTCATGTTTGAGGGAACCTGCATATTTTTTGGGTACCTGGAAATCCTTAACGAGTATAAACTAGGTTTGTCTAATTCTAAACTGCCTCTCTCGGCATTTAAACATTCGCCGTCCGCTACCGTTGCTACTCTTAACATCATATCTTCCGCGCCTTAATTGGCTGCGAATAATAAGCATGCCTCCATTCTTCTTGCTGCTATTACAGTATTACCTCTGAGTGCATAGTGAAAGCTGAGATATGATAACCTTCATGTCCTCCATAAGTTTCTTCTTTACGCCCTTTTTCCTTTGCACAGCCTCCTGCCCTGAAGTCCTCTTGAGCAGAATTTGTTCTAGCTTCATCAGTTCAGACAGCAAGCCTGCCAACAGCATGTACAGGAAATTTTAGATAACTATAACTGTTATATGATCATGAAATTTAATAATGGACCTAGAAGATACTCCCAATGGGAGATAGAGCTTATAACGCCCAGCCAGATCAATATAACATGGCACAAGAGCAACCGGTCTCGTCGTCTCAGACATTTTGCTTGCATCTGACAGTACAAACTTGAATATGACTACCTTCTCTGTAGGACCCTGCCAATTTCTCAAACAGAAAGCTTGGAGCGAGATGAACCGTTTTCCAAATGTCTCAAAATGCCTTATCACCAAGGACATGGAGATTAAATAATCAGTAGAAGCACAGAATGACGTATCATATGCAATATAAACTGTAGTCAGTTGCATTGGCTTATTTGGTCGATTCAACCTGGCTTGGCTTAAGCTTGGACCCTTAGTCTTAATACAATGTAAATCCCAACTAATTAGCTTTCTTTTGGTCCTAGTTGGGATACAGTGTACATCCCAACCTGAGAAGATGAGAATGCGAGTAAAAGGTTGGACCCTTGTTCTTAGTCTTAATACAGTGTAAATCCCAACTAATTAGCTTGGACCCTAGGTTGGATATGACGTGGGTGGAGGGTGGTGAAGGAGCAACAGCACTATGGACGTGAAGAATTTGTTCGAAGAAAGGTCTAGGGAGGAGAGGTCAGGGAGGGTCTGTTAGTGAATGTTTTCCATCAAACAGGTGTTTCATATTGGATACGTTTCCCGTTTTCGTCTTTTTTTTCCTTTGATAAACAGCGGTGATAGTTGATTCTGTAATAATTGGAGGTTGTATACGTTGAGACCGGAATAAAATTCCATTATCTAAAAACAGGTGTTTCATGCGAAATGTTCCCAATGGAGCACAAGAGGTTAATCGCAAAATGTGCTACGGGCTGCGCTTCTCATTTGGCGGATGAAATCCGGGTTTCTACGTTTGCACTCCCAATATTCTCCCGTATTTTTTTTTGCACTCCGAATATTCATTCTCCCGTGTAGGATCAAACGCTGTCTGTTTTGAGCACATATAAAGCGTCGCCGGATCCGGAACGAGATCCTCTGACATTCTATCGTTTACCTCGGAGGGACGTCAAACAGCGAGGACCCTTCATCGCGCAAACGACGGCAGGAAGCGAAACATGCTCACATCCTTCGGCCCAAAAAAAACAATATAGCCCAGTCCGACGCGAGGGTAACGAGTGGAGTTCCCGGTTGGTTTTGTCGCCGCCGCCGGTCGCCAGTAGCCTCCATGGGACCATGGCTACTCGCCACTCTCTCCGCGTTCCCCTCGCGGATTCCGGCATGCCGGTGAGCAGGCCCCGGGCAAGAGCTATTCACCTTCCAAGTTCTTCTCCACCATCTGTTGCCCAAGCGTCCTCTAGCGGCAGCGCAGCTAGCCATCCCCGGCGTCGAGGTTTGCTCGACGGCGACGGCATCCATAGCTGTAGGTTCGTCCAGCCATGAGAGGGAGGGAGGCAACCTCTCATCACCGGCGCAGGATGCTCTGCTTGCAAAATAGCAAAAACATTTCAACATCATGTTCAATATTTAGCCATGGCTTCACTTTACAATCTGATCGAATTTACAATCTCAATTGAACATCCAGTGAAGTTTATCCTGAACATGCAGTCAAGCAACACTCGATGCAGACATCCACTGTCAATCTATTATGAATGCCTCCCTCCAATCCTTGTTTGCTCTTGTTGACCTTAATCCACAAGTAGGAGACCCTCTTGATGAACATGTAGAGCAGCCAGCCACGGCCGTAGGCTTGCCCGGACCACTAGGCGGCGGCGGCCCGCTGGAACCATTTCACTGCGACGAACTTGCAATGCCCAGACGACGAGGACGAACTATATATGAGTGTGACGAACGATATGCAGCAGCACCGGGCGGCGCAGTGTACGACGGCCACTCGGCGAGCGAACCGGATAGCGGCGCGAGGAGTTAGACTGGGCTCGCTTTTGGGCCGCATGGTGATGTATTCTCACGGGGAAGCTACGCGCCGTCGGATGGCTGGTCAACGGCGCCGGAGCATCGACGTCCCTCTGTGGTAAAACCATGTACTGCAGAGGATCTCGTTCCCCGGATCCGGAAACGGTGGGGAGATCGGACCCCACGGCCGAGTTCGCTTTTTAAGGCCCACAGATTGGCATCTGCAGTTGCAGCTTCTGCGGAAGAACACCACAGGGAATCAATGCGGGTTTGATGATGGTACTCTCTCCCAATCACCAGCCTCCTCCTCGTGCTTCCCGGCTTCTCTAAAGATAGGCGCCAGGCGACCACGGCGCACGGAACAGGTACACCGGAGAGCCATCCAGGGTTCCTCCTCTAAAACCCAACCCCCAGGCTTCTCCCTCCCCCAACAACCTCGTGGGGGCGGTGATAATCCATCGTCTCGCCGCGGACCGGTTCTTGGCCCCTCTGGTGCTTCCTTCGGGAGACGGGTGATGCTTCTTTCCCTTCTTGATTAAAGCCGCATTGCAATTCGTTTTTATTCCAAATTTGAAGGGTACTACTGTTGAAGCCTTGGAGGCATGGGGATTCGTTTTCTTAATGAAGAATTGTAGAAATTTCGATATGATCCTGCTACCGTTTGTTGATCTGATCATCGTAAACCATCTCAAATTGCTGCGGTAGGGGGCAGGAGAAGGGAGGGAGAAAGATAGGGTTAGGGTTTGGTTAGTGTAAAGGCACCCAAGCCGGCGAGCTATTGTACTCTCTTGATTGATTATTAGTGTTAAGCCTTGCGAGCGTGTGAAAAATCTTGCCTTTTTTAATTTGACAGGGACAATCACTTGGACTAATGTGGGATATGTAGAATGATTACTTTAAGCTCTGATATGTCTAATTGCATAGTTGATTCATCATTTAAGTCGTGTGCAAAGAAGGAAGTTTGAGTAATGTAGTAGCAAATTGCCTCTGTGAGCAGTTGGTGTGAAGGGGAAATTTGCCCCTTCTTTTTTCATGTTCAGCTGAATCAGTAATGGACTAATTGGGATATGTAGAATGCTTGCTTTTGCTCTGATATGTCTAATTGCTTGGTTGCTTCGTCATTAAAGTCGTGTTCAAAGAAAGAAACTGAAGTAATGTAGTACCAAATTGCCTCTGAATAGTTGGTGCGAAGGGGATTGGGGATGCAGAAAACCTTTTCTTTAGGACTGGGGTGCAGAAACTTAAAAGTGAGCTCAAGATGACAGCAAATCTTGAAATGCATAGATCTGTGAACTAGTCAGTGGCTGGGTGACGGCCACACGGTGCGAGTCATGTCTTCTTCCCATAGTTACAGTAATTAAGTATAGTCTAAGCACTTCTCAACCTGTGAAGGATCTTGCCTTTCTCTTTTTCCTTCTTCAGGGGAATCAGTAATGGACTGTTGGGGATATGTAGAGTGATTGCTTTAGGCTCTGATATACTGATTCGTCTAAATGCTTAATTGTTTCATCATTTAAGTTGTGCACAAAGAAGGAAATTGCAGTAATGCAGTGGCAAATTGCTTCTGTATGATTCCTCGAAAAAAAATTGCTTCTGTATGGTGTGAAGGGGAAATTTCTATCAAGGGATGCAGGAACTTAAGGGAGGACGACAAAACAGAAATTCGTAAAATACATAGACTGGGAATCGGTCAGTGGTTGGGTGATATCCACAGGTTTGAGTATACCCTCCCACAACACGAGGAATGCCATAACTAAAGGAAAGCATCTCCATGCAAGTTTGTCTGCTCCACTCTTTCCAGATGTTCCACCAAAAGTAAAACATGAAGCCATCAAACACTTTTTTCCTTCCCATACTTAGTCACAGTGATTATATTTTATTTGTTCTTTGGTTGCAATATTGTCCTCACTGAACACGGGGGGAATGGTCTTCACAGGTCTAGAAAGTTTTTTTTTTCCTCATTTCAGTGTCCACTCCGAATGTTAGCTTTGGGTCGATGGAGCTTGTTTTAATTAGTTGTAAGGTTTTTTTATTCTCAGGATTCAAGATGGGGACTTATCTGAGGAATTATTCAGACGATGAATTTTCAGTGGCTGGTGAGAAGCCAGAAGTAGAATTCATGGATTACCAAAATGATGACACTCTTCAAGATTATGCATCTGAGGATGGCCCTGTGGTTGTTACAGTTCCTTTCCCTTTTGAAGATGGCAAACCAAAATCTGTCCTTGTTGGAGAAACATCGGCTGACACCATCATCATTGAAAATACCTCTCCTGAACCTATAGAGTTGTGGAGTGTAAGAATATTCTCTTCAAACCCAGAAGACAGTTATGTGTTATCAATGATGAGACCACCACTAAATGATGCTGATGAGGAGGCAAAGCAGGCTTTTCTTGGTTTGACCTCAGTGGAAGACCGTACCCATTGAACAACGCCGAAGCAGACCCTGAGGAGGAGTTGCCGAAGCAGGGCGTCGAGGAAGGGGTTGAGCAGGGAAACGTGCAGCCTGACCAGCACTCGACCAATGAGATATAAGCTTCCAAAGTTTGCCATACCTGCAGACATCCGAGAGCTCATTGAAAGTAAGCAGAGACCTGATGTCCTATCCGAAGAGTTGAGCATGATAAACTATGCACAATTTTTCAGCACTCTTTTGGTCATGGAAGAACTTAATTTAGAGGTATTTCAACACCTGTAGTAGTCTAAAATTTTAAGCTTTGTCCTAGTTTGTTAACTTCAGATGCCCATTTGCAGGAGGAGATGAGAGCATATGACATGGATGGTGTCTCAATGAGAAGGAGTATGAACTTTTTGTCTCTTGAGGTCCCTGGTTTGGCAGAAAGAAGGCCATCACTAGTCCAAGGAGACTTTGTAGTTGCTAGATATGCTGGGAATGATGCTCAGCCTTACCAAGTTAGCCCCCTTTCCTTGACCGTCGAATGTTTTTCGGGCATTCTTAAAGGTTAAATATAGGTTCATATGCTCTTAATGAATAATGATATGTTGGTTTGTTTTCCAGGGTTTCATTCACAAGGTTGAAGCTGATGAGATATTTTTGCAATTTGACCACCAGTTCCACTCTAATCATCGTGACAGGAACGAGGCTGGTCAAGCCTCTGAACCAGAGGCAATGGTTCCTTTGTCGGGGTTGTGTGGAAGAGACACTGTGGTTGTGTTAGCAGGAGATCCGATGCAATTAGGGCCTGTGGTTTATAGCAAGCAAGCGGATAAAGATGGTCTGGGGATATCATATCTACAAAGGCTTTTTGACTTCGAGCAGTACCAAAGAGGGAATCCTAATTATGTGACAAAACTGGTGAAGAATTATCGGTGCCATCCTGCAATCTTAAAGCTACCATCAGAGCTTTTCTATGGGGGTGAACTAATCGCCCGTAAAGAAAATGAAGCATCATCTGCTTACGATTGCATTGACCTTCCTAACAAGTCCTTCCCTGTTCTTTTTGTTGGAATCCAAGGATGCGATGAGAGGGAAGGCACCAATCCATCATGGTTCAATAGAATTGAAGTCAGTAAAGTAGTAAGTATCATCAGAAACCTGACAAAGGGTGGTGCTGTTAGTGAAGCTGATATAGGAGTAATCACTCCGTATCGTCAGCAAGTTGCCAAGATAAAGAAAGCTCTAGAGGCATTTGAAATGCCGGACTTGAAGGTCGGAAGCGTCGAACAATTCCAGGGCCAAGAGAGGGAAGTAATAATCATCTCTACAGTCAGGTCAACTGTAAAGCATAACGAGTTTGACAAATTCTTTAACCTAGGATTCTTGAGCAACTATAAAAGGTTCAATGTTGCAATCACTCGTGCGAAATCATTGCTCATCATTGTTGGAAACCCTCACATCATCACCAAGGTAGTACTGCTGCATCATTATATCATCATCCCACCTGTAGTCCCATATCACGCACCATTTTGTATTATTCGTCTAATTAATAACTGTAACTGTAGGATCGGCACTGGGATAGGCTGCTGCGGTACTGTGCTGATAATGGCTCTTATCAAGGATGTCCACTTCCACCACCTGAGTCTCATTCTTATTCAGCACAGTACGGCGAAGACCAAGGTGGACCTGCTGGGTGGGAGTACAACCAAGAAGCTGCCAATCACAACTACAACCAAGGAGCTACCAATTACAGCTACAACCAAGGAGGAACTGCCAGTTACAACTACAACCAAGAAGAAGCTACCAATTACATCTACAACCAAGAACCATCTGACTCTGGTTTCAGACGTGACTGTGGTGCTCAATCTGCTGCTACCAACAACAGAACAGAAGAATGGTCTGAGGAGTTGCCTGAGGATGAGAACCAGCCATTGAACAACGCCGAAGCAGACCCTGAGGAGGAGTTGCCGAAGCAGGGCGTCGAGGAAGGGGTTGAGCAGGGAAACGTGCAGCCTGACCAGCACTCGACCAATGGCGATCAGCTCCAGGATGCGTACCCAGCGAAGTACGTCTTCCCTCCTGCTTGGTGTGATGTGTCGGGCATCCCAGCAACAGGCTGGGACGATTGATCAGACCTGCATTCGCCAGTCCATTGGCAGAATAAATAAGGCTGATGACCCTGTGAAACTAGCTTCCAGGCAGTGTATCCCTTTGCATCAAGCCTTCAGTCGACTCACTGCTTAACAACTCTTGTAGTGAGGGAACTGCATGCATCTTTGTGTTTAGGCCGTAGCCTACGTGATTTTGGCAAACATGAGAGGACCCGGTGTCCTGTTCGACTTGTCTTACTGCGTGCAATATGGTGTGGTTACTTTGTTGGTGTCATTCAGCGACTGGTTTTAGTGTTATTGCACCTTCAGCAGCTTACTTGGCGTCTTTCTTTTTCCTTTTGGCGGCTGAAGCTTGGCCGTGCGATGGTGGTGGTAATCAACTGTACATAGGGTGTTAAAGGGCTTAATAATTTATACCAACAATTTTAAGAATTGGGTTCAGTAAGAGTCAAGCCAAAGAACTATTAGCTTTTGAACTAAAACTAGTAAAGGTTAAATGTCACAGCCCAGGGCTTTATAGGATTGATAAGAATACTCATACCAACAAGTTGCAACTTCTTTTCCGGAAGCTCATCTCAAAAGAACTCCGGGGTTAAACATGCTTGGCCCGGAGCAATTTCAGTATAGGTGACCGACCGGAAAGTCGTTCCCGGGTGCGCATGAGTGAAGACAAAGTGGCAATTTCAGTATAGGTGACCGACCGGAAAGTCGTTCCCGGGTGCGCATGAGTGAGGACAAAGTGCGCAGAAAAGACAGATGTTAGTCTGTGAGGGCAGTCTTACGGTCCTATATAGCAGCCAGGCGTAGGCGGGCCCGGCCTCGGGGAGGCGGGACGTTACATTAAATGGATTGTGAAAGAAGCATAAGGACCATGATCTATTACCATCGGTAGCTGTACACTGTAGAACCACATTGACGGGCCGCGAGTGCAGTCGCGTATATCTGGGCTGCTGTATGAACAGGCGCGCTCTTTCGGAAGGCCCAGAAGAACTTTCTCGGCCTCGCCCGGTAAACACATATAAACGAAAAATTAGCGTCTGGTTTATAGTCTCCCTCAAAAGAAAAAGTTATGGGTTTCTAGTCCGTTCAATAACGATAATTGGCCAACGATCTAATGTGTCTTCTATCTAATTCGCAAGCAAGTTGCAGACTAACTGAAGCAGTAATTCACAGAGAGCTAGCCGGACAGGTGCATGTGGCGATCATGTGGGAGGATCGCAGCGCAATCAGTATCTGGTAGAACTTGGCCGCCATGGGTTGTGTTCTGATGGAGGAAGGGCAACAAACACTCACTTGTAAACGACATAATTGGGGCTCTCCATCGCAGTCTCCAGACAGTTTCATAATGGTAAGAGAATATCATGTCAGTTGTCAGCTTATAAAGCATTGTCTTGTTATTAGTGGTATGGGGCTCCGGAGCTCAGAAGGGGCAGATTTGGGGTCTTCGGCAATGGCAGCTACAAATGCTGCATGCTTTCAGCAATGAATACCTGCATTTTGGGGATCCCCTGTTCTTTCTCCCATTCATTCCTGCCACTTCACACTTCGGATAGGAACGAGCAAAATGAAGCTGAATTAACATGCTGAACTTCGTTTAAATCTGTCCAGCATAAGCTTAATGCATTGTACAGGAAGCGACAAAAGGCGAGGGAGCTGTAGAGAAGAAGAGGCACTACGCTTGATCTGTGTGCTTTATTGTACTTCTTAATGGTACAATTGCTGCTTGATCTTAGGACAACAAGCAATGGTTGTACACTATGACAGCTGGTGCTCCCATTTTTTCCATCCATGGACCAAACACCCCAGCTGTACATATGGACAACGGAGGAGGGGTTTTGGATCAATAAGTTGTGTAGCACCAACCTTCGCAGCTCATAAATCAGTAGCTCGGTACAGACTTGCATTTGTCATATACACTTGAAACTACTAGACCAAAGGGCATATGTATGTGTCATGTGTGTGGTTAGGTCACACGGTCCAAGCAGGGCTCCCCAAAACAATTGCAGCACTTGGCACGGATGGATGGTAGGGTCCTACAATGATGGCAAGTGTGCAAATGAGGCATTTGGGTTGAGTTGGCCTGGCCTCTGTGTTGGATAGTATGATCTTGCCCAAGAGCACTTGGTTCTGGTAGCAGTTGAGCAATTGTGTGTTGATGACAAACTAGATCACGGGAGGGTCTTCATTAGCATGAGTCGACCACGTAACAACCGATCCGACAAGGCCAGGTGTGTCGTATCATGAACAGTGACTGAAATCTAGCACAAGCGACGAAGAGATTCTGCCGGGTGGTCCTAGGTCGACAGTAACTAAGCTGTTGCGTGTTGTATGTGAGTTTGGTTCAAAGTTTATGGAGCTTGTAGAGAATCAGAATCGCCAAGATAAGATCCCCAGTGATTCTGTCTTCCTACCTTTTAGTGCTCGAATTCCCAGCACAGTGTCTTGTAGAACTTCGAAATATTCCTAGCATACCGTTCATTTTCTTTATCTATTCAGATTTCAGAGTGCCACGTACGTATATCGTTCACAAGCGACATTGCTATCTCTCAAAGCTCACGGAATGCATTATTCATCAGACTACCTCTGGAAGAATTTCGACAGGTGAACTAATCACAATGAGCAACATTTTTTTTTCTCAAGAATCCAGGGAAAGGTTAGGTGTAACTCATAGCATGAACAATAGTACAGTACGTGTAGCACTTCCAAGTAAAAGCTCACTCTCATCTGAACAAGATACATTTTAACTGATGCATCATGGTAAAATTTCAGAGCCGTAAAGCCCCTGTGTGCAATGTAAACAAACACCACCACCTGGTTCAGAACTGTTTCACTCTCATTGCAGCATTAACATGCAGTGTCAACTCTTCCTCAGTGTCCTCTGCCTTAAATACACCACCCCCTCTCTCACACACACACTAACCACATCTCCACCTCCACCTCTGCTCCTGATCAATCTCTCTTCTCTTCCAGCTCCAGCCGCACCTTACCTCGCCGGCCATGGAGGCAGCAGCAGTGGAGTGCGCCAAGTGCGAGTGCTGCGGCCTGGTAGAGGACTGCACCCGCGACTACATCCTGGGCGTGCGCGCCGCCTTCGGCGGGCGGTGGCTCTGCGGGCTCTGCTCGGAGGCGGTGCGGGACGAGGCTGCCCGGGGCACGACGGCGACGAAGCAGAGGGGCCCCGGCGCCGCCGCCGAGGCGCCGGCGCTGGAGGAGGCGCTCAGGGACCACATGGCCTTCTGCGGCAAGTGCCGGCGGAGCCCGGCGTTCCGGGTCGCCGACGGCATGCGCCAGATGCTGCGCAGGTGCTCCAAGTGACCAGCGTGGCCATGGCGCGCCATCGATCGGATAAGCGTCGTCGTCTAGAAAGTCTTGAAGAAGACGAACAAGATGAACACGACATTATCTGTGCAGTAAGCTAGCATTATGTGGAGTGGAAGGAAATGGCACGGCAGTGATGGCGTGTCAGTGATCTCTGGTAATTCAGGGGCTCGTAGGTGCTAGAACGCTGGTACATCTTAGCTTAGCCGTCAGTGCCGTTAGCACAGTTGGAGTCTTAGGCTTGGAAGGACCGTACGTCCATTCTTCAGAGCTTCAAGGTACAGCGTTAGCTGTTTCAATGAGCAAAAATAATGAGAGCGTTAGCTGTTTCAATAAGCAAAAACAAAGCATAGTGTATGATTTGAAGTTTTGAACGGCAGCACAAAATAGCACGTAGGTATTCAGTTGCTTATTGAAACAGCTAACGCTCTCATTATTTTTGCTCATTGAAACAGCTAACGCTGTACCTTGAAGCTCTGAAGAATGGACGTACGGTCCTTCCAAGCCTAAGACTCCAACTGTGCTAACGGCACTGACGGCTAAGCTAAGATGTACCAGCGTTCTAGCACCTACGAGCCCCTGAATTACCAGAGATCACTGACACGCCATCACTGCCGTGCCATTTCCTTCCACTCCACATAATGCTAGCTTACTGCACAGATAATGGAGTGTTCATCTTGTTCGTCTTCTTCAAGACTTTCTAGACGACGACGCTTATCCGATCGATGGCGCGCCATGGCCACGCTGGTCACTTGGAGCACCTGCGCAGCATCTGGCGCATGCCGTCGGCGACCCGGAACGCCGGGCTCCGCCGGCACTTGCCGCAGAAGGCCATGTGGTCCCTGAGCGCCTCCTCCAGCGCCGGCGCCTCGGCGGCGGCGCCGGGGCCCCTCTGCTTCGTCGCCGTCGTCGTGCCCCGGGCAGCCTCGTCCCGCACCGCCTCCGAGCAGAGCCCGCAGAGCCACCGCCCGCCGAAGGCGGCGCGCACGCCCAGGATGTAGTCGCGGGTGCAGTTCTCCACCTCCACCTCTGCTCCTGATCAATCTCTCTTCCAGCTCCAGCCGCACCTCACCTCGCCGGCCATGGAGGCAGTAGTGGAGTGCGCCAAGTGCGAGTGCTGCGGCCTGGTAGAGGACTGCACCCGCGACTACATCCTGGGCGTGCGCGCCGCCTTCGGCGGGCGGTGGCTCTGCGGGCTCTGCTCGGAGGCGGTGCGGGACGAGGCTGCCCGGGGCACGACGACGGCGACGAAGCAGAGGGGCCCCGGCGCCGCCGCCGCCGCGGCGCCGGGGCTGGAGGAGGCGCTCAGGGACCACATGGCCTTCTGCGGCAAGTGCAGGCGGAGCCCGGCGTTCCGGGTCGCCGACGGCATGCGCCAGATGCTGCGCAGGTGCTCCAAGTGACCGGCGTGGCGTTGCGTCGCATTGCCATGGCGCGCCATCGATCTCGGATAAGCGTCGTCGTCTAGCAAGTCTTGAAGAAGACGAACAAGATGAACACTCCATTATCTGTGCAGTAAGCTAGCATTGTGTGGGGTGGAAGGAAATGGCACGGCAGTGTTGGCGTGTCAGTGATCTCTGGTAATTAGGGCTTGTAGGTGTTATAAGCTAAGCTCGAACGCTGGTACATCTTAGCTTAGCCGTCAGTGCCGTTAGCACAGCTGGAGTCTTAGGCTTGGAAGGACCGTACGTCCATGCTTCAGAGCTTCAGAGTACAGCGCTAGCTGTTTCAATAAGCAAAAACAATGAACTAAGTGTATGATTTGAAGTTTTGAACGGCAGCACAAAATAGCACGTAGATATTCAGTTGCTCCTGCAATGCATAAGTATTTCTTTCAGTGAACCGAGAGGGGTGAGGATGTAACAGTGAGATGACAGATTGTGGCACTCGCTCCCCTATGTGGCGAGTATGGGCTTACCATTAGTTTCGGAAATCAAACCAAGCTCGTTGCTTTTGGCCTCGGTTCTTGGAGTGCCTGCCTTGAAAGGTGCTCATGCTTGAGGATGCGTACATCTCTTTCAGGCTGCATTGCAGGCTTGCGGCTGCTAGCTGCACCTGTTCTGTTCTGCTGTGTCTTTTCCATCTTTCTCCCTACTAGCTACCACACTGACCACACTGATCTTTGCTAATACCAATCTTGGTCCCAGCAATTGTTAAATTGTTAGGCTCGGCTAACTACTCCATTTTTTTCACGAACGTGCCTTAGCACGTATTTCATTAAGAAGAAAGCAGTTACAGACAATACTTGATCCAGGTCAAACAGGGGTTGACCTCCCCAAGCGCACAAAGGAATAACAGAAGAGAAAAAAACCAAAAAAGGCCAACAAAACAACCGGCCGGGAGACTAACAAGAGAAGAGCGACAACGGCTCTAACCACACAGACCCAAAAGCCTAGAGACGACCCTCTCCTGAACCTGCAAAGTGATAACCTCATCACGGGTGCTAGAGGACCAAAGGTGGCAAAGCATCCACCTAGACCTAGCAGCATAAGCATGGCGGCAAAGCTTCCGCCCGAAGAAATGACCAAGCATAGGTGGCAAAGCATCCACCTAGCAGCACAAACACGACGGCCAAACATCCGCCAGAACCAGCAACCAAGCACGGGTGGAAGACACCCAATCAATACGACCACGGCGTCAAAGCAGCAACCGCCCAAGCGACAGGAGACCCGAAACAACCACGGCGGCAAAGTATCCGCCAGAGCAACACAGGGGGCGGCAAAGCATCCGCCAGATGATGACCTAAGCAACCCAGACGAGGTGGACGATAAAGCAAAGACAGGCGCGGGAGCAGAACCACCAAGAGGACGACCAACAACCACAGCCAAGCTGGAGGCAAGGCAAGGCTCGCCGGGGCACCGGTATCACTTCCAAGACAACGCCTCAAGGAAGGGGGCGACGCCAAAGGCGCTGTCGTTGTCCGACCAAACAAGGTCAGGGTTTTCACCCAGAAGATCATCGGAGATGGGGAGGGAGGAGGGGTGAACCATGATGCCTTCAGCAAGGTACACGGCGTCCAAAGGCGTCGCCATCAATGAGCTTTCGCCGTCACCCCTCTCCTGACAACCCTGCAGCGCGTACGGCACCACGCCGACGACGCGGAACGGCCCACACAATGCAAGCTGGAGATGGCCAACCACGGCCAGCCCCACCGCATCTCCCGACCGCATGGCGCGGGAAGCACAAGCGGGGGCCGACGACAGTCCGGCGGTAAGGACCGCCCCCAGGACGGCCGGCGACGCGGAGCAGGCTGGCGCAAGCCGGCGGCGAGCCTCAACCGGCACGGCGGCCGGCAGCACGGATCCGGCCCCACAAAGGGCAGACAGTAGCCCGGGGGCAAAAACTGCCCCCGAGCGGCCAGCGACGAGGAGCAGGCCAGTGCAAACCGGCGGCGCGCCCCCACCGCAAAAGTGGCCAGCAGCCCGGATCCGACGACGAGGATGGTGGATCCGGCGGTGGAGGTGGCGGATCCGGCGGTGAAGGTGGTCGATCTGCCAATGAGAGCAGCGGATCCGGCGACCAAGGGCGGCAATGGGAGAGGTGGACGGAGGCCAAACGGGGGAGGAGAGGAGAGAGCAGGGGAGACAGGGGAGGGGCCGCCGCAGCCACACGCCGTAGCGGCGGCGGCGGCGGCCGGCGCCAACCCGTTCGGGGCCCCTAGCCGGCGGCTCAGTGTCGCCTGGGAGGGCGACGCGAGGGGAGGGGGAGACCCGCGTGTCCGCTAACTACTCCATTCAGCTAGAAGCTAGCATGCAAGCATCTTCGTTCCGACAGGGCCTATACTCCCTCCGTTCTGAAAAACCTGAAGTTTAGGACAGCGACACAGTCTCCAAGATACAACTTTGACCTCTTGTTATTATAAAAACATTTATCAAAGAGTAATATATGTATACTTTTATGAAAGTACTTTTCAAGACAAACCTATTCATATAGTTTTCACATTTGTAAACTCAACAATTTAAAAATTATTGATGATTTATATTCCTAATGTTTGACTCAAACCTTGTCCTAAACGTCAAGTTTTTTAGAACGGAGGGAGTACTATAATTATGTTGGTTCTCCATCATCTGATATGCCAAGTACCAACATGTACGGTGGGAGATGTTTTGTTGGAAAGGATAGGTCGAGCGAACTGTGAAAGGTGGCGATCGAGCAGGATTCCTTGCTGGCTGGTTGTTTGTTTGGCATCACCCGATGAATAATTCTGATGTGCGGTCCCATGATTGTAGCACACTGCTGGCTGCAGCGACAGCTGAGGCCTGGGAGACTCGGACAGTTGAGATGATATGCTCCTAACGACCTAGCACTCGATGACCGGATTGAAATTCATTGATTCACCTTCAGATGCCTTTTTTTTCGCGAACTACACACGCATGGCCCTGTTTAGTTCCCTTCCACTCCTCAAAATTCTCTCTAAACTTCACTATTCACCTATCACATCAAATCTCTCTCCTCATATATGGAACACTAAACGTGGGTAAATAAAAAAAACTAAGTACATAGTTTTGATGTACACGACGAGACGAATCTTTTAAGCATAGTTAGGTCATGATAGGACAATGTTTACCACAAACAAACAAAAAGTGCTACAGTGTCCGATGTGACTTTTTCACCATTTTTTTCACCCTTTTTTGGAACTAAACACACCTTCGCCGCACATGACAATATGACATACTAGGGTTTCCAGCTCACTACTCAGCATTCCCTCAACTTTTGTAGCTGACAACCGGGAGATTTCTGCCAATTTTCCATCGCCCGTGTCCATTCCGTTCAAGATGGGTAACCGGCACCAACCCCCATTCCTCGTCAAGCTGGTTGAAAGAAAGCCTTGGCCACGGGCAATTAATTCAGGTCGCCGAGAGGTGATTCGGGCGGGGCAGAAGTTGAGGGGCGGCGTCAATGCCCTCCCCGTCCCAGTAGGCAGTGGCCACGGGCACGGTCGCATGCAATATGCCATGGACAGCAGGGCAGCCCTTTTCCAGGGCGGCAGCAGTAGCACCGCTTGCATTGCATCGACCTCCTGGATCGGTACCGTGGGGGCACGCACTCAGGCAGGCGAAGGCGAAACAACAGGGAGCCAGGCCATGCGCTCCCGTCCGTGGCCACGTCCCAGTTGGGAGGGGTGGGTGGCGGCTTGGAAGGCGGTGAACTCGGCAAGTTGCCAGCACGTAGCGAGCTACAAGGGCGGCCAGAGAGGCGAGGCGACCGACCCCCACCACGACAACTCACGCGGCATTACTCTAGCATCCCCCCACCCCCGTGTTTTAGCATATCCTAGCGCCAAGCCAAAGTGCTACGGGTACAGGGAATTTCTGTGCTAGTCGCGTACGGGCCACAACCCGCTGGCGGTTTTGATGAGCATTTTCCTGGCGTGCCATCAAGCCGAGCAGTGCGCACCGGACCATTTGCCGATGATCGGTCCCTAGAGCATATCTTCAGCCTTTTCTACTGTTACTACTGTCCTATGGTGTGTAGTATTTTTGTGTATCAAATGAGCAGCAGCACGGAGCGCAGAGATATGGCGCCGGCCACAGGAGTACTGCAACTGCAATTGCGTCGGCTCGATCTTCATGCGCCAATAACTGCGGCACGCGGATCCGTGCTCCAGCCTAGCTTGGCGTCGCTGCTCGGGGCAATACGACGGCTACAAACAAGTGAGCGAGCAATCCTCGCGCAAGGGGGACGGCGTGCCCATCCG
>OAMR01000269.1:307149-382895 GCA_900205405.1 Echinochloa crus-galli | reverse complement strand
GTTAAGAAGGAGAGAATGATGAGGACATCTTCCTCCACTATTACCCGTTGGCAAAGACGCAACAAAATGGGCCAGGCCCAGTTGTAGTCGGGCGGCGACCGTGTGAGCCTCTGAATAATCCCACCTCTAGTCTTTTGAGGCGATTGGGCCTTTCCTCGAGTGAACTGTTGGGGTCCGGGCAAGCGGCCGGCCGGCCAGCGCGGGCAGCGGGGAGAGGTGGGCGGCGAGGCGGAGGGTGGCGAATCGGCAGGCTAAGGGCGCTGGGAATCGGAGGAGAGCGGAAGAAGAGGAGGGCCCTACAAAATGTGGCCCCTTTGATGCTCATTCCTCCAACCAAACACAAAACCAGAATCATTCCGTTCTCCCAACCAAACATAAAGATAGAGCCGTTCCATCCTTCCAATCTAAAATAGAACCGTTCTATCCCACCTCACGCTTCAACCAAACGCACCCTAAGAGGCACTTGGATAGTAGTTGGATCTTTTCTAAAAAAATTTGGAAAAATGTCTTTCAACCGATCAAGAGACGACATTGTTACGTCGACCTGACACTTTGTTAGCCAGGTTAACTGGCGGGCGGGGATTGTATATTTATTTATTTTTGTTACGAGTAACTACGGCAGGCAGTAACACCGACCTGAACATTTCATTCAAACCTCAGAACAGAGCATTGAGCAACACAAGAGCTATGCAATTACATTCATAACCGCAGGCCCGCCCTATCATCAGTGGAGGAAGCTTGGTCATCAGCCGTGGTTGAAGGTCGCCCTCGACGCCTCCAAGACTCTACCGTACCCCAACTGACCTGCAAGCATACTACTACTGCACATAAATGCCGAACATCAGACGCTAGAAACAAACGAGCACAGACAAACAGCCAACCATCTTGGACGCGAGCCACCGCTTGCCTGCGTGCATGTACGCCCTTTGCGAGGCACAGCGCTGCCGCTGTGCTGCACGAGCACGACCAGCCCACCCCGCCAGTTCCTAGCTTCCCTGTCTTCTTTTAAGGCTGTGTTTAATTCTCCATCGCATCACTAAAATTCTCAAAATTCTCTCTCCAAACTTCATTATTCACCTATCACATCAAATCTCTCTCCTCATACATGGAGTATTAAACGTGGGTAAATAAAAAAACTAGTTACATGGTTTTGATGTACACGACGAGACGAATCTTTTGAGCCTAGTTAGGTCATGATAGGACAATGTTTACCACAAACAAACGAAAAATGCTACAGTGTCCGATGTGACTTTTTCACTTCACCTTTTACCTTTCTCCAAGAAAAAAACACCCCCGCTACAAGTACACAATCTTAGCAGCCGTTACTTGTGACATTTCACAATCACGTCTCCTATCTCCAAAGTCCAGATGCTGTGTGCGTTCAAGCTATTGCAAATTGGCACCTACCCTGTCGCCGGGTCACATCCGTTGGCTATCTCGACTGCAACTATCTTTGCGAGCATTATCTATCATTCATACAATCATAACTGAAAAAAATATATATTTGGCACCTCCGTATTGTCCTTCCAGAACAACAAACATGGCGTGTGATGATAACCTAAAGCATACTCTTGTAAATGGGAATGCAAGCAAAGCAACTTTCAGAGCTGGCATTCCCATCAAGAACCCAACTTGCTGAAAGGATGAGCGCCAATTAAAGGGATAAGCATAAAATGGAGCACACAGAGCAGCCAATTAAAGGGATAAACTGCAAACCCAAAACAGGAGTCCTCGTGGAATCAAAACATGTGGCCGGAACAGAAAATGGAGCACACAGAGCAGCCAAACACAATAGCCGGCACATAAGTATTTGCTGCCAGCTCCTCCACAGGAAACACCTAACCAAGTCAACAATACTGAAACAAAATTGTTTTCTCCCTCTCCATAGCAACAAATTCGTAATAATCGTGCATGCAACTAAAAATTGTTAAACGAGCTCCAGTCAAACTTCTTCCAAACCAACAGAGACAGACAACAGAACACAGCAGCCATCACCAGGCAAAATAATGCTGCGCCTTTCACAAATTGTATGGCCAGAATCAATCATCCTCATAACACATAGTGCCATCACCAGGCATCCCAATCCCAATGCTGATAAATCCTCAAAAGAAAAAAAAAACACCATGGTCAATGATTAAGACCAGAAGAAAAGCCACCTTTTGTATTAGGTACAACAACCATACGAACGCAAGACAGGATGGCTCCACCTTTATACTAGGTCTTGTAGGAAATACCATGCCATAACATAAAACTTCAGACAAGTCACAGAAACAGGACCAAAATTAACATGGAAGGTATGGCATTAAAGTATTTGAGTAGAAAGTAACAGAATGCCACGGCGTTCACAAGAAACAACACTGCCACCTTACATGTAATAACATTAAAACAGTACCACAAACTAGCCAAGCAAATACTACACAAACAACAGTCTAGCACGGTACAGGACTCTGAAGAAAACTGATAACTAAGTGATAAACACTTGGTAAATTCTGGACTCCAGGTATGGATACCATGAAGTGCGTACAAGCAAACCTGCAGCACAAGACCAGACATCAATTATCATGAACATGCGTTTATATGTATGATAGTAGAGGGTGAAGGGGCAAGAACAGATTGTTACCATATTCATGTTTGACTGTTTGAGCCCTTGCGGATCTCTGGCAGACGAAGCCCTTTACGAGAATATATAGAGGAGAATAGAATCCTGGGCATGCTCCAGGAGCTAGGGCAAGGAAGTACAAAAGATGTCTAAACAAAGGTAAAACCATCACTTGATGGAGCTCTGAGAGCAACGGTACGGAATTAATATAGTATGGCAGGGAATGCAAATTGACATGCTTGAGATGAAACGAACTGTGGAAACAAAGGAGATGCACAGGTATAGTAGACACACGGAGGTGAAAGAACATTGAATTGGGACTTCATAACAACTACTCTCAGCATCTTCCTTCCAAAAAACAGAAGTGCCGGAGAGGGGAAATCCTTGGGCGCTTCGCAGAACACAAGGAGATGTTATGAATCGAGGTGAGTCAGGTGAGTCAGTCAGGACGATGCAATGCAAGACAGAATGCAAGTTTGAATAGATGCAGCCATCCTACAGATGACAACACATATGGCATGGCCTAAGCTGAAGTTATCTAAAACATGAACAGTAATAACCTACATGCCCTGCCTGAAACGAACTACAGGAGCAGGGATTATGTAGACTATCACTACTGGTCAATGATGTATGCAAAGATGCAAATGACTATCTAATGCCTAAAAAACCAACACCTAAAAGGAACATTGGATACTAAAAGGTGACTACAAGTTAAGCTATAAAGGTGACTCATAAACTGCAGTGGCCTCATGCACCTCCACCAAACTCCACCACCACCACATCCTTCACTGCAGTTTCATACTGCCTAACCTTCTAGCTATGCTTGCTAACCACCTACAGTCGATGATGACGAACCACCGCAAGGTGCACAGTGGTTATTCTCAGCTACCCTATACAGACTACCATGGTTAGCTATGGTTAACCTATGTACACAGAACTGCCAACCGGCCATTCAGTGATCCTCAATTTTCAAGTGAAGGATCCTCCTCAGATTCTCTGTCGCAACAGCAGCATCGTTATCACTAAAGAAGCTAACACCTGAGCCTGCAGTCGGCGACGAAGGTGCTGACTTGGCATGCACAGGCACCTCTTCATCGTCTGACCGGTCAGCAGGTGGAAACTCAAGTGAGACACTGCGCTTCTGGTGGAGGGGGAACTTGGGTATCGGCAGAGAGCTGGGAGGTGGCGAGTTGGAGAACCCCGGGCCAGCCCAGAGCTCAGGGCGAGAGGGAGGGGACGTCGAAGGGCTTATGGAGATTGCTCTGCTGCGCTTTTTCCGGTAGTGCAGCTGCTGCTTCGGTGTCTTGGGCTCAGGGGAGGAACGGGTCCTTGCTACCCTCGTCTCTGGAGGGGACGGCAGGATGCCCATGGTGATGCCAGAGTGGAAGGCGCGGCAGTTGCCGGCTTGGTAGCCGCGCGTGGACTGAGGCGAGGCGAAATGGGGCGAAGCTGATGATGCCTTCTTCCGGCGACCAGAGGAGTGGTGGAGCTGGTGGCGGCGCTGCTCCGAGATGACGAGTGTCTCCATGGGTCGAGGTGCGGGTGCTCTAACCGAGACAGCTTAAGCCCTAGCACCAAAAGTAAAAAAAAAATCGAACACAGAAGCATATCAGACAGAGCATCCTAATTGCAGAACTAGCAGGCACTAACAAAAATCTGCGCATAAATTGAAATTAGACGATGAAATGGGCGACACAGTGAATCGTAGTGCAGAAATGGTTGCTTCCAGTGTACAGACCGAGAAATCAAAGCATACAAAGCAGATATTCATGGATCTACAGGTCGATACCTTCCAGATCTAGAGCCGACGAACAGATCGAACCGCAGAGCACCGATGGCTTCCCTCCTCACACGATGACCTCCACGCTTCTCTCCTCCGTCCCAAACCAGATCCACACGCAACGCGAGCACACGCTGCATCGACAAAACCAAAACCACCACCAACCCATCAATCAAAACCCCTCCCAAATGAAAGCGCTCAGATCAGCGCGCGGAAGTCAGTTCCCCCCAAACTCACCAAATTGACCGCCACAACCAGCGGGAATCCCCGAGAAAACCACCCACCGGACCGAAGGGAGGCGGCGGAAGGATCGATCCGCGCGCGATCGGGCGGATCTGGGACGAGATCGATCGCGCTCGCGGACGATTGGGTGGCGGTGGTTGGGGTTAGTGGTGTGGAATGGGGGAAGGAACTAGTCTAACACGACGAGAGGGGAGAGCTACACGACGACGGACTCGAAACGGCCGGCTCGGAGCCGGGTTTAATAGCGTCCGGGTGGAGTCCGTGCGCTTCGCCGCCACGCAATGCAACGGACGTTTCCACACGGGAATCTGGGCCGGGCTGCACGGGATTTTCCGCGCGGGGTGGGGGGGCTTTGGCCGTTGGATCTTGGCTGTCGGCGCGGGTGGACGGTGATGGGGGGAGGACGCGTGGTGGGGAGGTGACGTAGGCGTGCGTTGTGGATAAGGGAGGCGTGGACCGGGAGACTGGGCTGAGGGATCGGGGTTATCTACGGAAGATGCCACTGGGCCTTTGTAACCGTCGGCCTGTTTGAAGATTCTCTTTTGAAATTTCTCCTCTTTTTTTTTGACTCTTCACGTTAATATACAAATACATACAAATCTTAGGATATTTCTGTGGAACAAAAACCGATCCTACTCTCGAAAAATAAAGAATCCATCCTACTTCCCTACTAGGGTCTCGGTTGTTTTCCTGATGCTACGATAAAACGCAAAATGGGGGATCATATTATTTCATTTACATGAAATTCTCAGCCCTCCAATGCTCAAATTGATACTGTACATTATGATCGAATTGGGGTTATCAAAAAACTGTATTGTAATATTTATCACTGCAACAAAAGCTTATATCATAGTTACCATCTCGTGGATGAAAAAAAAATTTCATGTAAACAAACAGCGATCAGGTGCTGTCCGTTTTATTCAGTCAAGACACAGCCGCACATGCCAACAAACAATACTGTTGTGATTGTGATTGCAGTCACGTGCAGACACACATCTCCCAGTATAGTAATAATGTATCATAAATTCACGTGTTCTGACCGCAAAGAATTACAACACTTTCAACTTTCAAATATTGCTGCCTTTTGCGCAGCAAGCCAGCAATCCAATTGAACACAGTCAGACACTTCACAATCAGTACGATGAGCTCTCACTGCTTTTCAGAGGGCTCGAACACGGTTGCATGTACATATTGACACCGACATAAAAATGAGGTGTTACACACTGAACTTCTTCCGATTTCTGTTTAATGGACAGCTCTATACATATTCTGCCACGGAGACCTTGTCAAGGCAGCAAGATGTCTACCACCTGGGGTGCTCAATCTACAAGGTGCACCCACATTTGCAGACTTTTGGAGAAACACAGACGGCAAGAATAAAAACTACGCAAAATGGAAAGTGGAAGGCTCCCCTCAAGGGGTAGAGTTCACTGAGATTTCTTGATGAACAGGGGGGCTCTGTGTCTCTTGGTGAGAAGGGGCTGCCAGCCTTTGAACAGTCTTCAGAGCACTTGTTAGCTGTGAAAATGAAGGGCGTAGATTTGGATCCCTGGCAAAAGACCAACCACATATTAGTGCACATCTAGGCATCTAGCATGGAAAGCCAAATCTAAAACTCCATGAACAAGACAGAAGACTTCAATCAGAAATCATGCTGATTTTTAGAACTCACTTCTGCCAGCATTCGTATATGATCCTTGCTACCAGAGGATCAACTTCCTTGGGAATATCAAGCCGTCTATCCTGGAAGCCAACTGCCCCCACCACTTGCATTGGATTCATCCCACTCCATGGCATTCTAAGTGTTGCCAGTTCCCACAAGATGACACCAAAGCTGTAAACATCGCACCTGCACAAAATTCAGGTAGTCGATGAGTTAAGATCGTTACTGATTTAAATTAAGGAATCCATTGAGGATTCTATCATACTTCAGCTCTGTAAACTATGGAAAGGTCCTGATTCTTGAGGGAGGACAGACTAATTAGTATTTATGTGGTTTTCTACATGATTGGTTGGAAAATTATAAAACAAGCCAGGGAGCTGATTCGTGTCTCAAAAATATTCTCAGTTGGTACGCTGGTCACTAATTTTAAAGCAGCACATCAGATACTCTTTCTGTGTGCAAATGATGCATATAATAGGTACAAATTATTTGGATCATATAAAGCCTAACTAGATAGATGCATGGACCCCACAACATGAAAAATCCTAAGCAGTATATTGCAGTGAACTCAGGGAGTCAAAATCTTGAGTGAAAAAAAAACAGAAGCACAAGCATCCACAGGAATATAGACTCCTATATATAGAATGCTGTATAACTTCACAGAGAACATCCAGAATGAGAAAGATATGACTTAAAACTTGGATGAAAGCATCAGAACTACTCACTTTTCATTTGATTGTTCATTCCGCAAAACCTCAGGTGCCATCCACTCAGGCTGATAAATGATACCAAAAAATATCCATTGAGAAATAAACTAGCTAATGTTCCATGGAAAATAAAGTGATAGAACAAAACAAGATTTCAGCATCCATATGCTAGCTACTTACTGTTCCAGCAGTGGATTTGGATGACAAAAACGTACTGTGCTTCAACCGTGAAAGTCCAAAGTCACAAACCTGTTTTATTGCATGCATTGATGTGAAGGATCATTGGTGGCCAAGTATCAATTGTGAGCAAGAGTACGTACCTTTACATTCCAATTATTGTCAACCAGCAAGTTTGGGGATTTCAGATCTCGATGAACTATTGTAGGCACACTAGTGTGCAGGCAATTCATGCCTTTGGCCTTAAGAAAAAAATAGTTATTTGAATGAGCAGGAACAAAGAAACAAACATATCAATCAAATATGCGAGATTCATCCATACCACATCAAGGGCCATCTTGATCCTCCGTTTTTCATCAATTAGGCAATTAGGGCGGTGAAGGATCTTATACAAGCTTCCCCTGAGCAAGGACATAATCATGAACCAACAGCGAAACATCAAACATGAAACTCTTTAGACATTTTCTTATCAATCAGAAGAGCACAATTATACAGAATTTAGCAACTCCAGTATTACAAAGAAAAAAGGTATTAAAACAACCTTCACATCTAATAAGTTGCTAAAAGAATTTTCATGTTGTCTAGACCAGGATACTTAATTCACACATTCCACGATATAAACACCTTTGCGTAGTAAAACTAAGTACTATACCTTGGAAGATATTCAGATACAATTGATAAGTTTGGAGGCCGTGTAACAGCACCCATAAAAAGAACAATATTTGGATGGCACAGCCGACGCATAATTCGTACCTTGCCAAATAAAGTACATCAGTGCTATTAAACAGTGCAGCAGCAATGGATTGAATAAATACAAAAACTGAATGGTGCACGTAGTAAAACTCCAAGATAGAAACAGATAAAAGTTCACCTACTTCACTCCTAAACTCATCTAGGGCATCACCATAGAAATCTTGATCCAAGAATTTTTTTACAGCTACTTCCTGCAAATAAGCAAAATCTTCAGTGCATGAACCATGCTTTGGTTTTTCATCTACGTTTCTTTGTGACTTCATTCACATAACATCTTGAACAAATGGCCAAGCTCAAGATACAAACAATAAACGGGGGAATGAAATGCTTACTGTTCCATTCCAGTCAGCGCGGTAAACCTCCCCATATGAACCTATTGGAAGGAAGCAATTCAATCAATTGTTTTCTTGCAGAGAACACAAAGATGCAAGTTCATGCAACTAGCTCACTCCAACTCAATGAATGAAATGCACAGAACCAACCAATGCTAACAACTTAAAATACAGTCTAACATGTTAAGATTAGCTTCCAAAAGAAAACCAGTGTGTTAATTCAAAGGCAGCACAGTGTATAGCAAAAACTTGGTAGCAAAAGAAAGTACCTAAGCCAATCCTTTCACCAATCACAAGATCTTCCCAAGGAATTTCACATTCAGACACATCATCGAAGTCAAGCCTCTGTGACCTGACATCCATGTTTCTTGATGGTATTGATGTGTCCATGAATCTATCAAGGGGAGATTTCTTTGGATCAGGGAGTACTTTCTTGTGGTCCTGCTTTGCATCAAGGTTTTCCAGGCGTTGTTTTGCTTGATTCTGAACTCTATTCATTGGAACTCTTCCTTCTGCAGGATTACCCCATGGAAGTCTTTCCTGTGGTGGTTGAACTAGGCCATGTTGATCCTCCAGTCTAGAATTTGTAGGACCTTTGTCCAAATCACCATGGAAAACCCTTTCAGGAACCTTCCCAGTCTCAGCTGTAGAAGTAATCTTCATGGCAGGGGAACCCATATTGTTATCATAATTATGAGGCTGTGCCGCATATGATGCATCATTACGCAATCCAGCATTAAGATTAGTATGTCTTGTAGCTGGTCGTTGCATCTGGGATGAGGATGTGGCATTATTGCCAACATTTCTACGTGCGAATGAATCCTCAACATAATTGTACTGTTTGTTGTTGGAAACATCATTGTAAGGAGACCAGTTCTTCATAACTAACCGCTGCTGTGGTCTTCCAGCACTAGGAACTATGTTTTCTCTGCGTTTTTGCAGCTCATTGTTCCTGTTATCTGGCCCTTTGAATGCTACAGAAGCTTTTTTGGACTCAATACCCCCAAATGGATTAAGGTCAGCAAAAAGGTTCCTTGACTCTGGATTTTCCTGCAAATCTGGAAGCCGATTTGAATTCCGTGGATGTTCCCCTTGAAGTACAATTTTCTGCTGGGATGATGTACCAGCAGAAGTTGATGGTCCATCTGATTGCTCATGAGACACCAGTGTCCATGAACCGTCAAAAACACTTCCAGCAGGAACAGATGATGTGCCACTTGAAGAGGTTTGAGAAGATGCTGCAGCTGCTGCTGTCTCATATCCAGATTTACTATCTGATATCCAATCATCACTGCTAAACAAAGGCAGCAGACCACCTTTAGGTTCAGGCATCAATGCACTAGGGTCCAGATTAGCATCAATGGAACTTGATGATCCAGCTGTCTGATTCAGGCCAAGTTTTCTATTAGATTTCAATGAATTGCCCTTCCAACTTAAGATGTCTGCTGGAATAAGGGTACCAGGAGCAGCCATCAGATCAACCAAAAACTCCCTACAGAAAAACCGCCGTAATAAAACTACTTAGAAAACATAGAGTAGCAACAAATAAATTGAAATATAGTGAACAGCAAAGTGCAATGATCAAAACATCAATACCTTTCATTGTCCACCTTAATTATGTTTATAGCATCATCATCGTCGCCACCAGTATAATTGCTCCCTTTGACAAGTTTGCATGGAATGCCAACACTATCAGCAAGGATCTGCACAGAGGTACAGGGCATAGCTGCGTCAGTGTGTGCTTCTCAGCTCAATGATTAACAATACAGTACTTTTTGAGAACTTCCTAGCTAGCTGCCTAGCTAGCTTTCTTGCTTGAGTACATGCATGAGAAAGAGAGAGGGAGGAAGGGGACCTTGAAAAGCAGGGCACGGTGACGCGATAACCCTATCTTGATGCAACCAATTGGCAACAAACTTGTTTGTAGTGAGGTTCTCAGCTCAGTACTCTTCTCCAACCACCTTGTGAGCATGTCATTAGCGTCTTTTACAGGTCCACCCATATTATCTGTAACAAGCTCAGCAATTCTTTGCACTAAGAGTGCAATGTTGGCAACAGGAAAGTCCAATAGGATGCACTGTGCCACTTGCTCCATCTCCTGCAAGGTACTATCAATGGCACGGTTGATTACAATGACTTCAAAGCCCAGATCCCCTATGCCTGTTTGGAGATCAGCCAGTGACGGCATCTTCCCCTGCCTAGAGGATTCCATAGGGGAGCCAAAGATGTCATAGAAACCATCAAGAACTTTCTCATGATAATCAAGAAAGTTGTAATCCTGAAATAAGGTAAAACATAAGTCAGAATGGAGTATGACCGACACCGGCATAAATTATATTTGCTGGGAAAAAAAAATACCGCTACGTGTCATCTCCTTCCTTGGCTAATTATGTTCCACCACCATGATACACTAGCATGCATGCAGCTTTCTTTCTTTGTTTTTTTACCTAGGTTTTTCGCACCCTAGCTAAGCCTACAAGGCTGTCTATTTTTTGCATCCATTGTCATGAGAAAATGTTTTTGTTTTCCTATCTTTTTTCTATGCCAATAGCCGCATACATTTCTCTCTCTTTCCTAGTAGTGGCACACCAGGAACCTATCCTTTATCAATGCGAATAGCCACATACATCAATATTTTTGTTTGCGTGCATGCATGCAGCCTCTAAATAGTAAGCAGCATTTTCACTTCTCCGTATATTATTTTGGACTCCTCAACTGAGGCGAATCTTAACAACAAGAAAGAGATAAAGGTACAACCCAACACAGTAACTTAATTCAAGCAATTAGTTCAACAAATAAGTAAATAACGTAGTTGAAGTTTTTTTTTAGATCAACCTAGTAGCGCCAACCTTGTGTTGGCAGTCTTATGCGCAATTTAGACATGGCTGGTCAAAGCCAAAAGGTTCTGTCTTAGGACAAATCTAAATGGACTTATTTGTGATGATAGGTGGAAGTATCCTCTAATTCCAATGCTCAGTAGCAAGCATGAAGCTTATATGTGGTACTTAGCATTTCTTCACTACGTGCTATTTGCTATGCTGTGAGCTGGAGTGAAGCTCAATTACAAACTAGACACAGCCACATAAGGTACTGAAACCGACCAAATAATTTTAATGTGCATGAACAGAGAAATCGGTTGGTAGAAGTGATTGCAGAGTGATTGTCCAATTGGTAAGAATGAACGATCCTTGGTCCACATTTTCGACAAGACAGTTGTAGTATGAAGTAGTAAAATCGGTTCCAACTTGAAGTATTATATTCATGATCCCGAATCGAAGCCTCACCCAGTATCGCCGGGAGAGCGACTCCGCGGTGTGGCCCTCATCCCGGTGGGCGGCGAAGCGGTCGAGGCTCATGAGCTTGGCCTTCCTGATCTGCTCCCCGTCCAGGTCCCCCACGCAATCGCCGTTGGAGGACGCCGACGCCGACAGCGCCATCGCCAGCTGCATCTGGAACTCCTCCTCCGACGATATGTAATCCTCCCCTCCGCTACCTCCTCCCGCTCCCGCTCCCGCTCCCGCCCCCGTGGGCGTCGCCGCCGCGGAGGGGGGCGAGGAGGAGGCCGTCGAGACCGAGAGCGCCGGCGCCGCCCCCGTCCCCGACGGGGAGCTCGCGGGCGACGGCGACGGCGGCTGCTGCCCCTGTCCCTGCTGTGGCGACGGCTGCCCCGCCGGCGACGCGGGGTCGTTGGACCGGTGCTGCCACCTCATCTTACTCTTGAACAGGCTCTTCATCTCTCCGCCCCCAGCTCCCCCTCTCCCAGCTCCCCGCGGGAGCCCCGGCTATCTAGGGTTCGGGGGAGGGTCGAGCGTTTCCGCGTGCCGGGCGGGCGTGGTCGGCGAAGAGGAGACGACGACTCGTGACGAGGAAGGGAAGCAACGGGGGAGTCGAAGAAGCGGGGGAGAGGCGGCCCGAGCCGAGCGGGTGGGGAACGAAACGAGGAAGCGAAGCGGGTGGGAGTCGAGTCGCCGAGGGGTGTGACTGGAAAAATGGCGCGGCTGGTCGGGTTGGGTCAGTGCGTGCCTTTGGGCTCCTGGACTGGGCCCAGTGATGGTTTGGTTAAGGGGGCTGGGGTTTGGCGTTAATTACCGAAGGAACCACGGGTATTTGTTAACGCGGACACGGAGATCGGGACTTGAGTGAGGGGCGGCCGCCGATCGTGGGTAGGGCCCCCGACGTCGTTGTTGGGGTGGAGCCTGTCGCGTCTCGTCCGTGGGTGATCAAATGGGCTGTCCGAGAGCCCATCCAAATTTTGATCAAATCCAAGGGCTAAATGTTATGTTCAGAACAATAAAATGTACCGGAGGTGCACAATGTGGTGCTGCAGAAATTATATATTTCTTGTGAAATGCTCACATTGGAGAGATCTGTCACTCAAAACCGGCGTCCAGTCCAGCATCATGTTAAGGTTAGAGAGAAGGTAATCACAATTTTTCTTTTTTATCTTTTTTGCGAAAAAAGGTGATCACAAATTTGCGTGGAAATTTCTGAGTAATTTAACTCGCAGCGGTGGTGCCCTGGCGCTGTCTTTTCCCTTCTTTAGACATACGATACGCGTACACTAGTCACTATCACTTGGTGCAATTTACTTTGTCAAGATGGGTACGGTATCCTCGAATTTATTGCTTAAGCTTGTGTCGACTACTCGGCTTTGATTTGGCTCTTAAATTGGACCAAGTACTAGTAGATAAGATGGCTGCCTGACCAAAGTACGATGATGCACTACAAGGAAACATCAGAGGGGGTGTTTAGTTCACGAGAAAAGGTGAAAAGTGAAGTGAAAAAGTCACATCGGACACTGTAGCATTTTTTGTTTGTTTGTGGTAAACATTGTCCTACCATGACCTAACTAGGCTTAAAAGATTCGTCTCGTCGTGTACATCAAAACCATGCAACTAATTTTTTTATTTACCCACGTTTAGTAATCCATGCATGAGGAGAGAGATTTGATGTGATAGGTGAACAGTGAAGTTTGGAGAGAGAATTTTTCAAAGTTTGATGATTTGACCCGGAACTAAACAGGGCCAGAGATCAAATGCGACATTCAGAAGTCAGGAACTCTTTCTCACTTCATGTCAGAAGGATGTTTCAACTCTCAAACATGCCAATTACATCAGTTAGTTCCTATTATAGTAACATATGTTTGTAACACGTCTGTCCGTGTGACATAATACAACCTTCCATTTCGATCCGATGGCTCAAGCTTGAGTGCAGTGGCGTTCTGCTGCTGATTCTTTCTTCGTGATCGAGCGGTTTTGGTGTCAGATCGCATGATTGAATCAGGCCATCATCAGGAAATCCAAGACAGGGGGGAAGGTAGCGGTGGTTCAGGCGAAGCTGTCACGGCGGGATGGCCGGAAGCTTCGTGCCGGACCCGACGGGGCGGCGGGCTGTCGATCGCAGTGTGAAGCAGGAGGCGAGTTGCCAGTGTGATTTCTCATTTTTCTGATTCTTTCCCTGATCGGCGTTAAAACACGTCGAGGAACTGCAAGATTTGATGATGGGAGAAAAACTCGTCTGACGTGACAGGTTTTCAGCTAACGGCTCAACTGTGCCGCGTCCATGTCGACGGGCAAGCAGATTTTTAGTTTTTGTTTTAGCTTTTTGGCTGTGTTTAGTTCCTTAGAATTTGGTGAGAAGGGGTGAAAAAGTCACTGTAGCATTTTTTGTTTGTTTGTGGTAAACAATGTCCTATCATGACCTAACCAGACTCAAAAGATTCGTCTCGTCGTGTACATCAAAACTATGCAATTAGTTTTTTTTATTTATCTACATTTAATGTTCCATGCATGAGGAAAGAGATTTGATGTGATGGGTGAATAGTGAATTTTGGAGAAAGAGTTTTTAGGCCTTGTTTAGATCTAAAATTCCACTCCTAAATTTACTATGCAAAAAGAAGATTCCCCATCACATCAAAATGTCATAACATGCATGAAGTACTAAATGTAGATGAAATCAAAAACTAATTACACAGTTTTGTTGTGCTCTGCGAGACGAACATTTTGAGCCTAATTAATCAATTTTTGGACAATTTTTCACAAATACAAACAAAATGCTACAGTGGTGCAATGATTACGAAGTGACATCCTACTCCCAAATTCACCTTCCCAATTCTAACATCTACACAAGGCCTTAGAAATGATCACAGCCAATTTGTTTGTTTTCCAGACGGGAGAAAACGACCTGGGACAGGTGCTCTCATGTCAGCAAAGCCAAAGAAAGGGTCGGTGAATAAATGTATGTGTTACGCTACAGTTCACAGGATAATAGTATAACGTTGCGGGAGGAAATCAGAACGGTGACAGTTAACCAAGTTGAAATCGACAGTCACACAACCCTTTACAGCACAACTATCAAAAGATGGAAAAGAAAGAAGAATACCTTCCCAACAGAAATCGGAGTCCAGAACATGGTGACGCGTGAGCGATAGCAAAAAGAACAGCCATAGCTACGCAGGCTACAGTCTCTTATTGTAAAACCAGGGAAAAGAAACTCCCTGAAGCTTATCATCCGGGATTACGGATGCATATCCAGATTAGATAAGCAAAACAAGTGTGAGCTGACGCGACACCAAACCCTGTACGGCGCGGCGGCTCTTCCTCTTCAGATAAGCACTGCGCGTCTGCGTCCCACTCCCACCGGTGCACATCCAAACATGAAACACTAAAGAAACATGACCGGAGCCTCAACCAATGGAGCCAGCACCCAGTATCTGAGTATTTCAGTGGTACTTGTACAGAGGAGTAGAGAAGAAGACACCGATCCTTGACACCACTATACGTAACGATCAGGTGCCTTGCCTGACCTGCAAGTGCAGAGCCGATGAGCCGTATCTGACGCTCCAAAAAATACCTTTCATGCCTGCAGGACAAAGCGTTGCCTGCACCACAAGTCGCCTGCTCTACACTTCAAAGGAGTGGATTGGATTCCTCCACGCGCGGGAAGCTATTTTCCATGCTGCTTTCACTCTTTCAGTGCCAGCATCGAGTATCCTGGGCCGCTCCTGGCTGGCCTGACCCGACCTGCTATTACTACCAGTCATTAGTGGTTAACAACAACCGCAATCAAAATGGCAAAGCGACGTCTCGAGAATCCCTGTCCGGACAGGAACACACAGATACCAAAGGCAAAGGGGATTGGGTGATTGGCCTCTGAAACCGTTGGAGGCAGCCCCATGTTTCGCTGTCAAGGTCGCTGGGAAACGCCAATACCGCTGCCTTATCTTCAGAGCCCGCCGGAGCCCACGCCGTGACGTGCCCACCCGCCGCAGGCCCTGCGCCGCACCGGCCACTTGGATCAAACCACACACAGGGTCACAGGCACAGGCAACGGCAGAGAGCAGACACGCACACCGTGCCGGTCTCCCTCCGCCGTTCACGTCTCCAATCTCCATCTTATCTGACGACTCCCCATCACTCCCCTGAGCTTATCTTCCTTCCCTACACGTCAAGAACCTTGTGACACCTCCTCGGCCTTAGCCTCTATAAATCCCATCCTCCCTCTGCTGTTCACCTGCCCAAATACCAGCAAGAAGAGACACCGCGAAAGGAACGCGAGAGAGGGGGAGAAAAAAGCTTAACTTTTGGAGTTCTTGGCTTGTTGCGAGCACATGAGGATCCACCCAGCGGCTGCTCCCACCGGCGGCAAGAAGGACCTCCGCCGGCTGCCGCACGTGTACAGCAAGCTGCTCGAACTGCCGCTCCCGGCGGACACCGACGTCGAGGTGTTCGAAGGCCCCGACGCCTTCCACTTCGTCGCCGCCGGCGCGCGTGGCGCCGGCGTGGTGCAGGTGCGCACCGTGAGGATACACCCCGGCGTTACCAAGGTAGTGGTGCAGGCAGGAGGCACCGGAGGTGGTGCCGACGACATGGAGCTCGACAGGTGGCGATCCCGGCTGCCGGAGGCGAGTTGTCCGGCCATGGCGGTGGCCGGGTACGTCGACGGGCAGCTCGTGGTAACGGTGCCAAAGGAGCCTGTCGGTGATGAAGGCGCCGACGGTGGCCAAGGTGAGGTTACCTGGAGGTGCTGCAATGGAGGAAAGATTAGTGGAAGACTGGTGGCTGTACAGTAGATGCAGTAGAGAAATAGCGTGGTTGGTCGTTCATCTAATCTACTACTCGTACTATCTAGTAATGTCTTGCCATCTTCGTTTTTTTTTGTAAAGATGGGCTGCTTATTATGGTACTTCCCTTGCCTGGTTTTAGAAACAGATGTTTCATGAGCTACCTTTCTGCTGGTTCTTAAGCATATAGAAGCAGGAAAGCAGGTACGAAGTGACATCCTACTCCCAATCGAGATCAAATGTAAATTCTAGAGAGACCTGTGACTCTGAGATATCATTGCCTTGGTGTGCCCACTTGATGCAACTTGGATTTTATCATAGTAGATAAGGTCTGGCCTGGTGCAGCGTATTGTGTAGATCAGATTTGGTCAATTACTGTTACTGTCTCTGAAGATCAGATGCAAAGAGGACCACTTGATTGGTTCTGCATGCCACATGGATTCATCAAATATCTCCATGTTGATGGCCCACAGTTTGCAGCTGTTAGTTCTACCTAAGATAATCATTGTGGTATAAAGCCATATAAATCGAGTGGTTTCAGGAAATATGCTTATACTGCTACTAGACCAAAGGTTAACTTGATGATCCATGTTCAAGAAGACTATTGCTTTTTTTTTCCCCTCCTGTGTTTCAAGACACTTCCACCAACGATTCTTTTGGATGCTATTATATTCCTAGATACCATTTCTTATTTAACTAGCTGAAGTCAGTCATCACCTGATATTCTTTTAAGCTCAAGACACTACTTTTGCCACTAGCTTTCACCCTCAACTTAAAGGATCCTAGGGTTAATCTATTTCTGCTAGGTGAACGGGAAAATACGAATTAAGCGTTAAATTATGATAGGTCAATCAGTCAACATTCAGAATATCTTGGATGAAAGGGTCTTCCACAAAAATCAAAATCATTTTTTTATCATTCTCCTTGAAAAAAGTGCAACACAATACATAAATATAAAAATAATTCTTAAATATGTCCACAGACAACAGAGATAATGAAATAATAGCCAAGTTACTTTGATAAATTATGGAGTTACTGACAAATATTATCCAATATTTCATCAAAATCTGAATTTAATATTTGCAACATTACTAGTTGATGCTGCTGCACTGTTGACTAGCCAATCATGCTGCAAAAGTCAAAGTTCCACAAGAGGATTATGAATATACCAGCCACTTGCAATTGAATATTTCTTCCACTGGTGATACTATGTGTGTTCACAAATTTCAGTTTAATTTGCAAATAAAGGCAATGATGCCATAATACAAAGAACAAACAGCTGGAAGGTAGTGGTGCAGGCAGGAGGCACCGGAGGCGGTGTCGACGACATGGAGCTCGACAGGTGGCGGTCCCGGCTGCCGGAGGCGAGTTGTCCGGCCATGGCGGTGGCCGGGTACGTCGACGGGCAGCTCGTGGTAACGGTGCCAAAGGAGCCTGTCGGTGATGAAGGCGCCGACGGTGGCCAAGGTGAGGTTACCTGGAGGTGCTGCAATGGAGGAAAGATTAGTGGAAGACTGGTGGCTGTACAGTAGATGCAGTAGAGAAATAGCGTGGTTGGTCGTTCATCTAATCTACTACTCGTACTATCTAGTAATGTCTTGCCATCTTCGTTTTTTTTTGTAAAGATGGGCTGCTTATTATGGTACTTCCCTTGCCTGGTTTTAGAAACAGATGTTTCATGAGCTACCTTTCTGCTGGTTCTTAAGCATATAGAAGCAGGAAAGCAGGTATTGTAAATTCTCTTTGGTTTCCTCGAGATCAAATGTAAATTCTAGAGAGACCTGTGACTCTGAGATATCATTGCCTTGGTGTGCCCACTTGATGCAACTTGGATTTTATCATAGTAGATAAGGTCTGGCCTGGTGCAGCGTATTGTGTAGATCAGATTTGGTCAATTACTGTTACTGTCTCTGAAGATCAGATGCAAAGTGGACCACTTGGTTGGTTCTGCATGCCACATGGATTCATCAAATCTTTCCATGTTGATGGCCCACAGTTTGCAGCCTAGTGTCTGTTAGTTTTACCTAAGATAATCATTGTGGTATAAAGCCATATAAATCGCAATATCAGTGGATTCGGGAAATATGCTTTATACTGTTACTAGACCAAAGGTTGTAACTTCATGATCCATGTTCAAGAAGAGTATTGCCTTTTTCTTTTCCCCTCCTGTGTTTTAAGACACTTCTACCAACGATTCTTTTGGATGCTATTATATTCCTAGATGACATTTCTTATTTAACTAGCTGAAGTCAGTGATCACCTGATATTCTTTTAAGTTTGAGACACACTACTTTTGCCCCTAGCTTTCACCCGCAACTTGAAGCCTTAAATTGTGATAGGTCAATCAGTCAATATTCAGAATACTCTGGATGAAAGGGTCTTCCACAAAAATCAAAATCATTTTTTTATCATTCTCCTTGAAAAAAGTGCAACAAAATATATAAATATAAAAAATAATTCTTAAATATGTCCACACAAAACAGGATATAATGAAATAATAGCCAAATTACTTTGATATAAATTATGGAGTTAGTGACAAGTATTATCCAATATTTCATCAAAATCTGAATTTAATATTTGCAACATTACTAGTTGATCATGCTGATGCACTGTTGACTAGCCGATCATGCTGCAAAAGTCAAAGTTCCGCAAGAGGATTATGAATATACCAGGCACTTGCAATTGAATATTTCTTCCACTGGTGATACTACGTGTGTTCACAAATTTCAGTTCAATTTGCAAATAAAGGCAATGGTGTCATAATACAAAGAACAAACAGCTGGCGGAAAGTGGCGGAAAGAAAAACAAGCAATGTTACCAGTTTAAAGAATCCTGCCTAACAAAAGACGAACCCAATTTGGTAAAGCATCTACAGCATGATGGACATGAGTGGACGAACCCTATCAAGATCAAATGGACCACACAAGTTGTTGCTTTTGGTCTATGGATCTATGCATCATATATACAACTATGTATCTATCATTCTATCCATAGTAAGCTAAAGCACTGAACATTGCTTTGTGACAATGATCCTTTCTAGAAGGATGAAACCCATTGGACGGTCACTACTTAGCTATACAATCAGTACATCAGTACATGGACTGTGGGCAACCTCACAGTGGTTTTTTCACTTAGCAATTTAATAGAAATATGGATTTGAAGATAATTTAAATTTAACTATAAGAATCAAGGGCACACATAACCCAGTGTCCAGATGAGGGTAGGCCAATAGGTTGGGAGCATGAACCTAGTTTATCCATAATTAGTGACTAGTGAGATGCTCACATATTGGGTCATAAATCCTAATGTACTAAAACATCTGCCACACAGGTTAAGCTATCGAGAAAATGTCAGGTACCATTTCCTTTCTTAAAAAGAAGTCAGGAAAATGGGAATCTTTTTTATATAACAGGGTCCCTGACTATGGATCATCGTCTGTTTTAATTTCACAGACTACTGGTCACCAGTTTGAATAAATATGCACATGGAGTCAGCATGGAAATGACACAATCATTCACCGACCAGCTCTGTAGCCCATCAAAACCAAAAGTGAATCTTAGTGTCCTCTCCTAAAATCTCTAATGTACAAAGTGAGTAGGCAAATCAGATTTGCTTCCTTGGGATAATCAACCATACAGCTCATGAGGCCGACTTATCTTCCTAGTGGGTCAACCAAATCAGAGGGTTTGACAGTAGCAGAGTGTCATATCTTGTCGACTTCAGTGAAATTGCTAAGGGTTAAGCAGGCTAGTTGAATACTGTATGCTACTCGCTACAGGACTGCAAAGAATGCAAGCAAATTGTTCATATTCCAGAATATGACGAAAAGAACATTCATTATAGAGAACTGGGTACCATTTCATTATAGGAGGGAAAAGGGGTTCATACAAAGCAACAGAAAACAAAAAATGAAATATGCGCACCTAGGGCGGCTACATATCACATACATACCTAACAAGTCAGGTGGCTACAGTTATCATCTCAACTAGTATCTCGTTGATCTTTCAAATAACACCTTCCGCAACCTCAGCAACCTCTAAGATCGGTGGTCTTGGTTAAAATATATTTGTGCAATACTAAGCATAACAGCCAGTGAGCCAGGTCACTTCATGCTTCTCATATGTCCAAATGCAACATCGATAGTCTGATATGACAATATCTGAATCTGAGATCTTTCCCTTGTCAAACACAGAGATGGTCTAAGAATTTGGAGTTGGACTGTACGAAAAAAAAATTAACCCAGGATTTCATCTTCCTGGCTCAATGCACTTAAGGCTACTGGAAGTATTGTTGTAGAAAGTCGTAGTGCACACATAGTTTTCCATGAGCTCATGCAAACCCAGCTTGCCTCATATCATCCAACGATGCCCTGTCGGAGAGAGAGGAGCTCAACGCGGAGGCGTGTTCATGCCGACGCGGACGCCGTAATTGTAGAGTGTGCATGATCTCTCAGTCGGGGTCTGGTACTCTGGTCAGCAGCACTGCAGCAGAGAGCGACGCGACTCTAGAGCATTTTACGTTCGCCAAGGGCTAGCGGAACTCGCGCTGGAGCCTAGGGTACGTGGCGCGGTTGCCGCGGACAATGTCGTCTAGGTGGGCTACGGCCAGTTGTCTATATGAGGCGTCTATATACTGGCAGTTTTGCGAACCCCCCCTCCCCCTGAGGCAATGCCTCCGTCCCGTTCCCCGAGGTGGAACCGACGCGGAAGGACGCGCTGTACAGCTCGTCGTCTGGCAGCGCCGCGGCACGCTAGATCCCGCGCGCCTCCTCCTTCCGCCGCCAAATCCTTCCCTCCCGCGCGCCTCCCCCTTTCCCTGCCCGCCCGGAGGAGCAGCTGTGGTCGTGGGCTCGCGTGGTGGAGAGGATGGCGCCAGAAGGTCGACGGAGGAGGCACATCTCGGACTCCTCCACACCCCTGCCCCTGCCTGGAGCTACGCCGCCGCCGCTCGAGCTGCGAGCTCCATGCCTGAAGCTTGGCCGCCGCCGCCGTACAGACTGCTAGGAGCTCGGGCTTGACTAGATCTGGCCTCTGGCGTCGCTGCACACAGGAGAGGAGGGGCATCCGCCGCGTTGGCCTGGACACCGGCTCGAGATGCGTAGGGCTGGTTGCCACTGCCGCGTCGGCCTTGCCGCGCCGGACGCTGGGCGGGAAGGGCTGGCCGCCGGGCGCTGCTCGTGTCTGGGCGCTGTCCCAACTGTTGTATCGGTGTGGCAGCCGCCGGCCTGAGCAGTTGGATTCTGTAAGGAAAGATTCCGATCGGCCTTCAGGGATTTTGCTCCGTGGATTCTGCAAGGAAGGATTGAAGCTGAAATGCTTTTTTGGGTTGCTCGGGCAAGCAGAAGAGCATAGAGGAAAAGATGAGCTAGCTAGTTGTGGTTGTGGTGTTGCTTGTTCTGCCGACGGAGAGAGAAGGAGGAGGCGTGGGGTGATGTGGCTGCTACTGCCTATGCTGCCAGCTAGTGTGTCGTTGTTTGGACGCGTGTGAGTGTGGAGATGAGAGAAATAAGAAATAACCACCACACAACTAGTATAAAAATATATATTCATATTTCTCTTAGCTACATGTAAAATATTAATTATTGTAATCATATTCATATTATTTATGTTTGATATTATTCAATCAAATAGCCACACAATGATATATATAAATGTATTTGTAGTTGATCTTAAGGGCAATATAAAGCATTAAATAGCTTACAGACATCCTATCTGTCTATGGGCTGTACATACGCAGTACATGCCCACGGGTCACGGGGGCCGTTTGCGCGAGACCCCGGGGAATTTACGGCGGCGGCCGGGCGGGACACGCACGGAGCATGGATCCTTGTCTGCCCCAGTAGTACGTGTCCCGTACTACCGCCTCCACGCAGATCGCCGCCCGTCTCCTGCCGCGCTCGAGTACTGATGGGCGGCGGCCTCGCCGTCATATAGCTAGCAACTAGCATCGATCTCTACCGATGGAGTATCTTTCTGCTGATTTGAACACGAGCGCGCAACGATCTCAATTTCTCGTACTGTGGTGGCACAACGACGGGACGGCTCGTCCAAGCCCCAGATTCCAAACAGGGCCGGCCCGAGGCGGCGCTTTTATTAGCGCGCGCCATGCCGCGGGCGACGCGCTGGGCGCTGGCCGTTCCCTTCCCGGCGCGGCTGCGGCTCCCTCTCCCCTCCTGTCCTGTCCCGCCAGGCAAATGATCGAAGCGCCAGAAAAAGGGTTGACGTCAGGACCGCCGCGCCGAACACGGATCGTGTCCTTCATTTTTTTTCCTCCGCGCGCGCGCGCGGCTCTGATCTCGCCGGCCCTGCCGATGCCTGCCCGCGTTCGCGCCTTCGATCGCCGGCCATGCGTTATGGGTGCCACCGTACCCCTGGATTCCGTGGACAGCAGATCGAGTAGGGGTGGTGCCATGCGTATGCGTTAGCAGCTACTCTGTACTACTAGTGAGACGCTCACAGATCAGTTTCGTGCTGCTTCGATCTGCTTGTTGGGTACGGTGCGCCCGCCCGGCCGGCCGGCGATGGGCAGGGGATTCATTGGAACTCCGCACCGGTACGGGCACCACGCCAAGCAAATTGTGCAACGCGAGATGATATCGACCGTGTTGGTTGCTTGCGGGATCCCCCTCCCCACCCAATCTACAACTTATTATTGCTGCTCGCCGCCGGCCCGTGCGGAATCCGTCACATGCGCCTTGGCCCCGCCGCGCTCCCGCTCGATCGATCGTGCATGCTGCTAGCTAGCTTGTACTACGCCACAAGCATATGCGTGCTTCAATTCGGCTGCCAGCCCAGCATATATACTATACTATCGCGTGGCCACACCAGCCGCCCCAGTTGCTCGTACAGCGTTCATCTGCCGTACACCTCCGGGCACTGGTTTGCATGGTTCCAACACTCAACATCCTCTGGGCACACAAACATCACACCATTGTCCAACATCCGCCAAATTGCATCCTCCATATCTTCCAATCGATCTGCCTTAGCGTAGAACCTGATAATTCCATGGTGCAGTTGTGTTTCAGAACTCAAGTGTGTTCCCTTTTGTTTTTGTATTAGCGCAAGTAGCTGCTCCATTCCATCAATGTCACTTCCATCCAAACATATTCTCGTTAATCTCCCAATTGTAGCTTTGTTCAACTCCCAATTGCCATCGCTCACACGTTTAAGAAAGTCTCTTACTGTGTTGGTCTCTTCTTTTCTAGAAAGCATCTCAAGATTGGCCTCCAAAATAGTAGAGTTTGGCTTAATCCCCAAGGATATCATTTCCTCAAACACCGTTTTGGCATCATCCAGCATGTTCAACCGAACAAACCCTGTGATCAAAGATTCAAAAGCTTGAATACTTGGAGTAAACCCAGCATTCTTGGCAGCTACATACCAGCTCAGCATGGCATGACCACTTCCGAGCAGCGAAAATGCAGATATGAATGCATCATATGTAGTGGAATCAGGCTTGCAACCATCTATGCCTTCCATAGCCTCATATAAGGTCATTGCGGAGAGGAGATCTCCAACTGACAAGAAAGTGTGTGTCATAATACAAAGAACAAACAGCTGGCGGAAAGTGGCGGAAAGAAAAACAAGCAATGTTACCAGTTTAAAGAATCCTGCCTAACAAAAGACGAACCCAATTTGGTAAAGCATCTACAGCATGATGGACATGAGTGGACGAACCCTATCAAGATCAAATGGACCACACAAGTTGTTGCTTTTGGTCTATGGATCTATGCATCATATATACAACTATGTATCTATCATTCTATCCATAGTAAGCTAAAGCACTGAACATTGCTTTGTGACAATGATCCTTTCTAGAAGGATGAAACCCATTGGACGGTCACTACTTAGCTATACAATCAGTACATCAGTACATGGACTGTGGGCAACCTCACAGTGGTTTTTTCACTTAGCAATTTAATAGAAATATGGATTTGAAGATAATTTAAATTTAACTATAAGAATCAAGGGCACACATAACCCAGTGTCCAGATGAGGGTAGGCCAATAGGTTGGGAGCATGAACCTAGTTTATCCATAATTAGTGACTAGTGAGATGCTCACATATTGGGTCATAAATCCTAATGTACTAAAACATCTGCCACACAGGTTAAGCTATCGAGAAAATGTCAGGTACCATTTCCTTTCTTAAAAAGAAGTCAGGAAAATGGGAATCTTTTTTATATAACAGGGTCCCTGACTATGGATCATCGTCTGTTTTAATTTCACAGACTACTGGTCACCAGTTTGAATAAATATGCACATGGAGTCAGCATGGAAATGACACAATCATTCACCGACCAGCTCTGTAGCCCATCAAAACCAAAAGTGAATCTTAGTGTCCTCTCCTAAAATCTCTAATGTACAAAGTGAGTAGGCAAATCAGATTTGCTTCCTTGGGATAATCAACCATACAGATCATGAGGCCGTCTTATCTTCCTAGTGGGTCAACCAAATCAGAGGGTTTGACAGTAGCAGAGTGTCATATCTTGTCGACTTCAGTGAAATTGCTAAGGGTTAAGCAGGCTAGTTGAATACTGTATGCTACTCGCTACAGGACTGCAAAGAATGCAAGCAAATTGTTCATATTCCAGAATATGACGAAACGAAGAACATTCATTATAGAGAACTGGGTACCATTTCATTATAGGAGGGAAAAGGGGTTCATACAAAGCAACAGAAAACAAAAAATGAAATATGCGCACCTAGGGCGGCTACATATCACATACATACCTAACAAGTCAGGTGGCTACAGTTATCATCTCAACTAGTATCTCGTTGATCTTTCAAATAACACCTTCCGCAACCTCAGCAACCTCTAAGATCGGTGGTCTTGGTTAAAATATATTTGTGCAATACTAAGCATAACAGCCAGTGAGCCAGGTCACTTCATGCTTCTCATATGTCCAAATGCAACATCGATAGTCTGATATGACAATATCTGAATCTGAGATCTTTCCCTTGTCAAACACAGAGATGGTCTAAGAATTTGGAGTTGGACTGTACGAAAAAAAAATTAACCCAGGATTTCATCTTCCTGGCTCAATGCACTTAAGGCTACTGGAAGTATTGTTGTAGAAAGTCGTAGTGCACACATAGTTTTCCATGAGCTCATGCAAACCCAGCTTGCCTCATATCATCTATGGTTGAATCAAGTCTTTCATGTAAATCAAACTTTCGATATCCAGCAACCAATATATCATATGTAGACCTGTTCAGCTTGAAGAAACATTGAATGCGATTCAAGAACAAATCCAACCTATCAAATTCCTTGTGACGAAAATAAGAACAGATTATGACCTCAATATCCTCTGGGCACACAAACATCACACCATTGTCCAGCATCCGCCAAATTGCATCCTCCATATCTGCCAATCGATCTGTCTTAGCGTAGAACCTGATAATTCCATGGTGCAGTTGTGTTTCAGAACTCAAGTGTGTTCCCTTTTGTTTTTGTATTAGGGCAAGTAGCTGCTCCATTTCATCAATGTCACTTCCATCTAGGCATATTCTCGTTAATCTTCCAATTGTAGCTTGGTTCAACTCCCAATTGCCATCACTCACACGTTTTAGAAAGTCTCTTACTGTGCTGGTCTCTTCTTTTCTAGAAAGCATCTCAAGACTGGCCTCCAAAATAGTAGAGTTTGGCTTAATCCCCAAGGAAATCATTTCCTCAAACACCGTGTTGGCATCATCCAGCATGTTCAACCGAACAAACCCTGTGATCAAAGATTCAAAAGCTTGAATACTTGGAGTAAACCCAGCATTCTTGGCAGCTACATACCAGCTCAGCATTGCATGACCACTTCCGAGCAGCGAAAATGCAGATATGAATGCACCATATGTAGTGGAATCAGGCTTGCAACCATCTATGCCTTCCATAGCCTCATATAAGGTCATTGCGGAGAGGAGATCTCCAACTGACAAGAAAGTGTTAACAAGGTCACTGAAAATGCCAGTGTTCAGATGAATACCCTGTGCCTCCACGCATTCCAAAACTCTCGTCGCGAGTGCTGTGTTCCGTGTCTGAGCACAGAAACGGATTATCTTTGAGTAAGTGTCGCAACCATGAATCTCTTCCTTCAGTAGCTTCTCTAGCTTCCATTCCAAAACCTAATTCAATGTTCACCATTCAGACCATGTTAGTTTGTGGCATTAAACATATCTGTTTTCAGATAGATACACCCAAAACAGAAAACTCCTAAGAATTTACAAAGATGTATAAGAAAAATCAAGTAACCAACTAATCATACTGGCATTTCAAAAGGTAGATCATTACATGATATAACCATGTACATAATTTCGCATGATAATAAGAATAAAATGCTAGTGATAGTGTGATACGCATCGCAGACCGCATTCTGCCCCGTGGGGAAACGGAAATTTCCTTCTGCCGCAGCACTAAAAACGAACACTAAATCGAACCGTAAACGCTGCGCCGGTGCGCTGTGGGAAAGACTGCGCTGAGTGAGGAGGAGAGAAGCGACTCACGAGGTGCGCCTTGGCCGGAGAGGACGCGCGGAGGAGCGCGGCGGCGAGGGGCTCCCAGAAGCCGCCGTCACGGTGCTGCGCCGAGGAAGCAGCCTCCTCCATGGTCGCCTTCACGCGGCTCTCCGGCTCCGAGACCAGGCGAGCGAGTAGAGTTCCCTCCGTCCCCGACGCCGCTGCGGCCGCCGCAGTCCCCATCCCGCGCCACAGGCGCCGGCGAGCGGCGGCGATCGCCATCGATTGCTCTCGCGGTCGCGGCACCTTCGGGGGCCGCGGTGGGTGACGGGCCTAACGGGTGCTGTAGTACGCAGGCCCAAAAATCATCTACGCGGACGTATAACATGGCCCGTCTTAGGATTCCAGTGAATTTCGGCCTGCTAAGTAAAGGACGTCCTAGTGGGCCCATGTCTCTCTGCCACGCGTGACGCATGCCTGTCCCCCGAGTCCCGACGAGCTTCATCGAGCCGGCCAGCCCTTGGGCACGCGCCACGTGGCCATGCATCGCCGCGACGCGCCTCCTCTTGCCCGCCTCCACGTCTCCGGTCTCGGCACACATGTCCCTCCTCGAACTGCACGCACGCCGCATATAAATCGCGACGATCCGATGCCACCGAACTGCGAGTTGCAAGCATACGAAAATCACATGAGCGAATTGAAGTCAAACAGCAGTGCACGTCACTTGAATTTTGGGCAGGTGATACTGATAGTTTAGTTAGTTCAAGGATGAGCCAGGAGCAGCCGAGGAGGCCGTCCGACCAGCAGGAGGCCGGCGGCGGCGGCGAGCAGGGGCAGGGCGCCGTCCGCTACGGCGACGTGTTTCCGGTGAGCGGCGTCCATCCAGGCGGCGGAAGCAAGGGCCACTGGGCTGGACGCGAACGTCCCCGGCGGCTTGGCCGCGCAGGCGCAGTCGGCCGCCGCGGCCAACGCGTGGGCGGCGCGCGACCAGGACAAGACCACGCTCAGCGACGTCCTCGCGGTACGAGAACCCCGCTGCGGCCGTTGCAGCGGCTTATATCTTTCCCAGCGTTGATGTAACGTGACTAACCTATCTTTCTGTCCTTTATTTGTTCAGAACGCGACGGCGAAGCTGGTGGCGGACAAGCCGGTGGAGAGCGCCGACGCGGTGAGGGTGGCGGGCGCGGAGAGCCGCAACAAGGCCGACGCGACGTCGCGGCCCGGCGGCGTGGCCGCGTCCATGGCCGCGGCAGCGCGGCTCAACCGTGACGAGGCGGTCTGGGAGCAGTGAGCGAGGCGTGCATCGTCGTGCCGTGCGTGTGCCTCCATGGAGACGTCCAGGAGAGCCTAGTTTTGCGTCTATGCCGCGAGTTTGTAATTTTCCAGTCGAATGGGTGTCTTTTTTCGTTGGTTCTGTGCTCATCGCGTTCCACACGCATGCAGCTGAACCCCGTGTGGCCGTGTCAATGTGTGTCAATGTGTCTCGACAGAGTTAGTCCTGATGATGGCGTTGTGGTATGTAATATACGCGTCCATGCATGATCAATGTAAGATACCAGTTGTGAAAGAAATTTGTTTAGCGATCAGGTGGCGTACGTACACGTACATCCACCGTACCGATCATCACAGGGATGCTGAAAAGGCCAAATCAAAGCTGCCACCACCGCAGACCGAGAGCAATCCACGCGCGAGTGAGACGTGGCGTTCCGGCGTGGTACGACGTGACTCAACCCGTCCCGGCGGCACACGGCTACCGGGCACGGGTACAGTTGATTCAAACGGATTCCTCAAGGAAGAGGAAGTGGTGATCAGCGAGTTTGTTTGTTTTTTCAGGATTCGAGTCGCGGTATGATTTTTTAAGATAAAAATCAGAGGACGTTTCTCTTTGCGGTGGATTGATGATTTTTTAAAAGCACCGACGACGAAATATCAATATGCATGAGGAAGAAGCAGAGCTCGTCGGGAGATCCGGCCTCATTTTCTGCCGACAAACTTCAGCAATTCCGTCCGCCATCCCTGTGCACTATCAGAAAAAATGAGCATGGCCCCCCACATGACATGACTGCAAAGGTACTTAATTTTGCTGTTTGCTTGGATCTTCGTGATCGGAGAAACTGTTCTAAGAGCAACTCCGGTGGAGCCCTTTAAATTGAGACATCTAAAACTCATTTGCAGGCCTATCTCTAAAAAATAGAGGCCCAAAGTAAACACTCAACTCCAATGGATATATGAACTCGGGCCTCTATTTCTCCGTGGGCCCATCTGTCAGCCAAATAGATGAAAAATATCAAGTGGGATCAATGGTTGGAGGGGAAATTAGAGGGCCTCTAGAAATGGAGGCTTGGTGGGGAGATTTAGAGGCCTACGCAAAATGCAGGTCCATTTGAAGGCCATGTTGGAGTTGTATTTTTGCTTCAAGTATCTAAATTTTAGAGTAGAGACCCATATAGAGATCCCTGCTGGAGTTGTTCTAACTAGTAGCTACGTATATAGTATTGGTGCGATCTTAGGGCAGTCCCAACCCAAAATATTAGACATGATTTTCATAGCCTCCATATCATCAAGAAACTAGTAGTAGACATTACACTCCCAATGCAAACACCACTCTTCCACCTTTCAATTTGCAAACACTCACATCTTGTCTTGGATGGTGTGTAGACACCATGCTTATGCAAGACACGGTTTCCTTCTCTTTCTTCATTTAATCACTTGCCACATCATCTTTTATACTAGGTGGCAGTCCATTTAATTCTATATGCATCATCCTAGTCACTGGGTTTGGACTGTCGGCATGTACAGCCCGTCTATATGAGGCGTCTATATACTGGCAGTTTTAATCCCCCCGCCTGCTCCTACCGACGGCTCGTGCGCCCGTTCCCCGAGGTGGAACCGACGCGGACTGTACAGCTCATCGTCTGGCAGCGCCGCGGCACGCCAGATCCCGCGTGCCTCCTCTTTCCCCCGCCAAATCCTTCCCTCCCGCGCGCCTCCCCCATTCCTTGCCCGCCCGGAGGAGCAGCTGTGGTCGTGGGCTCGCGTGGTGGAGAGGATGGCGCCAGAAGGTCGACGGAGGAGGCACATCTCGGACTCCTCCACACCCCTGCCCCTGCCTGGAGCTACGCCGCCGCCGCTCGAGCTGCGAGCTCCATGCCTGAAGCTTGGCCGCCGCCGCCGTACAGACTGCTAGGAGCTCGGGCTTGACTAGATCTGGCCTCTGGCGTCGCTGCACACAGGAGAGGAGGGGCATCCGCCGCGTTGGCCTGGACACCGGCTCGAGATGCGTAGGGCTGGTTGCCACTGCCGCGTCGGCCTTGCCGCGCCGGACGCTGGGCGGGAAGGGCTGGCCGCCGGGCGCTGCTCGTGTCTGGGCGCTGTCCCAACTGTTGTATCGGTGTGGCAGCCGCCGGCCTGAGCAGTTGGATTCTGTAAGGAAAGATTCCGATCGGCCTTCAGGGATTTTGCTCCGTGGATTCTGCAAGGAAGGATTGAAGCTGAAATGCTTTTTTGGGTTGCTCGGGCAAGCAGAAGAGCATAGAGGAAAAGATGAGCTAGCTAGTTGTGGTTGTGGTGTTGCTTGTTCTGCCGACGGAGAGAGAAGGAGGAGGCGTGGGGTGATGTGGCTGCTACTGCCTATGCTGCCAGCTAGTGTGTCGTTGTTTGGACGCGTGTGAGTGTGGAGATGAGAGAAATAAGAAATAACCACCACACAACTAGTATAAAAATATATATTCATATTTCTCTTAGCTACATGTAAAATATTAATTATTGTAATCATATTCATATTATTTATGTTTGATATTATTCAATCAAATAGCCACACAATGATATATATAAATGTATTTGTAGTTGATCTTAAGGGCAATATAAAGCATTAAATAGCTTACAGACATCCTATCTGTCTATGGGCTGTACATACGCAGTACATGCCCACGGGTCACGGGGGCCGTTTGCGCGAGACCCCGGGGAATTTACGGCGGCGGCCGGGCGGGACACGCACGGAGCATGGATCCTTGTCTGCCCCAGTAGTACGTGTCCCGTACTACCGCCTCCACGCAGATCGCCGCCCGTCTCCTGCCGCGCTCGAGTACTGATGGGCGGCGGCCTCGCCGTCATATAGCTAGCAACTAGCATCGATCTCTACCGATGGAGTATCTTTCTGCTGATTTGAACACGAGCGCGCAACGATCTCAATTTCTCGTACTGTGGTGGCACAACGACGGGACGGCTCGTCCAAGCCCCAGATTCCAAACAGGGCCGGCCCGAGGCGGCGCTTTTATTAGCGCGCGCGAGCCGGTGGCGTGGCGTGGCGTCTCGGCGCGGTGCCGCCGCGGGCGACGCGCGTGGGTAGGAGGTGGCTGGACGCAAAGCAACAAGCCGATCCGATCCATCTCCCCGTGCGCTGGCCGTTCCCCTCCCGGCCGCGCGGCTCCCCGCCGTGCCCTCTCCCATCCTGCCCTGCCCGCCAGGGAAATGAAACGCCAGAAAAGGGTCGACGACAGGACCGCCGCCGCGCGGAACACGGATCGTGTCCTTCATGTTTTTTCCTCCGCGCGCGGCTCTGATCTCGCCGGCCCTGCCGCGCCCGGCCGGCCGGCCGGCCGGGTCGGTTCCTGCCCGCGTCAGCGCCTGGCCAGCGCGCCTTGGATCGCCGGCCGGCCATGCGTTATGGTTATGGGTACCGCCCCTGGATTCCGTGGCTTAGTTAGTATCTACTCTGTAGGGAACTAGTGAGACCCTTACAGATCAGTTTCGGGTAGTGATGAATGGTGATCATGGACAGCAGAGCTGGGTGTCATGCGAGCTGCTTCTGCTTATTGGCTATTGGGTGCGCCCGCCCGGCGATGGGATGCATGGGCAGGGAATTCATTGGAACTCCGCGCTGGTACGGCCGGGCACCACACCAAATTGTGCAACGCGAGATGAGCGATAGCGACCGTGTTGCTTGCGGGATCCCCCTCCCCCGGCCACCCAATCATCCATCTACAGCTTATTGCTGCTCGCCGGCCCGTGTGGAATCGATCCGTCACATGCGCCCTGGCCCCGCCGCGCTCCAGGCCTCCAGCTCGATCGATGATGCATGCTGCTTGTACACCACGAGCAGCAAGCATATGCATGCTTCAATTCGGTTGCCAGGCCAGCATACTATTGCATGGCCATCCACCGCGCCCCGGCCAGTTGCTCATACAGCTATATGCTAACTACGGAGGACGACGTTCATCTCCGGGCACCGGCTCAAGTAAGGCCAATCTCAGTGCATCGTATAAACAAACGCAATATATATAGGATGTTTATTTAGAATATAAACAAATTATATATCTTGGCTAGATAATTAGTGTATCATTGCAGTCGTGTTCATCAGTATATATAAACAGATTAATTATATATCTTTCATTTCCACACCATGTCGATCAAGCTTTCGAATTCAAGTGGTACGTCGATATATGCGTGTAGTAGTTGCTCAATAATATAGGCTCGATCAGCTAGCTGCTTATTTCACTGCTAATAATAATTGTACCTAAAGGCCGGGACACAGCGGCGCAGCGCTGTGTGGAGGAGATCCTCACATTGGGGTGACATGAGAAGCAAGGACACAGTACTGATCGATCGCTGGTACGTAGATCGATGCAGATGGGCGAGCGAAAGGGAGACGACGGCGACGAGCGATCACGTGATGTACGCACACGCTACTACTGTACATGTATACTACGCACGTACTGTACGCTTCGGCCATTCATTACGATGCATGGTCCCGTTAAACGACCGAGACGTACTCCGCCGGGACTCCCATAGATCGAGCGCGACGCGACCCGCTTTTGAGCAAGTTTTGTTACGCGTTGTTTTCAGGTCGCTCCAGCGAGCGGTTGTTGCCTTGTTGCTCTCGCTCTGCTGCGTAGTACTACCAGCTAGCTTAGCTGCGACAAGGGAAGAAGTTGGTACGCATGCACAAGAAACCGCCTGCGTGCAGGCCTCGTCAATAGCGGCATTATCCATCGTAATCATGGATCATTATCGGTTGTGCTGCAAACGAGCTAGCCCGGCCAGAAACTTCTCTGAACACTGTTTTATGATGATCTGAAGAAATTGAATGCTGCAGCAAATGGAAAATATATCTCTGCCACAGGATAGATAGTGTGTACGGAGTATATATCTCTGGCGTGGCTGCATGAAACACGTTAGCGATAAAGTAGGATATTTGTGCATCCCTTCTCTTGTTTTCTTCTCAACAACACACAAGGCAACAAAAATAATCGATCCAGTAGCAGCAGAGATCGACAGAATTGTGGTTGACGTTCAACAATCCAACAATATGCACACGCCAATACTTTAATCTTCAATGTACAGTGCTAGTTGCCGCTTCCTGCCGGAGCCCGCGCGGGTAGCATGATCATGTGAGCCCTAATGCCCAACCACACATGGACACACCTCTGCAACCAGGCATGCCGCTATATATCATGCACTGCCATGCATATGCCCCCTCTCTCTTCTCTTCCAGACAACGCTGTTATTCTGCATGCAGTTTCTTTGCATTGCTTGCTAGAACACACAGGACACTTGACAGCGTGATCAGCAGCAACACGTCACCATGGCGACGCCGTAGTACGAGGGCACATGGAGCCATCACTAGCTACATGGTCACGACACTCACCTTTCATGTGTACTGCAGCCTCAGGTAGCCTCAGTGAAAAAAAAATGTGGATATGATACACACACTGGCACACAGACGCCGGGCGTACGTGGTGCAGTCTGTAAGAGCTGGACCAGTGCTGCTGGAAAGTAAATGGGCGTACCCGTGGAGTGAATATGAGTGAACTCTCAGTAAGACAGCAATCGTTAATCGGCCAGTTCTGTCAATTTTGGACCAGGGCGCGCCAATTGTGTATTGTACCATGAAGCCATTGTGGTTGTTGAACATTCAAGAGGCGACTGATGTAGGTGTGGTCGTAGTTGTACATTGCGTGCATCGAGGAGTAGTATAATGACAGAGGATGGATACGATGCTCGGGTATAGGTGAGGACATTTCTTGCCCTCTCATAAATTCCATCAGAAGAAATGTAATCTACTATCAGGACCGAATTGCATGCATTTCTGTACGAATTCAACGACAATCTCAAAGACATTATTTGGATGTACGGTAAAGATTGTGCAAGATGCCGTCGTATGTGCGTACACGGTTGCACATTTTCCTAGATACTGCTGCGTTCTTCTTCCTCGCCGTTGTCCGTTTCTGTTGAGAAAATAGACCTACCACTATACAATCTGAATATCTCAAGTGGGAAAGCTAGCTATATGTCATTTTTCTGTTGCCACTTGCATTGCAGGTATAGGATCAACCTTCTTGACCAGAAAATGTGACTTACTGACTTTGTCAGCTTGCACTGAACTCAATTCGTCCAATAATAGGTGAGTCCCCATACCTAGAAACGCCACTGCCTCACTCACTCCTCCTATAAACTCGTCGCAGCGTCACATACCAACTTCTCACTCCACACTCCATTCTTCACGACCCCAAAGCTCAGCTACCAGCTCCGGTTCAGTGTTCACGCCTACCAAACAAAACCAAGAGAAGAGCAAGCTAGCTAAGCTAACACGATGCTCGGATGCTTCTCCCGGCGGCGGCGGCCGGCGGGATCACCGGCGCCGGAGCCCATGCCGGGGTCCGACGACGCGTCCACGTCGGTGGCCTCGACCTCGGCGGCGGGCTCCACCTCCCCGTGCTCGTCTTCCTCCTCGGCCCGCTGCAAGAACGACGACGCCAGCGGCGGCTCGCCACACGACGGCGGCGGCGCGGTGGGCAAGAACCCGTCGGCGCTGTCGGAGTCCGGGCTGTCGTCGGCCATCGCGTCGCGGCGGTTCTTCCTGTCGTCCCCGGGCCGCTCCAACTCCATCGTCGACTCGTCCGCCGCGCACGGCGCCGCCGCCATGGGCCTGAGCGTCGGCGCGGCCGGGGTGGCGGTGCCGACGTACTCGCCGGACCCGCACGCCGACTTCCTCCGGTCGATGGAGGAGATGGCGGCGGCGCTGCGGCTGGACGCGCGGCGGCGCGGCGACAGGGCGCGCCTCCACGAGCTGCTGCTCTGCTACCTCGCGCTCAACGACAGGCGCACGCACAAGTACGTCGTCAGCGCCTTCACCGACCTCCTCCTCCGCCTCACCGCCGTCAACAACCTCCACGACGATTAACTCTCGTATTAGCAGCGAGACTCTGCGACGCATATGGACAGAATTTTGGGTACCAAATTCAGAATTCTTTGCAATAATTGGCGAGTAGTAATTTGAAGCCTCATGCAGATCGACGTCTGAAGGCCATCTAACGACTGTAAATACGTGCTGTGAAATTTCGTAGATGGAAATCTGTCAGTATGCGTAGCATTTTGCTCTAACCTTTTTCTCTGCTGGGTGTGTTGTGAGCAGTGACAGTGAGCGTGCTGGCGAAGATAGAATATGCCCAGCTTCTACAAACAAAGGTGTTTGCTCGGTTTGCTTTGCGTTTGCCTTTGCCTTTTTGGCCATCTCTGCTCTTTTACTGTTGAGCTCTTTAGCTTTCTGTTCTCTTTGGGGGCACTTGAAGGCTAAGTTTGCCTTTTGTGTTATATATAGCTTTTGTGTTATTTAGGCCATGCCAAGCATGGTTTGGAGGCCAAGTTTGCTTGTGTGTTATCTAGGCCATGCCAAGCATTGTTTCAAGGCAAAGTTTTGCTTTTGTGTTATATTTGCCATGCCAGCCATGGTTCGTGTCGCGGTTGCTTGTAACAGCTCCGATGTTTTACCAAACACCAATACATTTGGAACGCGAAAGAAAAATCCTTTAAAATTCCTTGGCTGGCTGTAAACAAAACAAGCCCCACCGTTTTACTAATCGAGAGCGCGCACCGGTGAAGGTTTTGCCTACGGCAAAGCTCATGCAGGTTCAGCCCTCATAAACTACCCCATAAACGAGGTCGCCTCCCTTGAGACGAGCGAGATCATCGGATCCAGCAGAGTTCCAGACACAGGCCGGAATAATAAACAGATGCCGTGCAAAACCAATCGGCTGGGTTCATTCAGCCGTAGTACATGGAGCTGCAGGCTGCTCGCAGCGTACACATGGCTGCCGTGCAGTTGGATGGATCGCATCGCATCGCATCGCATCGCATCGGCAGAACAGAGTAATCATCGGCGCCATTACGTTTCCCGACTCCATTCTCAGTAGAATAGCGCGTGCCATGGACCCCACAAAGTGGCGGTAACGAACCAGCCGGGTGGTACGGGAAAGCCAGAAAAGAGCCGTGCCAACAAAAAGAAGAGGGTAGCAATAGCAAAGCAACAGTCAGGCCGGCCGTTGAGGGCGGACATTGACATGGCAACCGTGAACAAGATCGGCACGGATCTGCTTTGTTTGGAGAGCCTCGTGCCCAGCCGTGTGGCCGCCTGCTCAAAGATATGGAAAAGGAAGCCCACGACCGCGAGATGCAAACAGCACTAACCTTGCGTACCCGTGCTGTGATCCCTGCAACACCATTGACACCGTTGGAGCAGCAAGCAAAGCAGAACCATGATCTACGCCCACCACCGGCCATCACTAGCTCCAGGCATTCTCACCAGTGCTTGCACCGACAGAATCATCTCTGACGGTGCCCAAAGCCGTGTGGACACCCAGTGCGCACACCCCAGACAGGAAGCAGAATGAGCATTATCGGCATCGACACCGCACGTCTGCACCACACTTACACCGACCAGAGACTAGTAACGCGGCAGGTTTGGCGCCCCGCCAAGAGATGCAACACAGCCTTCAGGAAACTCAGGTGCATCATTCTGCAAGCACTAGTCAAACCTTTCTCAAACCCAAGTCATTTTGGAGCTATATTGCCAGGGCTGGACGCGGAGCAACTGAGATAACAAGTATCTTGTTCTACATGGCAAAACAGCTGGCGACCAATATATGGAAAATCTATTGAGCAAATCACACGTTTTAAGCTGTCAGATTTCTGTGTCAAAACATCTGGTCTATACGCTGTCACTTAAACACAAAAGAACAATTGAGATCTAATTGAACTCTGTATAGTTTATCTAATATATATCCAACATGTTTCAACATAGATACGGCGTAGGGTAAGGATGTCTGATGAGAAGTATGCCACATTCCAAAGAATGACTAGATATGTATTCCGCTACAAGTCTTGAAATTTAAAACCCATAAATATGGTTTCTGGACCATCCACTCTGACTTGTTTGGTTCAACCTCTGATTGGCATGTAAGTTATGGAACAAGATTGACCAAATAATAAACAAAAACAAGTACTTAACTCGGATAAGAAGCATATCACCAATTGGAATTTCAGTGGCATTGCCATCGTAGTTCCACACAAACATTTCCTCTAGCATTTCTGAATATAGATACCAATGCAGAAAGCACATGTGCCCAAAAGAATGGGACAACCCTAGTGCAACAGTATACTGACTATGAACTCCAAAACAAACAAACAAAAGTGCATCAATATTCAAAGAACCAGACAACATCAAAAGTGCCAAGGAAATATGTAGTGACAGCCTTCTTAAGGCTTTGTTTGGGTGCCAGAGTATTGAAGCAGATTAGAGGGATTTGGAGTGGACCTTTCCCCTACAGGTCAAAATCTTCCTCAATCCCTTCCAATCCCCTTCAATACTCTTCAACACTCCATTTCCCAAACAAAGCCTAAGGGAAATTTAAATCTTAAGGCAAGTCAAGAAATAAGGGCAATGCTACATATGGAAACGATAATCAACCAGGAATACTCTATGCAAGACCAACATCACATTTGAAATGGAGAGCAGTTGATCAAGCTAACGATAGTTAAATAGGATGATAGAACTCTTCCAAATAACCATTCACTCAGTGAGCCATATACGCTTGAAAGAAAACACATCTAGTGCAAAATATAATTTCCAGAACTAGTGGTCATAACCAACCTAGCTGCAGACTGCAGGTATTATATTTATGTTAAGATCTTTTGTGCACAGCAGTAGCATGAATCTATGGACTTGGCATCAGAGATAGGCAATACAGGCTTCTGTGCAAATTAAATAAACAGATGGAGGTGGCTTTAGAACAAGAAACTGCAGACTAGTCACTTGGGTCGAATTCTCTTCTGCTCTTGAGGAAAGCCCTTTTTCTCGAATCCAAGTCTAGTTCATCCAGGTCGGATGCAATTGCTAGGTACCCATAAAGTATCCTCTTTCTCTCACCTGTCCTGGTATCAGTCTCAACCAACAAAGGGTTCTGGTCAGAATCTATAGAATGAGTGGCACGCGCACGTGACCAACCTATACGTCCACGATCTTGCCTCTCAAGGAACTCAGCAAGATGCTCAGCCTCCTTCAAGCCAGCTGGGTTGTTTGCGAACTTGATAAGTGTCAAACCCAGGTGCCCTTCCTTTCCATACAAGGACTTCGACTTGCCACCAGAAAATCCTAGTTCTGAAAACAAAGATACGAGATTGGCACAGCTGATACAAAAACATATGCTTAGCAGAGGCATGATTTCTTAAATGGTAACAGAACTTGAGTGATTTTATTCTCTGCTCCATATATGGCTTAATTCTAACTTGCAGCCTTGAACGAGTTAAGTTGCTACTTTGCTTACATTACATAATTTAGTTCAGCAATGAATATGAACCCCACAATGATGCTACCTCTTCTTCCTTAACTAGAAAGGTTGCAACACAAAACACTGGACAGAGAAATGTCACTTTCCAGATCTGACCAACAGAGCAAACAAATCTGCTTGAAGTAGATCAATCGCATAGCTGTCGGACTGACAAAGCAAGACATAATTGATCCCCTTGAGATCAGGATAATACATGACTCATGTTCATGTAACAAAGACATAGGCAGCAACAGAAAATGCGATAACTTACTGTCTGTGGAGCCTAGACATTAGTAGCATTTAGCAGACTGCAAATTCAACAGAAACCATCCAATAAAGCATTGGATGCAATTACTAATTGTAGCCTAAGAAACACTTAGGGAGTAGAGGTGCCCAACAACCGCAGCACTAATCCTCCTAAGGTCAAGCTGAATAAAAGAACTACCAGGTATTTAAGTGAGGAGATAATGGTGCCATCTTAAAGCCGGCCACATAACTACCAGGTATTCTAAGTGAGGAGATAATGGTCCTATAGCGCTATATTTTAGCTTCTGAGGTAGTTGTATCGTTATTCATGAAATAACAGCCTCTTCCTCCCAACTCCCTCTCTCCACACACCTAGAATCCCATATGGCAATGCATGAGGCAACCTATGAGACCGCTGATGTACCTCACAAGTACTGCCTTGACTGTTGGCACTGTCCAATCAGCATAGGAAGAGCTGCTCTACAGCCCAGCAAGAAACAAAATAACAGCAAAATCCTGGCTTTGCTTAACAGAAGTAAGCATATTAAGACAGCGTGTTAATAACATATATTTTTCGATAAAGCATATAGGATAAAGGCACTTGTATGCAAACACTACATTCTCATAAGTTAAAGGCTGCGATATAAATATACCTGTCATTTTCTTATCCATGTCTTTGTTCCCTAAACCCTCAGAGCGACCATCTTTCTTCCTCCCAGTTGCAGTATTGTGAATGATAACAGTTGGCGGCCACACAACAAGGTCCTCCCTACTTGCTCGGACAAGGTCAGTAGGTAATGATTGGTATCCTTTGGAGTTCTCAGGGACTTTTGTATAATCCCATCCCATAAGGACACACAATGCCTTGTGCAAACCAAGATGGTCCACAAGTGAATCTGCACTTGGTGGGTTGTAAGCATGCATGACAAGTCCATGCACATCAGCAAAGTCCTTAGAAGACCTGGAATAGTACACATTGACCAGACACAATCACAAATAAATTAAGATCCAGTCGATTCGGTGGGAAACTAGTGGGCCAAACACAAACTTCATCACAAATAAGATTAACAGGATCTAGAAATGAGAGAGAATCTCAACTAACAAATCCCCGAAACAAGTATATCGCATAAAAATCATAAGAATGCAGCAAGATAGGATTCTATGCCAGAAACATCTATCAACAAACAATTTGAGACATACTCAGTCACTGGTGAAATGATATACTCCTATATGTTTATTTGACAGCTCTGGTGCACCAAAGATTGTATGGACTGAGGCAGCCTAGGGCCCACCAAGGATCTACCATAATTCCACTATGCATTGATAAGGAATACTTATGAGCTTCAATAGAAAATATGGCAATGGATAATAAGTAGTTTTACATGGGGTCTGCACCAAGCCTTGGGTACTCATTTCCAAATCAAATCCTATTAGCAGTGCAGGAACATTTTGGAAGAAATCACCTTTGTACCATCAGAAAACATGAATCAAAATATGAACTGCCAAAAAACTGTTTAAGGTGAGGGGGGAAAAGGATTCTAATGTTGCATCAGGACACTATTGGTTTCTTTCATCCAGTCAGGCAGCAACTGTACAGTCAACTATGCTTTCAACATGCAGGCAGTCATTTAGGGAAATAGATAAATTCAGCTACTTCACAATTTTGTATGGCTCTGAGAGTTTGTAAACATCTGATACACCAGAAGACTATAGAATACATTTGGACCTTCTGATTCATCTTTATTACAATAATACAATCAAAGGCTTGGCTGGTGAGTGATGGTATGTCATGTCCTTAGTCACACAGAACGCGGGACGAGCCGGCGTTTCATGTTCCGGAAACTTCGTTCCAGAACGAGGGGCGGGGCCGACGCGGGATGAAGCCTGGTTCGCGGAGGGAACGGCGCTTGGGTCGCCGTCCCGATTGCTGGCGGAACACAAACCGCTGCACCACCAGCAGCCGCGGCCGCAGCGGCGCAGCCCCGTCAGGTCTACCGCTTGCTGATCCTCGTCGTCAGGGAGGGCAGGAAAGGAGGGGCAGAGGCGTGGAGCTGCCCAGCTATCCTGCAGCACAGAGACATCCCTTTCCCAGATTGTGGCGGTGTCGAGCGGCCAAGACAAGCGGAGAAGATGAACAGCACCGGCACCAGGAGTCCAGGACGATAGAAATTGACAGGCCAGCGATATGGGTGGATTATTTGGTCCATGAGGTTGGATATGGCCCAATTAGGCAACAGCCTGTACGTCAATGCTGTTAGCGCACATTGCTTCTATGCGGCCATTGGACCAATGGCGAACAAACGTTCCGCACTATCGTTCACAAAGCTATTGGTTCACGTTCCACATCTCGATCCAGCGTTCTGACGAAGGTATAAGCTCTTCGTACCATAGTAGCGTTCCATGTTCCGGGTTCCCGTTCCTCGACCCTATCGTTCCGGACTTCCGGGAACCTGGTGACTATGGTCATGTCCTCACACCTCCCTTTAACCTTCCCGTTCCTCGATCCTATCGTTCCAGGAACCTGGTGACTATGGTCATGTCCTCACACCTCCCTTTAACCTCTCCAAAAATCTTTAACAAAAGGAGAGAGAAAACTTGCCAACATATAAATTATCTTCTAAAAACGTTATTCTAATATCCATCATCTTCCTTCCTCTCTCATGAATTTATTGTTATGGGTCATCGTCCTCATCTTCCCTAGATCACTATTAATGAATCTGTCGTGGGCCCCTCCATAGTTGGCTATGGAACTGTCTTATTCATCTTTCTCAAATATAGCCACCCTTCACAATCTTAACAGTGCGATGGCACAATGCAAGCATGGTGGTGCAATTGAACAGGGCAGAGAAGGCCTGACACATGCAGTTCATCTCAACCAGGCATAGTGGCCATGCACAGTGTGCGGCTTAGGCCAAACATAACAAGAAGAGTGTGATGTGGGCAGGGGTATCCTCCTCATGGGGTTGAGTAAGAAAAATAGAGTAGCCAAAAGTTAGCCCTAGAAGCCATGCCTTATTGACAATAGAAGACAAAAAAACCAAGGTCTAGATACCAAGCTAGAATTAGATATAGTGTAATTAGCATGTCAACCATGGAATAAGTTCAATATTTTATGGCATCACATGCAAAACAAACTAATAATAAACGATACAACAAACAATAAAAGGAAATGAAGTGGCACAATTTCAGGAGAAACAATTACAAAATAGCATGTAAAGCTATCACTGACACACAAAAGCATTTGACACTCAATATACAGAACAAAAATTGGTATGCTATGAATGATAGCACCATCTGAAGCCCAGTAACAAGCAAATGCTTCAGGAAACTGGTGCCTCAGTTACGTTATGAAAGAAAATATTCAGATCATAAATCATGCCAGCAAGGCAGCAATACAAAGTACAAAAGCGTGACGGTGAAATTAAAGTCAAGGATACAAGCAGTTAAGCACAAAGTATTATTCCTCGATGTTGATAGGCTACTTCTTGCACTAGACAATCATGAAAAATTGAAAAACACACTGCACAGCCTCAATAATCAATTAATCGTAAAGCCTGCATGTGGCTATATCATAATCCGCTAAATGTTCGCATCTTAAAATACAAACAAAAAAAATTCTGCTACAAGATAAAAAAGCATTCACAAGCACACAATTGCAATCAAGCAGTCAATGAAAAAAGATAATAGTAGCAGATCTACCCGATCTGCCCTTGCCACCACATATAACAACTTGCAAGAGGGGAAGCAGGTAATGCAGATTAGATTTGTTTTCAGAACACTGCACTCAGCAAACCTCACACACCAATACAGTTCTTATTAAATTGCAAGGATATCAAAAAAATTCGTGAAGACAGCGTGAAGTTTCATATTAGATGCCAAAGGCAGACACAAAATTACTGTAGTTCTATACTTCTATCTGGACTTATGTCACACAAGTAAAATACCACTTCAATCTTCAGTGGGTAGAAACGAGACATAAGAAAACATATGTCCAGAGCAAGCTCATTAGCATACGTTACGAAATCAAAAGACACACACAACAAGCGCTGGTGTGGTTCACTAGAATATGATATATCATTACTCTTACATGAAAAAACAAAAACTCCGAGTAGCACAAAAGTTGTTCTTGGAGCAATGATGGCGTTATAACAAGTAGCAACTAGCAAAAGGCAGATAATATATTGTTAAGCACATCTAGCGACTGGAATAGCATCAGCACCAGATAAAACTAAGCAATACAGAAGACAAAATTAACCTCGACACTCCTAGTATGCTAAATGATATCCAAGTGTTAGTCCATAGGCACCCACATAGAAATCTGCCTAGATAAAAGTGCATACCGATTATGCAACATGGTATACTAAAGAAAGACCTATTGCAGGATGATATTGTAAAGTAGGTTTCTCCAGAAATACATAGACATAATGTAATCCGTGACAGCTTAACTAGATAATTGTTAGGGGAACGTCATATCCCGTCAAAGAGTAAGGGCAAGCTCAACAATAGCAAGGAACGAACACAGGAACTTAACTACAAATGATACTAGAAAGCTTGTCAGGAAGAAGGCGGCAAGTGACGTGGGATCACCAAACCTGCCACAGGCGAGGCACGGGACACGGCCGCCCTCGAGGTAGCTCCTCTTCTGCGCGGAGCTCTCGTTGAGCATCTTTGCGTACTTGAGGAACGCCCTCCTGAGCGCGTGCCGGTCCACCGCGGCATGTGGCGGCAGCTGCGAGGGGTGATGCGGCGCGTCGAGCCGCGGCTGCTTGGGGTGCCTCTGGAAGCCCTCGTCCTGGTCGGCGGGGTGCCTGCGCTTAGCCTCGTGCGGCGGCATCTGCATCTGCATCGGCATGGGCATTTGCTGTGGCGGCGGCGGCCCATCCAGACAGAGACATCCCTTTCCCAGATTGCGGCAGTGTCGAGCGGCCAAGACAAGCAGAGAAGATGAACAGCACCGGCACCAGGAGTCCAGGACAATAGAAATTGACAAGCAGCAATATGGGTGGATTATTTGGCCCATGAGGTTCGATATGGCTCAATGACGGGTGGGTGGGGGTCGGGGTGCGGGCGGAGGTGGATGGCGCGGCCGCGGCCTTGTCTCCGGCCGGGGCGGCGCCCGGTGGCGGTGGGCCCCAGCGAGATTTGCGGGGCGGCGCCATGGCTGTGGGGGGCTTGCCTGCGGCGGAGGGCCTCGGGGGAGGAGGGTTAGGGTTCTTCATCGCTTGGGCGATCGCGGGGGATTTTGGGGGGAATGGGGATTGGATCGGATTGCGTCGGAGACGAGACGAGGCCCAGACCAAACTCTTTTACCTATATCCCATTATATTATAAAAGTTGGTGGTTACCTGTGTGCCACAAAAAAGTTCGTAGACACCTCTGTGCCATCGTGCCAACTTTCTTTTACCTGTGTACCATTTTGAACGGATGGAGGCTAACGGAGATACAAATAGACTGTTTTGCCCTCATGCGGGGCCCACTGTCATCCCTACCGGTCCGGCCGCCGCCTGTCCGCGCCGCCGCCCACGCCGGGGAGGGAGAGAGGTCGAGGATGAGGGCCGTGAAGGAGGTGAAGGGAGGCGGCGTCGGCCGTCGGCGATGAGAGAGCGTGGAGGTGAGGAGCTCCTCGGTGGCGGCGAAGAGGTCGGTGAGGAGCTCGAACTCGGTCATCTGGTGGATGAGGCTGCGGATGTGCGGCACGTCGCGGGCGTCGGCCAAGCGGAGCTCCGCCCACACGTCGCCGGAGAAGGTGGTGGAGTTGGCCGGCGGGAGGCAGCGCACCGTGACGGAAACAGAGAAGACAGAAGAGGATAGAGTTGGGGTCAGGGGCAAAATGGTCATTTACCAGGTGGGGCCCACATGTAAGAGCCGGTAATGTAACAGAACATGGACGGAATGGCGTGGAGGTAAAAGAAAGTTCGGTCGATGGCACATAGATGTCTACGAACTTTTTTATGGCACACAGGTAATCGTCATCTTTTGTAATGGCATACAGGTAAAAGACTCGACGACCAACGACAACGAAGCAGCAGAGGCAACCGGGGTGATGACTGATGAGGGATGATGATGACGAGGCGCAAGCACACTTGCAAAGTGTTGTTTCCATGTGTGAGTTTACGCAAATCAGGCTGTAAGGCGTAATTTTGGTGTAATCGGACAACTCTATGTGGCCTGTCACGGCCAACTCTATGTGGCCTGTCAATTGACCTTGCTCTTGGGTTGTCATAAAGCTTTTCTCTTAACATTCCAACGTTTGATATTAAGCAAATGATCCCTCTTTCAAATATATCCTATTACTCCTCTGTGGTAACTTTAATTTTATCGTGAGTCAAATTTTTATAACTTTAACAAAATTTATTGAAAAAGAATAATATCAGCATCACCAACCTCCAATTAGTTTCGTTAAATTCACCACAAAATATGTCTTAAATTGTATCGTAGATGCTAATTTGTTTTTTTAACTTAATTAAAAATAGAACAGTTTGATTTAGTACAATGCCAAGATAAATTACAATCGGTTTGTTTGAGACGTTGTGGCTATGGCCTACAATCTATCTAGATATTTCGAAAACAACATGAAGTGATTGAATGGCCAGTCCTAACTCTTGCTGAGCACCGATAATCTTTTTGAACCGGAAACACAGCGAGGGAGGCCCCTACTGTGAAGGACTTTTATTTCAAAAGGGTAAATTGGAGTACAAGAAAGAAAACAAAAGACTAACAACAGGAAACCACACCTACTAACAGAGGCTACGGGAGCTGTACAAAGAGAAACAAAGGAAAGCTATACACATAGTTACAAGTGGGAGTTGACCCAGGAAATGAAGGGTGTTTTAAGTGACTCTTTCATCCTATGAGCTTGATTGAGGCATTCCTCCTTGACTTTGTGTTTCCATCTGTTGATGCTGGCTGGGTTATTTTCAAAGTAAATCATTTCTTTGCTTCCAAATTTGCCAGGCTGCAATAATGAAGATCTCCATGAAGAAGTGACCATTGAAATGGAGTTTGGTCTGTTCCATCATCTGAAAGAAAGGGATTCCATATTGCCATTGGATTCCAATCTCCTGCCAACAATTAATTGCAAAAGGACATGTGAAGAACAGATGCATGGCTGTTTCTTCTCTCTGAGATGTACATAAAACACAGTTGTAATTATTCCCTTCAATCTTGAAATTCTTTCTTTTCAGTAAGTTTCTGGTGTTTAGCCTGTCCATTAGTAATAGCCAAGAGAAGACCCTTAGTTTGTTGCAGCACCTTGACTTCCAGATCCAGAGGAAAGGTCTTGGGGGTTGAAAGTCTTGTAAGCATGGTTGTAGAACTTCTTTGATGTATATTTATGGGATCCCCAAATATAATGCCATTGATCTTTATCTTCTTCTCTTATCTGTATTCCCTGTATAATTTCTTGTAGCTGTACTATAAGTTCCTGCTGAGCCTGCTCAGATAAAGGCAGATGGAAATTATTGAGCAGATCAGTTTCTGATAAGAAGGCAGCTACCGAGATTTTTTGATTTTTGGCAAAGGAAAAAAGCCTTGGCAATTTTCCTGTAGGTAGTGGCCATTCCACACATCTAGCCAAAAAAGGACAGTCGTACCATTTCCCACCATGCAGTTTGCCACCCCGAGCACCGGTAGTCTTGAGAGGTGGGATTCAAATACAATGCCCCGGCATCATTGGTGATACAACTACATCCCAAAAACTGTGTGGTTTTGTCGAACATCAACTAGACAACATGTGTGCCTTTCAATTCCCGAAGGAAAAAAAACTTCATTTTTGTTTCACTCCAAGGAATATATATCTACATTACTCAACATACATATACATAGATCATGAACTCCGCAATGCTAGTTTACAAACACTCTTGCAGACAAGCCACCCTCGTCGGCAACAAACACTGAAGATTACACGCGAACTTGCCCACGTCTGAAATGTCGAAACTCGCCATGCCAGGAATTGTTACACATCCAAACCTACAGAGATACATATATATACTACAATATCTAAGTAGTAAGTACTATCTCCCTGCTCAGCAAAACTCTTGTCCCCATGGATTAAACAATCAATAAATCATCTGCAGATCAAGAACACTGGCTAGCCCCTATAAATACACATATCTATCAAGTGCATGGCATTTCTGTCCATATGAGCTGCGCAAGCTGTGAAGTGAGCACTTCAAGTGGCACCGGCCAAACTGTCACTGAGGTTCTCCTCCAGCTGTTGAAGAGGCTCCAAGGTAGCGACGATGTCACGCATCAGCGGCCTGGCCTTTGGATTGCGGTTAAGGCAATGGTATGCCAGCATCGCCGTTTTCTGCACCGCCTTCACCGGGTAGTCCTCCACGAGCCTGGGATCTACTATGCCGAGCACCTTCTTCTTCTGTGTAAGCAACGGGAATGCCCAGTCGGCCAACGTCTGCTCCCTCACCGGCCGGGATTTGTCCAGAGACTTCCGGCCCGTGATGAGCTCCAGAAGTACAACACCATAGCTGTAGACATCGCTCATTGCCGTGAGATGACCTGGAGTTGCAAAAGAATAACACATTGGATATCCTTAGCATTGAAGTTTTTGGAACCAAGGGAGTACTGAATTTAGATGCCAAGCAGAGTATAAAAGATTCAGAGGCAATTCTTCAAAAAAAAGATTCAGAGGCAATTCCCTTTGCTTATCTCCAAAATTCAGTATCAGGTCATGAGTCAGGGCTCAGGGCCACAAGGCCTTGAGTAAACAGTTGCATTAACCTAGAGTGACTAGCCATTTTTTTTTAAAACTCACGTCGTGGTAGTTAGGCTTGTTCTTGAGTAAGATACACAATACGAGGAGCACATTACCTGTCATAATGTACTCTGGTGCTGCATAACCGTAGGTACCCATAATACGAGTTGAAACGTGGGACTTGTCGCCAACTGGTCCGTCTTTTGCAAGCCCAAAGTCAGATAGCTTTGCATTATATTCCTGTAGATACAATTTTTTGGTGGGATAAAAGAAGATGGTAGTAAGAAAGAGATCATTATTCCAATGGCCTTAAGGATATCAGTGGCTGTAATTTTACTACAAGTTCGCTTTGTTTTTATTCGAGAAAAAGTTCACTTTTTTCCTGCATTTTAGTACATCAACTGGAACTGAAGTGTAACACAAATATAAATTAAAGTGAACCTGCCTCATCTAGCAATATGTTTGATGTCTTAAAGTCCCGATAGATGACTGGCTTCTCAGCTTCATGGAGAAAAGCAAGTCCTTTTGCAGCACCAAGCGCAATTTTCATTCTGATCGACCATGGAAGTGGCACCATTACCCCTGCATTATAAGAGAAGGTATTTTAAAAAGTTTCACAGAACACAGTGGTTGATCTCAAGTGAACAAATAATAACACAAACTGGTCATGCTCAAATTGATAATGCTGCACTTGATACAATTCAGATGCGGTCATGTCATGCTAGTTAAGGATAGGAGCAAGGGACAAGTTTTATGCTCCTTTTGAAGGGATAGTACTTTTCACTGAGTAGGAGAACTTTGCATGAATGTCATGTGCAGGTCAGCAGATGTAAATAAACAATGCTATGATAAAATGACTACAAACTTAGAAAACCAAGCAACAATCTTTGGAGAATATCAGAATTACTTGAGAACAGATGTGACTCCACACTTCCCAGTGGCATGAACTCATAAACGAGAACTCTGTGGTCGTCTTCACAGCAATACCCAATCAACTTCACTAAATTTGGGTGAGAGAGCTGCCCAAGAAATATAACCTCAGCCTGCAACATGAGCAAAATCTTCATATCGGAACATATCAAAGCGAAGCATGCCAAAAAAAACTCCTACAGATAACAACTGAACACAAGCATGCGTCTAGCATTATATATTCAGAAAAGTCAGGTTAGTCACCAGCCACTCCCTATGGCCCTGGAAGCTATTGTCACCATCATGGACCTTAACGGCAACTCTCAAGGGATCTTCTAGTTCTAAACCTTCACGGAGATCCTTGGTGATGAACCCTTTGTAGACTCTGCCAAATCCACCACCCCCTAGTAATGAATCTTGCCTGAAATTTTTGGTGATTCTCTTGAGCTCCTCAAATGTGAATGCTATCAAAGGGTTGCGAGCTGTGTCCTTTCTCAGTGCCTCCACCTCTTTTGGGTTGGATGGCAGCTGGCTGTCTTCCTTTTCAATTCTTTCCGATGGGCTCAGAATTTTTGGAGATTCTACATCAACAAATAGGCAGGTCATATGTGGAGAGCGAAATACAGGCGCAAATAATTCAGGAAACTTTGTAAAACAGTTGTCAAGGTGAACAAGAAGTCAAGAATTTGTAAAGCAGAACAAAACCCCCTGATCATGACATGGAATATCCATAATCAACTGTCAAGTAAATCTTCAGTTCTGAAATAGCCTCAATTTCATTAAGAGTAGACATGCTCACTGATGTTATCAAATATGAGAGATCGTTCTTTTTTAATTTCTACTAAATTAGCGACAGCTTCGTTAATGCCGAAATTGAGGGATCAAACAAATAACACAAAATTATTTATCCTACAGCTGCAGATACGCAATCACATAGATCAAACCAAGATAGAACAGCGTTACCTGATTTGGTTGCGTTGGAAGAAACCCTGTTAAAGTATGGATTCCCCTTAAACCAGCAATTACCCATGGTGCACAACTCCTAAAGAACAAACTCTGCCTCTCCCTCTGTCTCACCAAGAACGCCACTAGCAGAAAAGGAGGCAAGAGAGTGCTCGAAATGCTGATGGTTTGCCTATTTATCACAGGAAGACAACTGATAAACAAAAAGGCACCAACACATACTCCCAGAACTATATATATCACTCCCAGGGATCGAAGCAAGAACGAGCCCTCCTAGTTGTCAGCATAAGACGAAGGAAGAAGAAAAGAACACCGGTGTGCGAGAAGGTACAAATTTTATTCTCCTGATCCTGAAAGCTACAGAGAAGGCACAAACACAAAGGAAAGCCTCAAGTGAACATCCCTTTCTCCATTGAATGAGAACAAAACGCCAAGGAAAAAAGGAAACGGAACAGTTCAATATTGGTAGCCCGTTTCCTCCATATATGCATCATTTATACCCACGGCACACATCTTTGCATTTAAGAAGGGTATGGAAGATTTCTCCTTTTTCTGCATTTATTTATATTTTTTGCTCTACGCATTTCCGTGGGGTTTGGTTTGTGGGGGAGAAGAAAAGGGAGTGTGAAACGCAGCGACCAGACATGAATGAGGTAAAGGCACCAGGCCACCAAGAAGTTTGGGTGGGGGCAATGGGGATTGCAGTTGTGGCTATCTCTGTCCCTCTCCGCTCCCCTGCAATCATCCTTGATTCCACTGTCTCGGCCTTGAGCGATGAAGCCCTTGACCTTGGTTGCTTTACCCTCACTCCTTTCCAAATTGCTTTCTGGGTTGTGGTTGGGACTTGCAAGGAATGCACTCATCTAGCCCCATCTGCTTGATCTCTCAGGGATATGGAATGATGGGGTTTCTTGGTGGAGCGGCGGTGGTGGTGGCGCCCACCCCCACACCCCCACTAGCCAGTAACTGCAGCCACAGGTGAGACTAATCACTGCACTAATTATATTTCCCCATTTCCTTGCTACCAGGAAATTTACAGTCTTTTCGTCGAATTCGCTTTCTTTCCTCCGCGATGATTAAGCTTTGCCGCTATCGAAGTGGATGTCTGAATCACGCATCTCCCAACCACTTTTCTCCAGGGTAGATGTTGCAATCCTCGCGGAGTTGCGCTGCGGTGGGAATTTCTGAATTTGCTTGGCAACTCACCCGGCGTCACTTTTTGGCCGCTATTTTGGCTTGGATGGGCGTGGGAGGGAGGACGAGACCTGGACCAGTGCCGGTCTTCCAAGTTCACAGCACCCACCAAAGGCACCAACCATTACCTCTGTTCCTTCCGATCGCATCTGGTCAGAAATATTTCCCCTTTGTCAGTCTGTCTAAGCAGTGAGTGTCAACATCACTATCTTTTGCCCAACCAATTCCCATGCTTAGGTTAGGTTGATCTCAGTAATTGAGGTCAAGAAAGGCGCGTGACTTTAGATTACTTGCATAGGTGCTTTGTATGGGCAATAAATTACAACACAAAGGGCCCCATCAATAGAGACAGTTATAGTTATTTTGTTTCAGAAAGATCCCTTTTCAAGAGTAATCTGGCGTTCATGTCCCCTTGAGGTTCAGCAGCAGAGCGTGAATTACTTGTTTCCATGAACATAGATAGTTTCTCATTCCATTCCCTGTCAATTTATAATACTAGCAAAGAAATGAGCATGTCGGTGTTATCTGAAGATTAGAACTCACTGTATAGGTGTGGACTATTGCTTGATGATAACCTTGTGCGAACATCACATGTTCTATTGCTTGCTTGTGAAACTTTGAGTTTGAAGTGTTAGAGCTATGCATGTAGCAGATGGTTCACTTTTAGGCTGCACAGTTTCAGGTTCACGAGGGCCTAAGTACAGCTAAATTCTAGGTGATGGGACTGTATGAGATCCAGCTAGTAAACACTGATGTTGCCTGTCTATGTTTTTCCTAACTATGTCGGCATTGGCTGCATTGATGTATGAACTCAGCCTGTCTTTGGATTTTGTATGACTACATGAACCTTGAGGGTACCGACAGATTTGTCTGTGGTTGGTGTGAAAAGAAGTTACATGAGTAGATTGATTATATTGTTCTGTGACAACTTGTGGATATTTTGATAATTTGATTGGGTTAGAATGTTGCCTGTAGCAGGCCATACCTGTCATTTTATCAAAATAGCACATTTGTTTTTTTTTTGTGGGTAAGCCTAAAGGCTACAGGCCTTTCAAGTTGCATTCCTTTTGCTCTTCCATTTTCATAGTTACACGTCAAGGAAACAGGCTCCACATGGGCTTCCTTAGTTGTCTGATCCTAGAAAGCCCTAAAGGTAACATAATTTGTTGGTCCCACTAGAAAAGATCACTGCCTAGATTATCCTACAAAGCATCTTGCACAAGCAGTGTTTGTGAAACTTGTCATTTGGAAATTAAAATCCTATGCATTTAGCTCTAGTTGTCTAGTATTAATTCTGATGGTACCATACTGTTTTTTTGTGGTTCTGACTCCTGATTCTGAATCGTGCTTTTTTATCATTCTTCATTTTTGCTCCTACATCACTTCTGTGTCATTCGACACCAGGTCACCAGCCCCATTTCAGTAAATGAGTTTCTCCCTGTAAGTTTCTAGTACACTCGATTAGCTTTCAAGTCTGGTGTTTGTTTAAAATTTATTGATCCAAATAAAACCGGCAAGACTCAAGGGGTTGATTGCGAATTAGTTGGTAGTAGACTCTGGTGGTTAGCTGCTAGGTTGGTCTGCTAATAGCTCTTTATTGGATTATGTTGTTTGCTCATTTTATCTTTTTTACAAACCGAGGCAAGGACCTAACTGAAAATATACTATTTCATTGAGATTAACAACGAAGGGTCAGCGAGATTGTATTTCCGGGGTTATATCTTTATTGGACCTGTAAAAACGTGTTTCAATTCCGTCTTGATATAAGATTCACAATCCCTGTTTTCATTCTAAAAGAAAACTTGTGCGTGGCTGAGTGTTAAAACATGTTCAGTTCAATTTTTCCTGCACTTTTTCCCTCAAAAGGTAATGGCTTGTATGCTATCACCTGAAATATCCCAATCTAGATAATGTACTTATAAATACACAATGTCGAGATAGTCATAAGCTTGAAAAGTTTTGATCTCCATTTCGGTATGGTTCCTAGAATCATACTGGCTGTTTATCTTGAACAATTTGGTATAATGGGTTATGAAACTTGGAACCATTATATACCTATCATTGACCAAAGTTATGTAATTTTCTTACTAGTTAGAATGTTTTGAGGAAAACTCCAAATTATCTTTCCCTGTAGGAGAACTCCAAATTATCTTTTCCCTGTAATTTTCTTATTTTCTCTATTACGATTTCCTAGCATTTTCAGGGAAATCAAATGCTACCAAGAATCATGCTGTGATTATGTGTGAAAACACCTATACAGGCAGAAAGGTGTTCCGTCCTGCAGCAGACAGAATGGCAAATCCAACATCATCCTAGGGATGTCTTATTTTGGGAACAGTCGTCTGCTTCATGGGGGTTCGGCAAGACAGTTTGAGTCATAAAAGAAAAAAAAAACTCAGTAGGCCATGGAAATGCTTGTGCAAGTAAGGAGAGGTGATGCTGCCTGTTTAGTCTTCGTGCCACCATGAACGGCAACTTGCATGCACCTGGCCATGCAAATCCTTGTGGGGGCGTGTAAGGAGGTATAATTGTCTGTTTGGCCTTCAGGAACTCCACAGAAGGCCCATTTGCCATTATCAATCCATCCTCAGACGTATTTGTCTTTTCGTTGGTCTGTGCCTACCATGAAACCAAAAGACCAATTGGTATATGGAGCCTTGGAGGCTGCACAAGTATTCCTCTCAGTTGGATTCACCATAATTGGCCTGCATGGATATGAGGTAGCCAGTGAACATGTCAACATGGATAATCAAACACATCTTAAGTAAACCAATTATTTCTGTGTTGCCAAAAATGCTGATGTAATAATGTATCTAAAAGATAAAAAGATTGACGGTCGGTGAAGCATACTGGTAGATCTTTTTGGTGAAGTAGTGAACAAGTATGATTAACCAAACTCATGCCAAGGGGAGTGTCTGGTAAGATTCATACTGTATGTTTGATACATTTTTTTCTCTATCTCTGACGATACTAGATTGTTTGCTCTGGATATGATTTTGTCTGCGTTTTACTGAATTATACTAAACCCGCAAACCGTCATCTGCAGGTTTCCTTTTTCCTATGCGTATCTTTGAAATAGATATTGTCCTCCGTGTTCTTGAGAACTATAATTAGCACGTACAGGCATATTTTTCATCTTGCTAATGCCTCCTAAATATTATTAATCATCAGCTACGAATTTAACACATATGGAATAATTTAGCTCTCTGAGTGTCCTTTTTTTATTGTAAGCAAAACATACACTGCATGGTTTAAATATGGTAGATGTACTGCAGAACCTTTTTCTTTTACAAGACAGACAGTTACAAGTGGCTGAAATATATAAGCTGATAATGAATATGGTTGAATGACTACAAATAAAGTAGGGCGCATGAAGGAAAAACCATAATAATTAAAGAAACACAGTCCATGCTGACTAAGTGTTGGTATTTCCTGCGAACCATGTGTGTTCATTATTTGTGAGATCGCATTGCTTTTGAATGTTCTGTGAATGCATAATGCTTGCACGGGGTGTATGTCTACCAGCAGCAACATGTACAGTAAGCTTCCTGTTTCTTCACATAAGCTGCACCTTTCTAAATTTACCATTGCTGAAACATGAGATGAGAAAACCCCTTTCATCTTAATTTAATGGAACACTGCTGGATATTATAAATTTTATGCAAATGCAGTACCAAGTCACCGTAAGTTTGCTATTACCTGGCTACTAATGGTAGGTGCAACGATTGTCTTGTCGTTAAATTGGATCTTTAAGATACAATGATATGAGCACACATATGATCTTTGTAACTCAATCCTTGCCTATACCTTTGAAAGTCTAGACCGTTAACCTTAGAGTTTAGCCTTTTAGTTAGTTAAACTGAAAGCTTGAGGTTAGCCTTTAGAGAATTTCAAAAGCTTCAACATTCCAACTTGTCTATAGACTATAGCTGATAGCTGGATCTTACCTCTTTTTGTGTAGGAAGTAAAACAAAAGCATTAGATCAGATGATTAAAACATGAGGGCGAGAAGGTTAGGTCGCTATGAACAGGTTTAGGTCTGTTAGTTATCTTACACGTTGTACAGTAGCTAGACTCTGTACTTAACTCGATAGGCTTAATCATCACATCAGTGATCTATGGACTAGATCACTAGATGAATCAGGCAGATGGCATGATGCAGCCATGGAGGGCTGTCAGAGCCAATTGTAGCTTTGCAAAGCTTGTCTTGCAAGCACCCTACAGCTTGGAACGAAGACATGCCCCCACAGAATAATATGCTATGTCCTTTGTCTATCTCCCTATATATACCCCTGCCATTCCAGTAAAGTCATCGTGTAAAGCACAATGGCAGTTTTCCTGCTGATGCTGCTTGTTGTTTTCTCTCTTTCCTTTGCCGTTTATTCCATTCAATCTACCCCAGGATCTCATGCAGATGTACTATTTTCCATAGAATTTGGGGGTCCTTTTTATCCTTTTTATCAAATCATGTCTTCACATTCTGCATGCTCTCTTTCTGTTATCTTGCAGGTTCACATTGTGTATTTGGGCGACAACAATGGCCTCAGTCCTTCTCTAACTTCGCAGTCTCATCTGCAACTTCTGTCAAGAGTCTTTACAGAGTAATTGTTTGTCTTTTCTCCTTTTGTAGTAGTTGGTTTAAAAATGAAGAGAGCTAAAACAATACGTGCTGAGATTATCATCAAGTTAACTACCAAACATAATGCAAAATCTTCATCCTTTATTAAACAGTCCTAATTTAAATTTCCGCTGTCAATCATGTACCAGACGCTCAGTTCATTTAGGCATGCTTAGTCTGATTGGTAAAAAAAATTGAAGGCACTTATGCACTCAACATTGCAGGCCGGATGAAGCAAGAGAAGCTATTCTGTACAATTACAGCTGTGGATTCTCTGGTTTTGCTGCACTGCTCAATTCAACACAAGCTGCCACCTTGTCTGGTAGACTGCATCCGTTGCCTGTTGTCAGAACATGCATACATCTACCTAGTTATGTGTAGTTCATAATTGGCATGCACTTACAAGAAACCTGATGATCAATACATGCAGAAACAGAAGGGGTCATATCAGTATTCAGGAATAGGATACTGGAGCTCCATACAACTAGGAGCTGGGATTTCATGGGCCTCAATCTGCACATGCAAATGGAACAGTCATCCCAAATGCATTTGAAATTTGGAAACGATGTTATCGTTGGCGTCCTTGATACCGGTATATATTATTCCTGTTCCTACAATGCTACGGATCCTGTATATTTGTGTGTTTTTCCTCTAAAAAATAAAATCATATTTCTTTCTCGATAACCTAAAGTGTATGGTTTCCAAATATTCGTGTACAAAGTAGCTGGAGATAACTGAGTGGTGATCCCTCCCATCCCTGCATAGAATCGAGCAATCTTGACATGAAAGATAGAATGATTACTATGATCCTAGCATGCCCTGCAAAGATCTGAAGCTGAAATTTCTGGAGCACTCACTCATTCTTGTTAGTTATCTACAAAGTGTGGTCCTTGACACTCCACTTGGATGCTTGAGACATTATACTGATCCTTTTTCATGTGAACTCAGGAGTGTGGCCTGAATCCGAAAGTTTCAGGGATGATCCCCACTACGGCCCCATCCCGTCGTCATGGCGCGGCACGTGCGTGGAAGGCGACCGCTTCGACCCGGCCACCGCATGCAACCGCAAGCTCATCGGCGCCCGCTACTACCTCGCCGGCATCGAGAGCGAGCTCGGACCGCTGAACACCACCGGCGACGGCGCGGAGTACCGATCGCCGCGCGACCGCGTCGGGCACGGTACGCACACGGCGTCCACGGCCGACCTGACGGGGCGGTGCAGCGACGCCGACATCCTGGCGGCGTTCGACGCCGCGCTGTGCGACGGCGTGCACGTGGTGTCGGCGTCGCTGGGGTCGTCGCCGCCGCTGATGCCGCTGTTCGCGACGAGCACCGAGATCGGGGCGTTCCACGCGATGCAGCGCGGCGTCGTGACGGTGTTCTCGGCCGGGAACGACGGGCCGGACGCGTCCATGGTGCAGAACGTGTCGCCGTGGGGGCTCACCGTCGCCGCCAGCACCATCGACAGGAGGTTCCCGACGGTGATCACCCTCGGGAACAATGCCTCCATCGTGGTGAGCTCCCTTTTGCTACCTACTAGCTCCTACTGCCGTGATCACGTCACGTCGTGCAGCGTGTGATCTGATCACAGCGTGCGTTGCGTACTTGCGCAGGGGGAGAGCTTCATTGGGAATGACATGAAGAGTCAGCTGGTAGAGAGCAGCAGCGTCTTCACCGATGGGTAATGCTCGTTCTCGATCTCTCTCCCTCTCTGTCTGTACATCCTAGCATCTGACCAAGGCATATACCTTTTTTCTACGTACTTTCTGTGGACGAAGGTCGTGTATGTTCGAGCAGCTGATCAACCGCACGGCGGCGTCAGGCAAGATCGTGCTGTGCTTCGCCACCATGGGAACGGTGTCGAGCGAGACGGCGGCGCTGGCGGTGTACGCCGGCAACGGCGACGGCGTCATCTTCGCCGACAGCATCAGCCGGAAATCGAGCCAGGACAACTTCTGGCCCACCGTCCACGTCGACCTGCACCAGGGCACCCAGATCCTCTACTACATCCGCGCCTCCAGGTGCGTGTGTGCGCTTCACTGAACCATGGACCAAGTGCTCGGCCACTCTTGTTCTTGGATTTGTAATCCCTGCATTGCTGCAAACAGGAAGGCGACAGTTCACATTTCTAAGAGCAAGACCCTCATTGGCAAAACGCCGGCGCCGGCCGTGGCCTTCTTCTCTTCCAGAGGGCCGAGCTCCATTTCTCCCAACATCCTCAAGGTACTCACTCCCACTTCCCCTCACAGCTGACACATGTGCACCTGAGCAAATATGGCCCAGTCCGGCACGGCAAGGCGGCCCACCCGGGGTCAGGAACGGGCTCGGCCCAACTTGATTGCTCGTAATTAAGGATTCTTCTTCTTCTTACTGGGCGCGTGTTTCGTGATCCCGGCCCAGCCCGATGTCACAGCTCCCGGCGTGAACATCCTGGCGGCATGGCCGCCCAAGTCGTCGCCAACGGTGCTCCCCCTGGACACGCGCTCCACGGACTGGAACTTCGACTCGGGCACGTCCATGTCGTGCCCTCACGTCTCCGGCATCGCCGCCGTCGTCAGGTCCGTCCACCCCACCTGGTCGCCGGCCGCCGTCAAGTCCGCCCTCATGACCACAGGTCTCTCTTCTCTACTGCCTGCTTGCTTCCCTAGCCGAGTTACAGTAGCAATGTAACATTATTAATTTTCGTACATGAACACCTTGGTGTTGCTCGGAATAATCGCTGGACACGAGCTGCCCCGGCCACGGCGGCGACGGCGGCGCCCACGCCGGCGACCTCAACTACCCGGCCATCGTGCTCCCGGACCTTAGCGCGCCGGTGACGGTGAAGCGGACGGTGACCAACGTGGGGCCCAACCGCGCCGCCGTGTACCGCGCCACGGTGGCGAGCCCGCCGGGCGCCCGCGCCGAGGTGTGGCCGCCGGAGCTGGCCTTCTCCCCGCACCCCGGCGGCGACACGGCCTCCTACTACGTGAGCGTCGCCCCGGCCAAGCCGTCGCGCGGGCGGTTCGACTTCGGCGAGATCGTGTGGTTGGACGGCTTCCACCGCGTCCGCACGCCGCTCGTCGTCAGGGTCACCAACCTCCCCGACGACGGCGTCCTAGCCACCGCCGCCGTCGCCGGCGGCGGCGGCCACGGCGACAGCCATGCTGGCGCCACCGGTTTACAGGCCGCCTAGCCTAGCGGCCTCCGGACCATGGCATGGCAGGCGGTCGATCTCAGAGCTCGTTCGATTTCAGATATTTCTCGCGTGCGTGCGTATATGTGGATTGTAACGTTTCGTCAGACTTTTTTCCATCCATTTCTTGGAATCCTCCAGTATTCTGTGTTGGTAGTGGGTGTACGCCATTGGTCAAGAAGGTAGAAGTGCCACGAATTCCAACGGGGGTGCTGTCAGTCGAGTCGATTGTTCTCCAGCAGAGACTGTCAGAGCTGCAATCATGGCCGGATTATTGTATGCCTGCAGTAGTTTGGTGATTCACCTTGAGGTTTGGGAGCATTGACGGCGATGTGGCTCGCTCAGCTCCTTGTGTGGCGTCAGTTTGGGGACGCGAGGAGGAAGGGAATTTGTGCAAGGCACGGCGACGGCGAGCCAAGCCGAGCAACTTGTTTACACTTGGATTGGATCTTTCTTCTGCGTCAGGGTCCAGCTTAAGTACTCCGTTGCTTACAGTGTGTTTTCTGGAAACCGAGTAAGATCAGGTCAAATTGGCTAGTAGTGCAAAAGGAACACTGCGTAATCGGGGCTAAATTCAGCAAGGAATCCAACCGAGCAACTTGTGCATCTTCTGCGCCAGATGAAGTGTACGTACCTTTCAGAGTGTTTTCAGCATCCAATCCAAATTGGCTAAAAAACCCTGCTTAAATGGGGCCAAATCAGCAGCAAACATACGCATCTATGCAAAACGGGTAGGAGGAGGGGGGCACACTTGATCCAATCCAATCATCCACGCGACACGAATGAATCTCTAGTCCTTTATCGAGGACGACCCCTCTGACGCTGACTTGTGAGGTGGCGATAGACTAACGGTGGCGCGTGCGTATCCTAGAGTATCTCAAAGTTGGGGTGATGTATACAAAGCGACGCTATATTCATATTCATATTCGTATTCATACAAGATACATGCTCCATACAGTATTGTTTTCTAGTCTGCCTAAGCGACCAAGCGAGTGCGCGCGTTGTCGTTATCTTTTATCTCGCACCCTCGCTTCCGATCCGGTCAGTGGCGCTGCCCACACGACTTTGCACTGTGCTGATCGGATCTGTTCGTCCTGTCGGCAGATCCTGTCGACAGAGGAAAAAGAGCAGGGCCACCATGTTACGTACTACGTAACACTGTACTACACACCGGGAGTATAGCTTTTCGTCAGACAAGCAGAACGCCTCCTTTGTTGGCCCAGAGTCCAGCTAAATGGCACTTGAGCTGGAGAACGCGAACTTGTACACTCCCTAGCACGTCAGTATTGTATTGCTCTCTACCAGCTATCACGATCGTCAGGCTCGTTTAGCAACACGAGATGGTTTCCTCTCCCAACTGGTCCTGCTGAGATCCACGTGGATCCCTACGGTTCCGTTACGTATAGGAGGACCACCCACCCCCGCTACGCTTCCCACCGTAGTACTATCTCCCATCCCAAAACGAAGGAAACGTATCGGTAGCAGGAGTCAGACACGTACAAATCCCCGTCCCAGCCGCCGCCGCATCTCCCGGCAACACAGCGAGCGAGCAAAGGCCGCGGGTTCCGGGCGGCCGCGACCCCGACGTGCGGCCGTGCCCCGCCGCTTGGATCACGGCGCCGAGCCGTGCCCCGCGGGCCGCGGCGACGTGTCGATCTCTGGGGCCGGGATCTTTGATCGGCCGCGGCGAGAGAAGTCGGCCGAGCGCAGGCAGAATCGCGCGGCGCGACCGGCCGGGCCCGATCCAACCAATTCCGGGGCCGGGCGGGGCGCAACTTGGGTAGGGCTGGGTCGGCCGGGTCAGGCGCGGCACGTGCGAGGACCTTATCTTAGCTTTGGGATTTTTTTATAAAATCATCATGCCTGCCTTCCTGCCTGCAAGCACCAAGGAGAAAACTAAAAAAAATAAGAAGAAAAAAAGCCGGCCGCTGCCGGCCGGAGAAAGAAAAGGCTGTGGCTTGGTGTTGGTCGTGTTGGCGTGGCCGACTGCGCGCGGCACGCATGGACGGACGCGCCGGAGGCCCGGAGCCGTCCGTCCAGCGGCCCAGTGAACTCCTCCGCCGGTTCACTGCTGTTTGTTTGTTTGGTCTTTTTTGCTCGCTACCGTGGCTTTGCTCCCTTCTGTTTTCTCCTTTTTCTGCCGCCGTTCGAAACCGCCGGTGCAAGTGCGTGTACATCTGGACTGGACTGGACTGGATTTGCCCGGAAATGCTAGAGACCGTCAGGGCTGGTGATGAGCCGGATTGGAGTCACGCAATTATTGGTAGCCGTAACAGTGCGGGGACAACTCACTGCCACGGCATCACGCGTTACTGTTACCCACAACCAACGTAGATGAACTCATCGTATACTACTGTCTCACGCTGTAGCGATGACTCATGACCAAAAATAGCTACGGACGAGTAACACCGAACATGTTTTTTTTTTCTTTCGTAAATGAAGAAAGGGGGTTGAAGCCGAAGGCCAGAATTAGGCGCCGATCTGAGTCGGCCGCAGAAGAGACGACGACTCCGTCCACTCCCAAATCCCTACGGTATATGTGGATTGTAACGTTTCGTCAGACTTTTTTCCATCCATTTCTTGGAATCCTCCAGTATTCTGTGTTGGTAGTGGGTGTACGCCATTGGTCAAGAAGGTAGAAGTGCCACGAATTCCAACGGGGGTGCTGTCAGTCGAGTCGATTGTTCTCCAGCAGAGACTGTCAGAGCTGCAATCATGGCCGGATTATTGTACGTATGCCTGCAGTAGTTTGGTGATTCACCTTGAGGTTTGGGAGCATTGACGGCGATGTGGCTCGCTCAGCTCCTTGTGTGGCGTCAGTTTGGGGACGCGAGGAGGAAGGGAATTTGTGCAAGGCACGGCGACGGCGAGCCAAGCCGAGCAACTTGTTTACACTTGGATTGGATCTTTCTTCTGCGTCAGGGTCCAGCTTAAGTACTCCGTTGCTTACAGTGTGTTTTCTGGAAACCGAGTAAGATCAGGTCAAATTGGCTAGTAGTGCAAAAGGAACACTGCGTAATCGGGGCTAAATTCAGCAAGGAATCCAACCGAGCAACTTGTGCATCTTCTGCGCCAGATGAAGTGTACGTACCTTTCAGAGTGTTTTCAGCATCCAATCCAAATTGGCTAAAAAACCCTGCTTAAATGGGGCCAAATCAGCAGCAAACATACGCATCTATGCAAAACGGGTAGGAGGAGGGGGGCACACTTGATCCAATCCAATCATCCACGCGACACGAATGAATCTCTAGTCCTTTATCGAGGACGACCCCTCTGACGCTGACTTGTGAGGTGGCGATAGACTAACGGTGGCGCGTGCGTATCCTAGAGTATCTCAAAGTTGGGGTGATGTATACAAAGCGACGCTATATTCATATTCATATTCGTATTCATACAAGATACATGCTCCATACAGTATTGTTTTCTAGTCTGCCTAAGCGACCAAGCGAGTGCGCGCGTTGTCGTTATCTTTTATCTCGCACCCTCGCTTCCGATCCGGTCAGTGGCGCTGCCCACACGGCTTTGCACTGTGCTGATCGGATCTGTTCGTCCTGTCGGCAGATCCTGTCGACAGAGGAAAAAGAGCAGGGCCACCATGTTACGTACTACGTAACACTGTACTACACACCGGGAGTATAGCTTTTCGTCAGACAAGCAGAACGCCTCCTTTGTTGGCCCAGAGTCCAGCTAAATGGCACTTGAGCTGGAGAACGCGAACTTGTACACTCCCTAGCACGTCAGTATTGTATTGCTCTCTACCAGCTATCACGATCGTCAGGCTCGTTTAGCAACACGAGATGGTTTCCTCTCCCAACTGGTCCTGCTGAGATCCACGTGGATCCCTACGGTTCCGTTACGTATAGGAGGACCACCCACCCCCGCTACGCTTCCCACCGTAGTACTATCTCCCATCCCAAAACGAAGGAAACGTATCGGTAGCAGGAGTCAGACACGTACAAATCCCCGTCCCAGCCGCCGCCGCATCTCCCGGCAACACAGCGAGCGAGCAAAGGCCGCGGGTTCCGGGCGGCCGCGACCCCGACGTGCGGCCGTGCCCCGCCGCTTGGATCACGGCGCCGAGCCGTGCCCCGCGGGCCGCGGCGACGTGTCGATCTCTGGGGCCGGGATCTTTGATCGGCCGCGGCGAGAGAAGTCGGCCGAGCGCAGGCAGAATCGCGCGGCGCGACCGGCCGGGCCCGATCCAACCAATTCCGGGGCCGGGCGGGGCGCAACTTGGGTAGGGCTGGGTCGGCCGGGTCAGGCGCGGCACGTGCGAGGACCTTATCTTAGCTTTGGGATTTTTTTATAAAATCATCATGCCTGCCTTCCTGCCTGCAAGCACCAAGGAGAAAACTAAAAAAAATAAGAAGAAAAAAAGCCGGCCGCTGCCGGCCGGAGAAAGAAAAGGCTGTGGCTTGGTGTTGGTCGTGTTGGCGTGGCCGACTGCGCGCGGCACGCATGGACGGACGCGCCGGAGGCCCGGAGCCGTCCGTCCAGCGGCCCAGTGAACTCCTCCGCCGGTTCACTGCTGTTTGTTTGTTTGGTCTTTTTTGCTCGCTCCCGTGGCTTTCCCCCCTTCTGTTTTCTCCTTTTCCGCTGCCGTTTCAAACAGCTGGCGGAAATGTGTGTATATAACTGGAGTCCAGGATTGCCCGGAAATGCTAGAGACCGTCAGTCAGGGCGTCAGGGCTGATGATTAGCCGGTTTGGAGTCACGCAATTATTGGTAGCCGTAACAGTGCGTAGACAACTCACTGCCACGGCATCACGCGTTACTGTTACCCACAACCAACGTAGATGAACTCATCGTATACTACTGTCTCACGCTGTAGCGATGACTCATGACCAAAAATAGCTACGGACGAGTAACACCGAACATGTTTTTTTTTTCTTTCGTAAATGAAGAAAGGGGGTTGAAGCCGAAGGCCAGAATTAGGCGCCGATCTGAGTCGGCCGCAGAAGAGACGACGACTCCGTCCACTCCCAAATCCCTACGGCGCATGCGCATTCCCGTGGCTGTCACCAAAAGAAAGTGCGCGACTGATGACTGATGAGTCACTCTCTCTTACTACTAACATAGTATAGCACTCCAAATAATCGGCTCCAAACCCACCGGGCTAAGAAAGGGATCTCAGCCCAAAACCAGCGATCCCGATTAGGCCACTGAATAAACTAATCCGTCATCACTCGCCCAATTTCATCCAAATAAAAACAAAATAAAAAGGCAGAGGGAGTTTATTATATTATACTTAGAAAAAATAGCTCAGGCAGCACGATACAATAATAGTTTAACCAAGAAAATGGAGCGGCGGAGGGGAATCCAAAGCAGAGACGTGCCCCTCTCGAATTCCCCTATCCCCCTCACCCACTGTGGCTGCTGCTCTGCTCTGCTATATGACCCCCACACCCCACCCAAAACCTCCCCCTTTTCCCCTTCACACCCCCTGTACCCAGTACTACCACCACCGCTACCGCTAGCCGCCGCGCTGCTGCTCTGGTGGCGGCTCGCCTCCCTCCCCCACCCCCGCCCGCCGCCGCCGCCGTCTTCCCCTCACGCTCCTCCTCCTCCTTCCCTACCCCGAGCTAGCTCGGAGCTACCTATCCCGAGGAGAGAGGCAGAGGAAGGGGAGAAGGGTCGGTCGGTCGGGGGCTCTCGGATCTCGTCGCTGCCTCCCCGTTGGTCGGGATCTCGTCGCTCGTGCTCGCACCATGGCCGCCGTCGCGCCGCCCCCGGCTCCCGCGCCCGCCGCTCCGGCGCCGGCTGCTGCTGCTACCGCCGCTACGGCTCCTGCTCCTGCGCCCGTCCCTGTCGCGGATCGTATCCTTTCCGTGCTGTTTATTTTTTCTTCGGTTGCTCGAAAGGTTTTGCCTTTGGGAGGGTTTGGATGCTTGGTTTGCTCATGCGCGCTTTGCTGTGGCTGCTCCGCCGGCGCCGCCCGGCCAGCCGACACCGTGTCTGTGGCTCTTGTCTGTCCTGGTGGCCGGCTCGGCTTATTCGATTTGCTCTTACAGATCGATGCGTTTTTACTGTCTTGGACTTTTACCTATTGGTTGCAAACTACACGAGGAAAAAGAATATTTTTTTCGTGTTTTTGTGATTGGTTTATTGCTACTGTTCACAATGATTTGCTAGCTACCAAGCTCTGTGATCTGATCACACCGTTGTGACGCCTTAATTCATCGATTTGTTGGGTTTAGAAGCCACAGATCTGCTGCAGAAGCTTTCGCTGGATTCGCAGCCCAAGGCGACGGATGCAACAGAGCCTGCCGGTACCAAGAAGGTAAGAGATGAAACAGGAGCGCTCATGAGTTTTCGTCCCGTGTGTTATCTGTGATTCTGATTTGCCCTTTTGTTTGTGCTGTTCATTTCAGCAGACTGCTGCAACGAGCCAGCCGCTGAGCGTGTCGATCCCGCCTGAGCGGTCCATCACGCCGGTGCTTCAAGACTTTATGGATCCCAACCTATTCTATCTGCCAGCGTATTACTATGGAGGTGAGGGACCTATCAAAAGTTCTTATGGTGCCCATGCCCTAGCTAGCTCTTGAGTATTTTAACAAGCTGAGTTTGTTTGCTGCTGTCAGTCTTCCAAGCGGCGCACCTGGCATAAGCTGTTAAGCTTGATTACCTGTTGGTTTTAGAGTTCTGTGATTTGCTGATTGAATTGTGCTGCCCCTTGTCTTGCAGGCTATGACGGTTCCGTGAGCGAGTGGGAAGATTATCCTAGATATCTAAATCCAGACGAAGTGGAGATTGCCCCAGTAAGTAATCCTATAAGATCTTTTCCTTGGACTTGTCATGTGATGGTTCCCATGATTATTTGCGTCCTGCGGCATATTCTCAATGTAGAAATGGTCAAATTGCTTGCTATTATTGTCCACTGCTAGGTGGTAGCTGTACTGTCTGAGTCTATTGTTGGACATGTAGGAAGTGGAAAGCTATTCGTCCTATTTTTGGGTATGGTTTGTGCTTTGGCTGGTTTTCTCTTTTCCTTGTGCCCTCTGCACTGTTACTCCATGTTCCAAAGGTTGTTTTTCTTGTCTGCCACTAACATCTCGTCATGAAATTTTTGCATTTGTGTCTTTATGCTCTCTTGTATTTGCGCTACTCTTGGGGGCATCATGAATAACCGTTTCAATGGCTCTTTGGAATTTCACAGGCAGTATATGGCGATATTTATGGATATGGGTATGCTCCTTATGGTGCATACTCTCCTGCCAGTTCCCCAGTTCCAACAGTTGATGGCCAGATGTTTGGTGCGCAGCATTATCAGTATCCAACTGCGTATTTTCAGCCTCCTACACCAGTTCCTTCTACCACTCAGGGCGACCTCCAGTCTTCTGTCAATCCTGAAAAGCCAGCAGCTAAAGCAGATCCTGCCAAGGCAACCACTAATGGTGTTCCTAATGGTACTGCTCACAGTAACAGTGGAACTGTACCCCCTGCGTCAAGCCACCAAAATTCGTCACTGACGCCTGATGGAACTTATAGGGCACCCTTGCTAGGTGGAGTTCCTTCTGCTGGTTACCTAGACACAACATACGGGTATGACACCACAGGGGCACACTTTGCATGGTATGATGGGTCTGCTTATGCAAATGGACAGCAAAGAGCAACTACACCTAATCATATGCCATCCTCGACTTTCAATGGTAATGGTTCCTCGGCAAGAAATCAGACCAAGAGCTCCACGACTCAGCAGATGGTGAGTTCAGAGAGAGTTTGGTGATAATATTGTTAATAATACAAGCTTTGTCATTTATTATTTATATGTTTTTTGCCCTTCTGCTTATCCATATGTTTCCTGCTAGGCTAATCACTCTGTACTACCGTTTCTTAGCCACAATAGGATAAATATCATTTCACATTTTGTGACACTTCTTGGTCTAACCAGATGGGAAGCACAAGCTTATGTAGAATTCCATTCGCTTTTAACAATTCAAGGGCATACTGTTCTTGTCAAATATAAGAAATACATGCTTCCTGATTGAGCAGTTTACATAGTTTTACCTTTGGCCTTCTTACTTGTGTTGATTATAAAGATCTACGATCAATCTTATAACATTTGTTAACAGGCTGACTTATGTATTTTCCTTGTATTGTCTTCATGCAGGGTATGCAGAACCGAAGACCTGCAACTACAGCAGGATCAGTGACGCCTACATACCCAAATAGGATGTACTCTAGCTCCCGGCCTTACACCCAGTATGGGAATTCAATAAAAACTGGTCTTCCGTACAGTAGTAACGGTTATGACTCCAGGATATATGGTCGATGGGGTATTGGTATGGATAACAGGTACAGGCCAAGGGGCCGTGCTAATGGGTACTATGGCTATGGCAATGAGAGTCAGGACGGAACAATTGAGTTAAACAGAGGTCCTAGATCTGGACGTTTCAAGAACCAGAAATTATATGGCCATACTGTTACTATTGCTGTGAAAGGGCAGAGCCTTCCTTCTGGTGAAAGCAAGAATGATAGTGCTGTACCTGATAGAGCACTATTCAACAGAGATGACTTCCCTGTTCAATATGATTCTGCAAAGTTCTTTGTCATTAAATCGTACAGTGAGGATGATATCCACAAGAGTATAAAATACAATGTGTGGGCAAGCACCACCAATGGAAACAAGAAGCTTGACGCTGCTTATCAAGAAGCTCAGTCTAAGGGCTCTGCGTGCCCTATATTCTTGTTTTTCTCGGTAATGATCCTTTTCATGTGATCATTATTTCATCATGAATGTTTTCAAGTTAGTTTTCTTTGCTGACATACCGTTTCATGATGCAATATCAGGTGAATACAAGTGGACAGTTTGTTGGTGTTGCTGAAATGACCGGTGCTGTTGATTTTGAGAAAACCCTTGAGTACTGGCAACAGGACAAATGGAATGGCTCCTTCTCTGTTAAGTGGCACATTGTCAAGGACGTCCCTAACAATATTCTCAAGCACATCATCCTAGAGAACAATGAGAACAAGCCTGTCACGAATAGCCGTGACACACAAGAGGTAAGCATTGTTGAGACTGGAGTCCACTGACTTGCAATAAATGGTGGAGTCTAACTCTTCATCTTTTTCTTCCCTGGGGTCAGATACACCTTGAACAAGGCCTTCAGATGCTCAAGATATTCAAGGAGCATGTCAGCAAGACCTCCATTCTGGATGACTTTACCTTCTATGAGAGCCGACAGAAGTTGATGCAGGATAAAAGGGCGAAACAGCAGCAGATCCAAAAGCAGGTACAATGTTCAAACTGGAAGTGCATGCTTATTCATCAGTTCGACCACCTTGCCTACTTCTTTATCCTGATTTTCTAAAATACTAATGGGGGATTGCTGTCTTCAATCACTCAGGTCTGGGACAGTAGGGCTCCTGCTTCTGTCACTACCGGTGAGCAACAGCAGGAAGTTGCTAATGGGAAGCCAAAGCCATCTGTTCCAAACGGTGTGAATGGAGAGGTGAAGGCTCCCACAGAGAACGGCACTGCTCCTGCTGTTTCCTATGCTGCAAAGGTGGCCCAAACAGCTACAACCGAGAAGCCCGCCCTCGCCAATGGAGTTGCCAAAGCTTGATCGCATAGCTTACGTTCCGTAGCTAGCCGTGAAGATGATCGAAAAACTCAAACCGAAGTGGCGGTCCCAAGAAACCGGTGATCCAGCAAGGCTACCTTTGGAACTGGAAGCATGGCCCCAAGAGCATCGTGCTACCGGGGAGCAGTTTGGCTAGCTGTTAGTTTTTCCCTAGTTTCTCTTCCGCTGTGTTTCTCGTTTCCGTTTGCTTAGCTCCAACGCCAGAGACTCGTGTGGCCAGACAAAATGAACCGCAGAGGCCGCATCTGGCTGGGGTGCGTGTTGCGTAATTGGGGTCTTGAGTATACCCTGTCGTCGCTGTCGTCGTTATATTGAGTGGATCTGAATGAAAGTGGGTTAGATTGGAGTAGCTTTTCCTTTGATGGTTTGATTATTGCGGAGTGTCCGTTGCCTTTTTTGGTCCATCGTCTGATGATGGTGCTGAATTCGGTTCGGTGCTCCACTACCGCCGGTTGGGAAGAGGGGAGTTGTTGCCAAGATGACGAAGCAAAGCGGTAGCCTTTGCCGTAGTCTGCTTTGCTCGCGTTCCATCACTTTGTTTGAAGTTATCGCCATTCACCGCTTCCAGTTCCGGTGCTGAGGTCCCTGATTACGGACTGACGGCCGGTATTGGTGCTGGTGGGTAGCGTCGTGCCTGAAAGCACAGTCGTGTCACTGTGTCAGTCTACAAGTTGCCTGTGTACGATGCATCTGGCAAGGCTTCTGATGACCAGAAGCTCAAGTTATGTGTGTTCCTGTACAACGGAAGGTCTGGAATGGAATGGTTGGGCCTGTGGTTGCTTCACCTGGTCAGTCAGAGAGGTGGTCTCATGCTTGATTTGAGTCCGAGAATGCTTGACTGTATGTTTCGAACCTGTAGTGTAGGCCGACCACCACGATACGAGAAAAGGCAGCAGCCGCACTCACGCTTCCTATGGAGTTTGCAGGGAGGAAAAAAAAAGCAGAAATCAGAAAAGAAAAGAAAAAAAATCGGAAGTCCAAACTCCATAGGGATAGGGCAATTTTGCGGAGAAACAAAATAAAATAAAAAAATATGTCAGAAGTCAGCACGATACGAGAAAAGGCAGCAGCCGCACTCACGCTTCCTATGGAGTTTGCAGGGAGGGAAAAAAAGCAGAAATCAGAAAAGAAAAGAAAAAAATCGGAAGTCCAAACTCCATTGGGATAGGGCAAGTTTGCGGAGAAACAAAATAAAATAAAAAAATATGTCAGAAGTGGGATTTGAACCCACGCCCTGTGATCTTCTCTTGCTTCATTAAATTGATGCCATGTCACCAAATTTACCGATGTGGCATCTAATTAATTCCTGATGACCCCTGCATTGAGACTGGCCTAAAGATATAGGCTCCATCTCCTGTAAGAATGCACGTTTTTATTACGCATTCGGCGTTCAGATCATTCGGTCTCTAATTCTCTGAACTACAGAGTACAGACGGCTGAACTTAACAAAAAAATCACGCCCTTCAGGTGTCGCCCATTGTGCTATTGCATGCTCTGTAGAATTGTATTGTAGCACATTCATAACACACGCTGCCACGATTTTTCCCGTCTGTGGAGATAACATCTCTGCTGAAAAGTGCACGAAGAAAAGGGCGGGAGAGGTAGGAAAGGAAAGGACGCGACAAGGAGAAAGTATCTATCCTGACGCCCCGGGATATGAGGCTGCAGTGAACGCCCGCCCTCTCGTCTCGAGGGCTTCCCGCTCCTCCTCCTCCTCTCCCATCATCCCTCCCAAGTCTCACTCCACTCCATGCCAATGGCTGCCTCCTCCATCCTCCCGCTGCACCTCCCGTCCTGCGCGCGATGGTCAGGGGCGGCGTCGGGCTCGTGCTCAACGAGGTGTCCTCGTCGGGCGGCGCCCAGTCGCTCATCGACGGCACCGCTTGGACCGTCAAGGATGTGGATTCCGACTCCTACGATGCAGTGCAGGTACCCCTTTTTTCTTCCCCTTCTTCTTCTTCTGGGTGATGGATGGATGCACAACTGTGTACTGCAATATGTATGGAGAATTTGCGCAATTATGAACTTGCGTACATCAGTACATCACAAAGAGGTATCGTTCAAAACTGTGAATGAGTTATGTCCCAAATGCAAGAATTTTATAACAATTTCCCTGAGTTTGATTGTCATCTCCATGTTTGAGCTAGACACATATCTCATTTGAGCGTTTTTCTTCTATCGGGAATACTGCGTGTTCAGGTTGAGCTGGGATGCAGCAAGGGGAAGCTGGACATCTCGTACGTGGTGACGCTGTACCCTCTGAGCATGGCGACGGCGGTGATCGTGCGTAACACGGGCACTAAGCCGGTGGAGCTGACGAGCGCGGTGCTGAGCCACATCAAGTTCGACAAGCGGAGCGGCACGGCCGTGGAGGGCCTCCGGGGCTGCCCCTACTGCTCCCACCCGCCGCCGGCCGCCGCCTTCAGTCTCCTCTCCCCGGCCGACGCCATGAAGCGGGAGGACCCCGGCTGGTTCAGCGGCGGCGCCGAGGAGCCCCGCCAGGGCGTCTGGACCGTCGAGGAGGACATGTACACCGTGCTCAAGAAGAAGGTCAGCCGGGTCTACGCCGCGCCGCCGGCCGAGAGGAAGAAGCGCATCTACAGCACCGCGCCCTCCAAGTTCACCACCATCGATCAGGTACGTTAGTTCAAATTAAACACACGTACATTTCTGTTCCTGATCTCCATGCAGAGATTGTGCTCATGAGCTGCTCCTCTCCATGTTGGAACAAAATTCTTGATATCAACCTGCAGTATAGCGGGCTGGGGTTCAGGCTGGTGAGGATGGGGTTCGAGGACATGTACCTGTGCAGCCCGGGAGGCATGTACGACAAGTTCGGGTCGGACTACTTCTTGTGCACGGGGCCGGCGTCCATGCTCGTGCCCGTCGTCGTCAACCCCGGCGAGGAGTGGAGGGCGGCGCAGGTCATCGAGCACGACAACTTGTAACTCCATTTTATTTTCCTTTTTGTGAAACACAATCACAGAATCGAGTGGCTCCCCGTGTGCATTCTTGTCTCCTTGTAATTGCCCGGTGCCACTGAGATAATAAATTTATACAGGATATATAGTTCTTTCTTCCTACGGCAGAGAGCTGATTGGACGTGCTGTATCAGCACAGGGGAACAGCGGCAATCTTGATAAAAAATACTATCTCAAGTGTACACTGATATATTGAAGAGAACGGACATAGGGCATACATGTGTTCAACGCCATCAGAATTGACGCATATCGACGACAAAAACAGTCTACTGTTTAACTCGATTTACAGTTTCAAAGGGTAAAACGGTAACTGGCGCAACTCCACCAAACAGTAGATCGGCAAAGAGAAACTCTGCTTTGTATAAGCGAGTCTTTTAACATAATTAACAAAACTCCAGACAGAATTTTCTGCCGCCTAAACAAACATGTGCTAACACCATGATGAGAAGAGCAGGCAGCTGGCTCGGCAAACAATCACCAGTGAACTGTCCTGATTCGGAGAGCGCAACAGCTAATCATGTTTCTGAGGAGATTACTCATAGTAAACCTGCATCCTTGAGAGCAGTCTCAAAATCTTCCTCTTTTTTCCAATTCCGAACCTAAAATCAACACAGTATGGGTAAGAGTATGTGTAAGAGCACACGATATTATACACAAGATGTCAGTAGCATACCTCAGGTACTTGGTGCTGGAAGTAGTTCTCAATCTTATTCATCACAACATTATCTGTTTCACCGCACAGCAAGTTGAACACAGCACCTGTCAACAGCAATGTTTCACAGTTAGCCACATTAAACTTATACACAATATACACCATGTCAAGTAGAAAAGTTCAGTTTCTTTTTTTCCTGATTAGCCGATTTGAAGGGCGTCTTGTCATAAGCCAAAGAAACAATAGAAACTAAAATCTCTAGAGACAAGGATCTCAATTGCAATGAAAAAAAGCTGTTGATGGCTTTTCCATATTATCATCATAAAAACATCTGAGATTTCTTGATTAAACTTTATAATAAGATTCACAGAAAAACTGTTTTGCATATGGGTGAATGAAAAAGCCAAAACAATTCATGGCTCAGCATAGTTGCTTAACATGGACACAGATTTTCATTCCCAATAACACCATGATCATCTGCTACAACATGGATAACCATACTTAGTTGCTCCCTGTGACTCTGATTATTATTTAATAAATGCAAATTCGGTCTAAAGATGAACCACAATTTTAAAGGAAACAATAGACACAAAATTACCTTTTCGGCCAAAGCGCCCAGCTCTGCCAATTCTGTGCAAGTACACCTCATAATCAGGTTCATCTCTTGTACCAAATTTCATTGGCATGTCATAGTTGATGACCAGGTTAACCTATCAAAAGGAACAAGGTTAGATGGGGGAAATTTTTTACTTGCTACAGTATAAAGAAAGGTAGCCACACATATGTACCTGGGCTTGGTCAAAACCACGAGCAAGAACATCGGTTGATATAAGAACCTTGGTGTACCCATCTTTGAATTCCTGTATTATCTTTTCCCTCTCCCCTTGGTCAAGGGATCCTTGAATTGAGGAGCACACATAGTCCTCTCTTGTCAAAGCATTGTGCACATTCTTAGTACTTTGCTTTGTTCTAACAAATATGATAACCTGGCCAACTTTTTGTCCAAACTCAAAGATCTTGTCCCTTATAACCTCTATTTTTGCTGCCTCATCAGGGACTTGAACTTTGTACTGCTTTACTTTTTCCAAAGTAAGCTCTTCCTTCTTCACGAATATTTGATTTCCATCCTTGATTACCCTTGTTACAAAATCTTTCACCCTCTCATTGAAGGTTGCAGAAAAGAGAAGCACCTGAGAGAAATATAAATAGAATTTAAAAAATAGTTTAATTGGATAAACAACACATCTAGCCAACGATGCATTAGCATCAAATGGGTAGGCATGGAGTCAATATCAATAGTACTAGTTACAGGAAACTCCAAATATATGACCTATCAAATGAACTGGGCAAGTGAAACTGAAGTAAATGACATATTAGCAATAAGTAAGAATTCTGTAATAAGTAATTGCATAAGAATATCCCAAAGTGGAGAAAAACAAGATTTAATACTAGCAACATAAAAAATGACCAACACATACCCTGTCATCCTTGATTCAATTTGCACAACTAAGTAAACAACATGCATTCACAGATGATATTTTTATAATAAGCCATGTTTGTACCATTAGCCATTTATAAGAAGTTAAAGAGACTAGAAAGAATTACCTGACAACCACCAGCGCTTCTTTGTATGTCCCTCATGATCCTTTCAGAATCACTCCTAAAGCCATCCTGCAAGGCGACATTTACCACTGTAACAAACTGGACTACTTAAATTTGTAAAGACTGCCGGTTTACATAATAACTACATCATAGGTCATGGACTAAATAAATCATGCGTACATAATAAGACACAATGTTATGACCAACTGACCAACTTGTAAACACGGCCTCAATAAAAAGAAAATGTCACACAACAAAATAGAGTACATGAATCAACAGGGTTTTATAATTTAGAGAACATAAAACATACTTGGAAAGGACAAATCCGTTCTAGCAACAAGGAAACAGATATATTTTTGTATCTTTTCAGTGAACTCATAACTACAATGTGCTAATTGACTAAAAGTATTATGTGTTAAGCATGTAGCATAGTATAGGCTAGCCATCATCAGGAGTTCATAACGGGTTATAACATTCTTTCCATTACTCTGAGTAAAGTAACAGTCAAATAATTGTTTGTACCAAGACAGTAGACAGGGGAAAAATAGGCTGCTCCATATTGTGAGGGTGCATAAATAATAGCTATTTTGAAAATAAAAAACAACACAACATCACAGCCAGTATCAATAATAGTAAACATGCACATGTCATTATTTTCCTCTACTGTTATGGTTACTCGATCACCAATTCGGCGCAATAGATTGCCAGACTTTAGAAGAATGGAAAGTTAGAGAAGCTTGGTATGTATCTTGACGAATTGCTCCTTACAGCTTACCAACAATACTACCTCAGTGAAAAAGTTACCTCCCTGAACCCCTAGAACTAACAGCAATGTGACCTTTTAAACACCACCGACAACCCTAGGGATTTTCATAGACCTGCAGTGATAACAAAATCACAAAGGAAATAAGCATACCTCAGCAAGCATATGATCTGCCTCATCAAACACAAGTATCTTGATCTCCCTTGTGGCTATCTTCTTATTGGTAATCCACTTGATGAGCGTCCCAGATGTGCCGATCACAATCTGGTCGTTAATTGGAGGCATCTTAGAGACTGGCACATAATCCTTTTGAGCTGGCGGGATTGCACAGGCACATGTAATGCCAGTAAACTTGCCCATCCTCATGAGAACCGCCTTATTCTGCACAATTCAATGAAGCAAATTCAGCACTAAACCACATAGTTCCATACAATTACAGACAGGGGTCACACTACCGAATATGTGAGCATGCAAGTACAGAGTGTTAAAATACCTGCTGCGCGAGCTCCCTAGTTGGGCAAATGCAGATGGCCTGGGGAATCCTGCGATTGGGATCGACGCGGCTGAGCATGCCGAGGACAAAGCAGGTGGTCTTGCCGGAGCCGTTGTGCGCCTGGGCGACGAGGTCCTTGTAGGGCGGCGTGAGGATCATGGGGAGGGTGATCGCCTGGATCTTGCTCGGGCGGCTGAAGCCCATCTCGTCGTGCAGCCCCTTGAGCAGCTCGGGCGACAGCTTCAGATCCTCGAACGTGGTGGCCGACTCGTACACCGTGCCGCCCGAAGTCACCTGGAGCGCAGCCAAATCAAATTCACATCAATCAATCAGCAACCCGAGGCAACCGAGACTAGCTAGGGCTAGCGTCGGCGGCGACGGCGGGGCGGGGAACGGGAGCTTACGGCTTGGATTTGCGAGTCGTCGGAGTCATCAAGGAGAGGCGGGCCCTCCTCGCCGGCGGCTTCGTCCTCCGGCGGGGCGAGGGAGAGCGCCTCGATCTGCTTGGCCTGCGCATCGACCGCCGGCTCGGTATTGGAGGACGATGAGGATGCCGCTGTGGCCGAGGCCGAGGCTGCGGCCGCGGCAGCCTCCGCCTCCGCCTTGGCCTTGGCCTCCTCCTCCTCCTCGACGTCGGCCCACGACTTCTTCTCCGGAGAGGCCTTGTCGGCCATGGTGTCTCGCGCTGGCAGATCGAGAGCAATCGGGGGGAGGAAACAGAGGAAGCAGGGGCTAGTCGGTTCGCGTTTTTTTTCCCTTCTCCCCCAGTTGATTTGGGGAGGGTTTATACCCGTGCGAGCAAGATGATTTAGCTTAGCTTTCAAGCGGACTCGTGCTGTGCTTGCGATTTACGCAGCGGGCAGCGGTTAATGGACTGTGTGACCTGGGGCCTGTTGGGTTGGGCAATGGAGATGTTGGGCTGGTTTTGTCTAACGCGCTATAATGGGCCCAATTCTATTGTGCAACTACCCATCAAGAGAGCAAATTGTCCTAAAAAAAAATCAAGAGAACAAATTGTATTGTGCCCTCCTCTTCTTCTTCCAGAGAACAATTGTAGGGAAGCGCTGTCCGATGGGCATTGCCTGCTCCCCTCAACCGTTACTTTAGAAAAAAAATCATAATAAACAGTAAGGTGTTCCATAAACATGTCCTAGATTAGACATTATTTTCTATTCTAGAACCATGAAGAGGAACTGCAGAAGCACATTGCTTTTGGTAGCAAGCAGACTGTCAGCAATCAAAACCACTACGCCCTTTACAGATCAAACTCTTATTCACGACAATCAGAATCGCAGGTGCAAACACACCTTGCACCAGAAAGAGCTACCTCCACACTAGGCTGAATAAATTAACAATCCCAAACGAAGGCTCCGGGGACATGATTCATGGATGACATAATGGCGTCAAGTGGCTCTGTCCGTAGTGGAGTAAGTATAATACTCTTCAGGTTTAGTGATGGACGACTCCCCAGGCTACATCATAGGTCATGGAGTAAA